>JARHVA010001255.1:1232500-1832500 GCA_037957365.1 Torreya grandis
TCGAAAGGCAATCCTTTTGTTGTTGATATCAAGAGATATCTTATCAAGTATAATGCTTCTGAAGGCCACGATTGGAATGGCTAGCTTTATATTTAGGTAACTAAGGGAGAGATACCAATATATATTAAGAAGAGTATGCAAAAAGGTCATTGTAGATGGTCATCTACTCCCGCCATCACTATACAATGATGCCAAACCCCTACCTCTTCTCTTTCATTACTGCGTTGAGGATTCTACTCTCGATATCCCCTTTCATAACTGGTCATATTGGGCTTAGTAAGTAAAATGTGTTATTTCCTTTTTTCTTATCTTTTTTTTTTTGGTTATATCTATTTTTTTTAGGTCTTGATGTTCTATTTGGTTGGATTTGTTTGATTTAGGTCTGAAATCATATGACCTTGGGAGGGGTTTAAACATGATTAATCCTTGGATTCTATTTGTTAAGCCTTCACATTCATATGGGTTTTTCATTGGTCGCCTTACCATCATTGCTAACAATGGATTTGGAGTTAATTATTTTTGGTTTGCAATTAACTCTTTTATTTGGTTGACCATAAATAATATTGTGAGAAGAATCATTTGCATGAATGTAATTCATACAAATATGTATTTTATTTATTTGTTTGAATTAAATTCATACAAATATCCCATTGTCATTGAGGATGACATTTTCAACATGAATGAGCCCATCCTTGCACTCCATCACTTGAAACTTGTTGGTGAGGTCATTAAATCCATGTTTCAGTTCACTACAAAGAAGGTTATGCCAATGTGAATCATATAAACATGTATTTATTCCAATTTTATAACAATTTCCAATAATTTAATCGACAAAAATAAGATAATATTATTTACATAATAAACATTTTACATAACATAGTATTAGATGTGACTAAACAAACTAAGGTGCAAAACAAGGCTACTCTCTTATAGTATAATTCGTGAAAAATAAAATTGTTCACACTTAACCAAATAAAAAAATTAATACTGCAAACCAAAAATAAATAAACCCAAACAAAAATTGAAGATTTATAAAAAGTAAGAATAGAAAATAAATCATAAAACACTTTGGTTCATGGCCTTAGTGAGATTTTTAAAACCTCTTTTGTAAATCCATTGTTAGCGATGATGGCAAAATAAACAATGAAGAACCCAGATGAATGTGAAGGCTTAATAAATAGAATCCAAAAATTAATCGTGCTTAAAAGCACGAGTACAAATATGAATGTAAAACAACGGCCTAGCACAATGGGCACAAACACGATGATTTATACCATCTTCCATGCTGAGAGCAAACACCTTTTGATAAGGGCCTATAGGGAATAGTGAAAAACATTGAATGTTAACACTTCATGTAAAATGCAATAAAACCAACGAAGGAATAAAAATGAAAGAAAATGCAATAAAAAAATGAAGGTAATTTTTCTTAACGAAACATGGATTAGGTACTCACAATATCATATAAAAGCTTTATAGTCCATCACAAAGTAACAATGTCTTACTGATATAATGTCTTCCCCCAGTGAGAAGTCGTTGAGATTGAACACTTCTATGTGATTTCTATACATCAACCTTGGCATATTTCTATTCCACCAAGCAAACATGGCATATTCAATCTGAATAAAGAGCAAGTCATAATATTTTCATCCAGGGTAAAGTTATAGCAAATCACTAGATTAGAATTCGAGCAAACTCGGTATCAAATTTGAATTCACGGCACCTCTCGGCTAATGTTTTCCTTGACAATCTACGCTTGAGAAAAGATATTGCTTTGCAGGTATTTGAGCAAGTAATCTTCGGCAAATGCAAATATTTCTGGCATTACACTATCGCCTTGAAATTTGAGCTATGAACATCTATATATGTTTAGTATATCGACTAGTCTTCTATTGTTTTCATCACCAGACAACTTATATGGTTCTTCTTCCTCCACTTTGTTGTTCCCATAATGTTTTCCATTTGAAATTACAAGAGATTATGAGCAACCTACTTCTGGAAATGAAAAATTCGATTTAGTTTTCTAATAATACCCATCTGAATCATTTAGATTTAAATAAATGTATTCCTGAAGATACGGTGTACCCGTACATCCTAAGAAGCCATCTCCATAAACAGGAAAGAGTTACCCTAATTTACCTATCGTCTTATTTGGATACTGAAATCAAAAACTTCTAAAAACCCATATGAAAAAAAGGATTAAAACCAACCCAATTTTTGAACCAACGTAAAATCTCCTATTCATACTCCTTGAGCTTCTTGATCTGCTCGTTCATGCGTGCGAACTTGACCAGCAGACCTATGACAGAAAACAAAAGCCAATAAAGTAGGAGAGTAGAGGCAATGAGCACTGCATTTCTCTGGCTCTTCATGATTGACTTCTAATAGCATAGGTGCTCGTTGGGACGCAATCATGCCCTTCATAGGTAGGCCTTGTCTCATACTTCTAGTAGGTGTCCATTTGCAGAAACATGCAAAATGGTACCACAGACAACATGGGTTTCAGCGCATTGCGAATCACAAGAATAGACCCCTTTCTTATACGACCCAGGTCATGCATTATTAAGGGTAGGAGCATGATGGCCTCTGTGCCTGCTACATATCCAATAACTATCCATTCTAATGTCATTCCGATTTATTAAGAATTTTGAAGACCCGATAGAGATTGTTAAAATTTCGACTAAGATCTGGAATACCCACTTCAAAAATCGACTGTATGTTGTGAAGATTTGCGATAAGCCACTCGAAAAATATGAGCTGATACGCTGATGCAAAGGGTAATGTGCTCATGGAAATCCAAACTAGTTAAGTGAGATTGAGCACATGGATAGGCTCATTTAATGCCCACAATAAGTTGTTCAATGCAGGGGGGTGAGGTGTTAATATTTTTTAGTTTAAACTAGCTGCATACATAGTGTACACTGAGCACTATTATTTAAAGTTTTAGTGTTTCACTATTGGCACCTATTTATTTATTTTTGAGAATTTTATTATCATTAATTAGTTTGATCCTCAAAACGGTTCTATGATGACTTTTTGCATGGTAATCACACCCTTAGCATCGTTAACGTCCAAATTTTTTACCTAAATGAAACTTATAAAAATGCTAACAAATTTAAAAAATAAAAAATAAAAAATTTAAGACTTATTATTCATAGAACTCGGTTAAGTCCATACACCACTAAGTTTAATTGGTCTTGCTTTACTACTAAGGTTTCACTAAACAATTGGAGAAATCAATTTAATATCGAAAACTTGGTTTTTTAAAATGTCTCACTAGGCAATTAATAAGCGTTATTTCCAAATACATCAAATGATAACTTCTTATCTTTCTTATCTTATTAATCTCAATCATGGCAATTCTTCATTATTATTACTTACATCACTTTAAAAATAAATACATTACAATACATTATTTCAACTATTAAGGTGTCATTAATTAGTCAATTAATAAATTAGATAGTTTAAATTTGTTTCAATAAATCGTTTAAATAGTATTTAAATAATTGTCATTCCAAGGGATAATTATTCCAATTTATAAAAGTTTTAACTATCAAAGTTAAATAAATGAATCTAAGTAATTAAATCCAAAAATAAAATTAATAAACTAATCAATTAATAATTAGTTTAAAATTTAAAGTCAAAAACTTTTTTGTTCCACTTAAGTTATCCACAAGTACTAAAATTTATGAATTATTAATTTTTTTAAAAGAGAAGGGGTAAAAATTTATTGAAAATCCAATAAAGAATAAAAAAACAACCATCAATCAAAGAGGGTTCCCCATAGGAATCTTACAGAAGACCCAGTTACATATTTTTGTCTTCCAAGATTATCTTTTCCAAACCTAGAACATAATTTGGAGACAAAAGTCCCCAATCTCCAACATCCCACCTCTCTTCATGCTTCGAAGCCCACTTAGCCAGACAATCCATCATTCTATTCCATTCTCTAGGAATATGACAAAAGGAAATATATTCCAAAGAGCAACATAGATTCAAACTCTGTTTAACCACTTTGGACAGTTGCCAATTGGCTCCATCCAACCTTTGTGCTCTTTCAACATATCCACCACAATCTGTGAATTGCATTCACAAATAATTTTTTTCCAACCAAGGGAACACCCTTTTTCTACAGCATAAAGAATAGCAAGGGCCTCCATAAAGTTATTTGTATGCTGTCCTTTATAAACAGAGAAGAAAAACACAATACTTCTAACACTATCTCTGTCAATACCACCATTCCCCGCATGCCCATGATTCCCCCTAGAAAAGCCATCAATATTTACCTTAAGAACTCCTTGAGGAGGAGGAAGCCACTTACCCTCCCGATGATTTTTTTTTGGTCTGTAGAGGTCCTCTGCTAACAGAATAGCTAGAACCTCTAGTAACCAAATTCAAATTCCTTATAACAGCGAAATCACTAGGTTCCACAGTAATTAAAAGATCACATTTTGCTGAAATAGTCTCCTGGACCCTGCTGATGATATTTCATCATAACTGAGCCACCACCATTTTCTCATCCTGAAAGATCCTTCGATTCCTTTCCAATAAAAAATGCTAGATAATGAAAGTAGGGCCAATATCCCAAGCAATCTTAAAAAAAGAGGTATGAATTGGAGGTCTACCCAAACTATCCCAGAACTCAACCAAAGATGTGGCATGTACACAAGCATGATTCCAAGCCCCCCACCAGATGTGCCAAATCTCCCGAGCATAAGGACACTGGAAGAAGAGATGAGAAACATATTCCTCACTGTTATTGCAAAGAACACAGATAGAAAGGCCCTAAAAGCCTCTCTTCAGCAAATTCTCCCATGTAAGACATATATTTTGGACTACCAACCATAAGAAGTTACATTTGGGCCATGAAAAATTGTTCCATACTTGCTTTCACCAAGGAATGCCAACCCTCACAAACAATTGTCTATCCAAATCCAAGTAACCTGAGGTAACTAAAAATTTGCCCTTCAAATCAGGGCCCCAAGCTAGAGTATCCCTCCCTTTAAGGGAATTGCACATTCTACCAGCCAAAATCCTAGCTATCTCATGACGAGCCTTCTTAGTACCACCTGACGGCTACTCTTGAGGATCCTTCCAATGCATCACCTCCACCTGGCCCAAAACTTGAACCATTTTGAAGTCCTCCACCTTACTCCAACTAGCTTCAAGCAAATTGATACAGAGGGGATGTAAATGAGGAAACATTGTTAGAATAGGGGGATAACCATCCCAAGAATCATACCAGAAAAGAGTGTTAGATCCCTTATTACAGATCCAAAATAGACCCTCTTTGATGAGATTCACCCCTCTTTTGAGAGTATCCCAAATCATAGATCCCTTCCCCAGAAGGCTACATCGAGGCACATCAGAGGAGATCACCCCTCAAAGATACTTATGAGTAAGAATTTTAGCCCAATCTTGATCCTAGCAAGTACACCAACACCAATATAATTTGGCAGCTAAGACCTGACCATTCAATGTCGAAGGCTTGAACCCAAGACCTCCCTCCTACTTCAGCCTGCATACAGATTCCCTCTTAACCAAGCTCCACTTTGAAGAGGACAAATTGCCTGCCCAAAGAAGCTGATGGGCAAGGGCATCAAACTCCTTAACAAAGCACGAAGGGACAACCTGCACAAAGCACCTGTAAATAGGAAGGGGTTGAACCATCGATTTCAAAATAATCACTCGCCCAGTAGACAAAATCCATCTTCAAGTCCAATGACTTACCTTCCTATGAAACTTATCTAGAACATCCTGCCAAAACTCTCTAAGTTGAGATCCCACAAAGATAGGAATTCCAAGATAAGTAAGAGGAAGAGAACCGATCTGAAACCAAAGAATCCAAGCAATCTTGCTCTGAATAAGTTGAGGAGTATTGAAAAAGAAAATAGAGGACTTGTTCTCATTAATATTTTGACCAGAGGTAGCTAAATAAATGTCTAGAGTTTTCCTTAATTTCACTGCTTCATCAATTCTAGCCATGCCTATCAAACCTATATCATCCACAAACTAAAGGTGAGAATGAGGAGGCAGCCTATTGCCCTAACTCCAACCCTGAATCAATCCTTGTCTAAAATGAAACTTGATAAATCTTCCCAGCCCCTCAACCATAATAATGAACAAGGAGATAGAGGATCCCCTTGTCGAAGATCCCTGGAAGCTCTGAATAACTTAGATGGCTCACCATTAATAAGAATAGAAAAGGAAGTAGAAGTTACAAATATCATGATCCAATTGATCCACTCTCTGGCAAATCCAAATTCTAGGAGAACTTTTTACAAGAAGGCCCATTTGACCCTATCATAAGCCTTTGCCATGTCAAGTATGATGAATATAGCCTTCTCTTTGGAGGTCACCATAGAATGAATGGCCTCAGTAGCAATCACAATCCCATCAAGAATTTGCCTGCCAACAACAAATCCACCTTGTTCTTCGAAAATGAAAGAGTTGATCCAAGGATTTATTCTTTCTGCAATCAATTTAGTAATAATTTTATAAATCACATTGTAGAGAGAAATGAGTCTAAAATGATCCAGACAATTAGTTCCTTCCCTTTTAGGAATAAGAGCCAAAAAATTAGAGTTCATGGCTCTTAACATTTGTTTATTTCTTTGTGACTCCTGAACCACCTCTAAGACATCCAATTTGATAGTTTCCCAAAAATCCTAGAAGATTCTATAGGAAACCCATTAGGGCCTAGGGATTTTCCTTTTTTCATTTGAAATACAACCTCCACCAACTCTGACAATGAGATGGGTTGAATGAGGGCCACATTCATCTCATTACAAACTAAAGAGGGAATGGAATCCAAAATAGAGTTCTCCTCTTCACTCACAGGGGGAGAGTCCTCAATAAACAACACTAAGGAGAACCGAGAAGCCTCCCTAAAAATCTCAACTAAAGAGGAAAACTGAGCCCCTCCGAAGATATTAGAGAGGTGATAAGATTACACTTCCTTCTAGATTTAACGGAGTTATGAAAAAAGGTAATATTTCTATCCCTTCCTGAAGCCAATCAATTCGAGACTTTTGCTTCCAAAAAATGTCCTCACACAACTCCCATTCCTCCAAATCCTTAACAACTATTGACTCTTCTCTACTCAAATCATCAGTTAGACCATGATCCAATATTTGGTGAGTGATAGTGTCTAGTCTAGCTTGAGATGTCATTTTATTGAAGTGAAGGTTGCCAAAGCATTGCCTATTCCACTTCTTAAGCCTATATTTCACATACTGCAATATTTTAGCAAAGGAATACATAACCCTACCATGATCAGGCTTCCCTTGGTGCCACCATTCAATCATTAGGTCCTAGAGTGAAGGATCACGTAACCACATGAGTTTAAACTTAAAAGATGGGTTCTTAGGATCTCTAAAAGAAACAACTGATAATTTAATCAACTAGTGATCAAAACCTTTCCAATCCAAAATCTCTGAGCTGGTAGTCCACTTATCTCTAACCTTGTAACAAGAGACGAGGAATCAATCAAGTCTCTTTGATATAACATTTTCACCACTTCTTTTTTTATTCCAAGTGAAAATGCCATTATTCAGCTTCACATCAACTACATTAAGTAGATCTATGTTGTCCCTTAGGAGGTTAGATGAAGACCCAAGCCCGACAATGCCACCTCTTTTCTCCTCCAAACAAGAAACAAATTTAAAGTCCCCTGCCAGGACCCAAGGAAGAAAAGGATCTAGAGACCGAATGTATCTAACATGAGACCAAAGATGAGCTTTGCCAAGAAGATCAATAGGAGCATAAACATTAGTGAAAAGACAAGTTTCACCATAATCCAAACTAGAAACAACCATAGAAAGATAAGAGCAACTGAAGATCCACCAAAGAGGAACAACCTTACCTGAATCCCAAAAATAAACCACACCTCCATAATTACTTTGAACTTCAACACACTGACAAGAGCCACGAGTCTAGATGCTAGGAGCTCTATTCAACATACCATCCACTGACAATTTAGTTTCTTGAAGGAAAACAATATCAGGATAATGAATACCAATCATCTCACGAATAACCTTTTGTCTAGGAATGTTATTCATACCCCTCACATTCCATGAAATAACAATCATTTATGAGATTGGGAGAAGTGGGAGTAAATGGTTACCACTAACTTAGAATCCACCAGTGTCTCACCCATTAATTTAACCTTTTCCAGGTCTTTCTTGCATCCTACCTTGGATGATTTCTTTGGAGGCCCCTTTTTAAGGGGCTTTTACTGTAAACCCAAGGCTTGCAAAGTTCCATTACTTTTCCTTGAATCCAAATCCTCCTTCACTAGAGAAGGAACATGATCAACCGAGGCTTCAACCTCCTTCAAGACCAAAGGCCCACTTGGTTATAAAACAATCGATAAATCTAAAACCATCTAATTAACCTACGAGTCCACCAATGTCAAATTATGATTATCATACTCTCTATCTTCTAACAAAGCCACTCCCAATGACCCAACACCATAAGGCAACTCAACTGGAAACCCCTACTCTTGAACTAAGTTCTTCAAAACATCAAACTAATTAAACACCCCATCATTTTGTCTATCCTTAAGGGTTCTCTTCTGACCTCTCCCCTTATTGCGAAGCTTAACTAGAATAAATCCCTCCTTGTCTGCCACCCTGTCAACCATAGGGGTCTTCCCTTTATCATTATGAGGAATCGAATTGGAGGTAGCATTAACTTCACTAACCTGCTTGATTGAATCGAGGGAAATTACTTTGCATATGCCCATACTCATGATGGAATCGACATCTAAAAGGAAGGGTTTCTTAGTCTAGTTGTTGAATCCAAGAAGAGGATCCAAGGCATATTTCCACAGAATTTGGCAAAGGGTTATTTAAATCAATTTCAACACAAATACAGGTATATGTAATAACCTTTATATCCAAAGTTTGCTAAGACAAACCAACCAGTTTGCCAAGTAGAAGAGCAATCATATGCAGAATGTCACTCCTCCAAAACTCCAGTGGTAGTCATGGAAGACAAACCCACATAGGGACCCTCGTAGGGAGCTCCTCAGCCGAACTGAATCTCACATGTTAGGGTTTCATGAAGAGCCCAACCTGATTGTAAAAATAAGGTCCACCTTCAAAAGATTTATTTCTATCTTCCATGCATGTAAACACAACCAAAAAAAATTTTGGTAGCCAACATTATCTCCATATCACCTTCGGAGTTCTAAATCCTTCAAGCCCAAGATTCTAGAACTGGCAAAGAAAGTTGAATCCCCATGAATTTAAAAATTAGAGATTGATTGCTTAGGTAAGCAACATCCTATGAGATAGACTCCAGCTAAATCACCAAAATAGGACGCTCATGGCATCTCTCCAAACTGTTGTACCCAACACCCCTTTTTTCCATAGGGAAATCGGGACCCACTTTTTTTTCAGACTATGGTATTGAATTTGAGCCCCCTCTTCTATATATTTATGCAAAATTTTGGGAAAGGACTAATTATTGGCCTTCATACTTTAGCAAAATGACATTGGTATATTATGTTTTTATCGACTAACACTTTAATTCTTTCGGGGCTTATGCAATTTGTCTTTTTAGACTTATTGTTTCGGACTTATCCTATTGATCTTTGTCAAAAAAATTTCCATGCATGAATTCTTGCAAGATTTTTGGCCATCCACTTATCTTTATCGAATAAATTGTTGCAAACATTTTATCTAAACAATTCCTTCAATGGAATTGGTTTGTGGGCTTTTTGTCGTGAGCATTTTGCCCAATGAAATAGACTTACCCTTTAGGACTTTTATCCTAGGCCTTTGCCCTCCGATGACTTACCCTTTGGGACTTTTGTCCTTGGCCATTTCCCATCAAGATGTACCCTATGAAGTAGACCCTTTAGGCATTTTCACCATGAAGTAGACCCTTCGGACCTAATGCACTTACCCTTCAGACATTTTTTCTCGAGCATCTTACCCTACGAGCCTATCCTTTAGGACTTTTGTCCTTGACTAATTCTTTCAAGCTTTTTTCCCTAGGACCAGTTCTTTCTGGATTTGTCTCAGACATTTTATCCGATGAAAATTACCCTTCAGCCTTTTTATCATAGCCATTTTGTTTGATAGAATTACCCTTAGGCTTTTGCGAAGCATATCCTTTGGGACTTTTGTCATGGATGAAATGCCCTATGAAGTAGACACTTCATATTTTTGCCTGATGAAAATAACCCTTCGGGACTTTTGTAAATGACCCTTCGGGATAATTGCTTCATAACTTTTGCCTGACGAAATAAGTCTTCAGGGAAATTGTTGCAAACATTTTGTTTGAAACAATTCCCCCAACAAAATTAGTATCTGGACATTTTTTCAAAACATTTTGCCTGATGAAATAAGACATACCCTTCAAGATAATTGCTTTGGATATTTTATCCAAAATAATTTCCCTGACGATATACACGACCCACACAAAAGGCCCATAATAATTGCCCCAATCGAAATGACCAAAACAATAGACCAAAATCCTTATAGAATTGCCAAGTGTCACCTTCGTGAGAACATTTAAACAAAGGTTTTCTTAAAAGCTTTGTGAAAGTGCCAAGTGGAAACATAGCAAGAGGTCCAATAAATAGAGATCCAATGGTGTGTGGGATCGCAGTGCATAGAGATCTGACAGTGTGAGTCGATAGTAAACTTTTCAAAGGTCCAGACACAATGAGAGGCATAGACAACATGCAACACACAATTATTTTTGGTTAGTCATAGTTTCACTGGTTCTGAGGGATTGATACGATGATACTTGTCTTTGACACATGCTTGAGTTCCATTTGAAGGTGACTAATCTAAAATTATCAATAGGTTGTCACAAACCTTAAAAGGCAAAGACTTTGTGCATGTACAATTCTATAAATGATGCATATATTTTGAAGTTTTGCATGCAGTTCAAGCTATAATTGTAAAAATTACCTTCATATTCATACACATGCACATGTTGCATAGCTTTTACAAAAATTGTTTAAAACCAATAACTACAAGTAGACTATTATATGGTTTTAGACCACAGTTAGAACTCATGTTCTGACTATCACATGTAATGACCTTGCATGAACTTGGAAGATGAGGTGGCCCCTTACGAAGTCTATAAAAACAATTGTAATCCAACTTGGATTTTTTGTCAAAGAATTTTTGAATACAGAAGCAACATCAATTTTGATCGTCAGTGAATTTGTTTTAGTATTTTCTTTCCAATTTCTATGTAATTAGTTGTTACTTTCTTTGGTTGAATGTTTCAATAATCCTTAGTGTGTAAAAGATGCAAATGGATTCTTGATTATTTTGATTGATGTACTAATCTATAGATGTGTAACATCTATTGAAATATTAGTAAGTAAATATATTGGTTAAGATAGTTAATTTCAAATTGATTCATAATTTTGATTGTGCATGAATGCTTTCTTAGATGTAATTTTTTTTAGTGTGTCCAAAAGCTACCTCAGATATTTCACTAGCTTGAACCATAATCTCTTGATTAATGGTGTGCATCAACTGCTCTAAAAGGAGCAACCTTTGTTTGAGGCACGTGAATTTCTAGCATCTTTACTTCCTTAGACTTCTTAACCGTGTCTGACTGTGTATGTGCAATTGCTGCTAGCAATAGGCATAGGTTATGAAATCACTTGTCCTTTTAGAAACTAGCTAGGAAAGTAATTTTTGAAGACCATAAAAGCTTTCTTTTCTACCTTACTCTTCCCTCTTTTTTTGAGTTTGTTTTGAGACCTACCCACTTTAGATTAGAAGCCAACCACCCATCCAAATCATGTAGATATTCACTACCCTTTAGGAAACACACCTCCATCCAAAAACTCTATCAACAACCTGCATGCCCTACCAACTATTCCATTAATAGGTTGTAATAAGCTCCATATTTGCAACTTGTGCCTTAGAGTGGAGTTTGTTGGGTGAATATATTGTCACTAGCTAACTGATGAGCAAAATAGGTCTCTTCAACCACAGCATAGGGAGATTGGTTGGCCAAATGTGCAGGTTTACCACATCAGAGGTGGACGAATCTCTCCTCTCATCAAGGGGAGGTTTCCTATAAATATGAGGAGCTATATACTATATATATAAGTAGAAAATAACACTAAGGGGTAGGACTACACCATCCATCTCTCTTTTTTTAGAGATGATGTTCACAAACAAAGGAGAAATCTTGGTGATAATACTGAAGGCACTTCTCTTCTTTCAGCAGTGGTCTTGCAGCAGGGCACGAGTTCTTTCTAGTAGGTAACCAATAGGTAACAAGGGTGCAGTAACCAATAGAATGAGGTGCAACACAAAGTCTCCACCTCAATTACCCAAAGAGTGAAATACGAAAGATATTGGGGGCACAAAGTCATCCCAAGATCCTTTACACAAAAAGAAACTAAAAACACACTGAAGACAATTGTGACAGCACAAAATCTTCCCACAATCGACTTCAGGACACCCTCCTGATTACTTCCACTAGTTCTTCTTGTTAAATTAAATAAACAAGAATGCTCCTAAGAAATGGAGATAAGAACAATTTCCTAAAATAACACAAGCTATAACAACACAAACTTTGAAAGTAACTTACTTTCTCATTCAGCTAAAGAAATATGATCAACAATCTGAGCTCAAAGTCTTAGTAATCACCTTTCACTTTGGGCAGAGTTTTGCTTCTATAATGGAGAGATCCTTTGCATAAAACAAGAGATTACAATATGTAGCAGCTAAGAAAGGCTTGACACTTCTTTTCCATAGAATGGCCCATGCTGCCTTCAATGCCTTGAAATACATTTTCAGTTCTGTCAAGGGGCCATGCTTGGAACAGTGCATCGGCCTTAACTGTGGCATGCCAATTCATCTCATATGTCTTCTCAAAATTATAGGTTGCTTGGTCCTTTTTTTCTTATTTGCGTAGCTGTCTACTTTGCCTTTACTTCCTGGAAGAAAAACAGGTTGCATCCTTGATTTGGTGTGCTCAGATGACTACTTGGTGGACTGTTTCACCTACTGAAAATAACTCTCTCGTAAATATTTCAATATCTTTTGTAGCCTTCTCTTCGATCTTGTTGTAATTGGAGCTCTCGGGCTATCTTCTTCAGTCGGTCACTTGGTTCATCCTTCAAGTTCCGTGTTATATTTAAAAATTAACAGATATTTCATTACCTTAAATTTGACGTCTACGGGGACGTCAACGATTGTTGGTTGTTTGAACCATATTGAACCATGAGCCTTTGAACCTTTGAAATTTCATTGGTTCAATAGTTCAACAGTTCAGACGATCTTTATCAGTTCTTTGGTTCCATCGCTTTCCTAGTTCACTCGCTTCCTTGCTCTTTGGTTGAACCATCTCTTTAAACTGGTCTCTAAAATCTTCCGCTTCCTTCATTTGCTTGGTGCTTTATTTGAACCTTTGAACCTTTTTGGTTCAAGGTTCAACAGTTCAATCTCTTTCTCAGAATCCTTTGTTTTGGCTAAATCTTTTGAAGCCTTGAAATTCCTTCAACCTTACGTCTTTGAAACACCCCAAAGGGAAGGTGTCCCTTTGGGTCTTTGAGAAAGGTCCATTTCTGGGTGCCAAGAGCCCCCCACAAGGGTACCTACCCTTCAAGATTCTTCAGGCGGCTTTTTCCTTCAAATCCTTCAGACAAAATGCCTGAAGGAATTCTTCCCTTGCCTTAGCCACTTTTTTTCTGGGCCTTTGGTCATTCCTTCAGGCAAAATGTTCGAAGGAATTCCTTCAGACATTTTGTTCGAAGGATTTGCCTTTGTGAAATTCTTTCGCAAAAAATATTTTTAAAGGAATTCTTTCATTTCCTTTACTTGGTAATTTCTTCAGACCAAAAGTTTGAAGGAAACCTTACCCTTTCGGCCTTCTCTTTGATCTTTGAGCAAATGTTCTCTCCCCTCCGCAAGGGTACTTGTCTTTTGTTCACTACCCTCTATAAGGGCACTTACCCTTTCAGCTTTGGGGGACCCCTTTGAACCGATTGATTGAACCAATCAATGGTTCAATGGTTCAACGGTTCAATACTTTGTTCCGCTCATTCAATTGACTGCTTGAACCAATCTCTTTGAACCAACCACGTTGAACCTTTGAACCTTTAAACTTTTTTTGGTTCAAGGTTCAACGGTTCAATATTCCTTCTTTTTGCTAAGTCTTTTGAAGTAGTTGAACTTTTGTCGAAGCAGTTGAACTTTGAACTTTTACCAAAGCGCTTAAATCTTTTAAGCTTGTCGACCTCATTAAACCTTTGAACCCGTTGAACTTTTGAACCTTTTGAAAATGGGGTTCAATGGTTTAATGGTTCAATCCTTTGTTTGAAGCTTGCTAATAAACCTTTTGGTTGAACCTAGGTGTTGAACCAAGCTTGAAAATGCCTAAGTGTTGAGAACATGTTCCTTTGTGAGAATTCACCTGTTGAAGCCATTGAACCTGTTAGTCCCTTAACTGAAAAAGCTTGAATAATGAAGAATTTAAATACTCAAAAAAAATTTGAGAAGGGAAGAGATAATTTTGGCCTGAAGGACCAAAATATATCATATGTTGTTCCAAAAATGAGTGACAGATTTTGAGAACAACAGCTGGCTCCAGTTGGGGAACTTCATTAGTTGAAAACTTGGAACAATTGAAGGGAGTAGAAACCAGAATCTCCAGTGCCTTTAAGTATGCCATTGGGCTATGGAGTCATGCTAGCTGTTGTCCCCGAAAAATGTCATTCATTTTTCGGACAACCTACGGACTATTTTGGCCCTACACAGACCAAAAATCATCTCTCCCCTTTTCAAAAAATTGTTCAGAGCATTCGAGTTCTTCATTTTTAAAAGCTTTTCAAGAAATCTATGGACTCTGCAGGAAGAAATCTACGGACTTTGCAGGCTTAAAAATACGGACTCCGCAGGCTCATTTTTATGGACTCTTTCAAGGCTCGAGAGAAAACTTAGAGAAAACTACGGACTTCACAGGTTGATTTCTATGGACTCTGCAAGAAAGAAACAAGCTCTCAGCAGTTAGGCGATTTCAAAGTTGGTTCAACGACAAGGTTCAACAAAAAGAGTTCATCGACAAGCTTCTAAGCAAGGATTGAACCATTGAACCGTTGAACGTTGAACCATTTTGGTTCAACGGGTTTAATGGGTTCAAAGGTTCAACGTCAGAAGCAAGATTTAAGCACATTTGTCAAGGTTCAAAGTTCAACCGCTTCAAGGTTCAATGGCTTCAAAACACTTATCAAAGAGAAGAAGGCTTGAACCATTGAACCATTTTGGTTTAAAGGTTCAACGGGTTCAATGGTTCAAAGGTTCAACGCGCGATTGGTTCAAGCGGACAAAGGACTTAGCCAAATAAAGGGATTGAACCGATTGAATCATTGAACCAAAGTTGGTTCAATCGGTTGGTTCAAGGGGCTGCCCCAAAGCCAAAGGAACAAGTGCCCTTGCGGAGGGCAGTGAGCAAAAATAGACAAAGTGAATTCCTTCAGGAAAATGAACAAGGCAAAGGACAAAGCGAAATCCTTTAGATAATTTTTCCGAAGGAATTCACTCAAAAAACAAAGCAAAGCCCGACAGAAAGACAATGCAAGGAAGATTTCCTTCAGACAAATTGCCCAAAGGAATTCCTTCAGACATTTTGTCTGAAGGAAATAAAAGATAAAGCCCGCCGAAAGAAAGAAGCCCGAAGGCCATTCGAAGACCACTCGAAGGGCATATACCCTTGCGGGGGGCTCTTCCTAACCCAAATCAAATCGTTTCTCAAGGCCCCGAAGGGCAGGTCCCCTCTGGAAAAGATCAAATGACAAAGCCGAAAGAATTGCTGAGGAAAGTGACGTGCCCACAGACGTCAAAGTCGTAACAATGAAATAGCCATTGATCCTTGCAGGTTTAAGTGCAGACCCGAATGCATTCAAAGGCTTTAAGGCTAAGGTCAAAAGGAAGAACCGCTGAGAGGAGCATAAAGAGCCATTAAAGTTGGGAACGTAGCCTCGAGAGCTTAAATTCTGGGAAGAGACAAAGCTGGAAAAGATAAAAGTAGAAAGAGGGAAAAGCCCAAAATATCTACGCAAAAGTAATTTCAGTAGGTGGAACAATCCACTAAGCAGATATTTTGGCTTGCAAACATTGAAGGCGCAACCTGTTAGTCTCTTTTGGAGTAAAGACAAAATGGACAGTTGTGCAAACGTCAGAGGAGACAGACCAAAAATTCTAGACCCAAGAAGAGACATATTAGATAAATAGACACGCCATAATTAAGGTAATGCACTGTTCCAAACATGGTCCCTCTAGACAAAATTGAAAACACATTGAAGGCGTTGAATGTAGCATGGGCCGTCCCATGGGAGAGAGAGCCAAGCCTTGCTTGGTGCCTATATATTGTAATCTCTTTTATTGTTTTAAGGAGATCTCCCCCTTAACAGAAGTGAAAATCTACCCAAATTGAAAGGCATTACTGAGACTTTGAGCTCAGATTGCAATTCATATTTCTTTGATTGAATGAGAAAGCAAGTTACTTGCAGACTTTGTGCTGTTATAGCTTATGTTACTTTAAGAAATTGTTCTTATGTCTGTCTTTCAAAAGCATTCTTATTTATTTGATTTAACAAGCAGGACTAGTGGAGTTGATAAGGAAGGTGTCCTGAAGCCAACTACTTTCAGACTTTGTGCTGTCATAGTTGTTTTCAGCGTGTGTTTTTCTTTTATGTTTCTGTGTAAAAGACCTTGGGATGACTTTGTGCCCCCATTGTTCTTCGTATCTCACTCTAAGGCCGTCAAGGTGAAGACTTTGTGCTACATCTTAGATTGCTGTTTACTTTGAACCCTGTTACCCCGTTACTTTTTACCAGAAAGAGTCTTGTTGTTTGCAAGAACAAACACTTCTGAAAGAAGAGAAGTGCCTTCTGTTGCTTCACCAAGATTTCTACTATCCAAGAAGGGATCTGGCTCTTGGATGAATGTTAATTCTAAAAGAAGAGAAGTGCCATCACCAATCACCCAGGATTCATCCTCTGTTTGTCAGCATCATCTCTGAAAAAAGAGAGATGGATGGTTTATCCCACCCCTGTGTCTTACTTTCTGCTTATTTATATAGTATATAGCCTCCGCATATTTAATAGGGAACCTCCCCTTAATGAGAGGAGAGATTTGTCTTCGGTTGATGTAGTAAAACTGCACACCTAGATGACCAATCTTCATATGCTATGGTGATAGGAACTATTTTGGTCACCAATTAGCTGGCCGACAAAATATTCACCCAACAGTTTTTAGTGACTCCGCGGGGGACACAGTAATTTTGTGCAATTTGAAACCTCAAGTTTCAAATTGAAACATCACCTATGTCTTACCCATAATCATTATAACCCTTATCCATTATAGACTCTGGCGACTCCATTCTGTGTCTTACCCATTATCATTATAGCCTTACCATTTTCCTCCATCTCTATTATTTTATCTGGTCTACAAAACTAGAGCTGTTGGAAAAGAGTGCACAATTTGAATCCTCAAGCCTCAAGCTGAAGCAGGGCTAGTTCTTTTCCATTTTTTGTTCTACAATCTGGCCACTCCACCCAGAATTGTTATCCCTATTTGTCATAATTAAATCATGGTAGTTCGAGGCCCCTGGGGTAACTCTTTTGGCCCACTCAACTTGACTCAACCTCTGCATGAACTTCCATGCAGTTCAAGAAAGAATTTCCCCAAATTCTTTGGTGATGGAAAGGTTCATCCTGATGAACACATTACAACTTTCAGCATAGCCTACAGTGTAATAGGGGTGAAATTTGAAGACATAGCGGTCAGACTATTCATGGAGACACTACAAGGCGCTGCTTTAGAGTGGTTCTACCATCTGTAGGCTTGATCAGTGATTGACTGGAATACCCTAAAAGCCAAATTTGAAGCAAGGTTCAAGCCTACAGAGGATGCCCATGCCTTGCTGGCCTAACTCACTTAGATGAAGAAGGAACCTCATGAGCCTATGAGGGACTTCATTGCCAGGTTTGACAAGCTGAGGCATAGGATCCCCATGATCGCCTAGTCGACACCTCAAAATTTCAAGTGTTTTTTCATCAACTCACAGCTGTCTGAATTGAGTTTTTTATTGAGATGGGCTAGACACATAGACCTTGAGACTGCTTAAGACTTGGCAGCTACTGAGCTAGAAGATGACCTTATCTTGGTAGGAAAGATAAGGAGAGATCCTAATAGAGGTAAATCCTCTTCATCTTCTGAGTATCCACCTTCAACCACCACTAATCAAATGGTGCAAAAGCTGGCAAATGATCTACTAGCCTTGAAAAGGCAAATGGCCCAACGTATGTCTGCTCCTCCTAATCTGGATATGCCAAGGAGGACATTCTCCAATCAACCATATCAAGGCAACACTGCTAGAAGTCAAGGGCAACCAAATCATTTTCCTCCCCCACAGAGGAACCTTACCCTTGAAGCACCTCCAACCAACTCAGCAGTGGAATATCTGGAAACAAAACATGTTTCCTATTTCCAACTTGAATTTGAGAAAAAAAATGATGTTGGTCTCTTCATGGAAGATCAAGAAGAATTAGCTGGTGACTCCCACATCGGTTTCCTAAATTACCAAGATGAACTCAGAAGTGAAGGTGAAGCAGATGAGGGATCATATGCAGTATTCACCCAACTTGAAAATCAGTCAGCCCAACAAGCTGATAAAGAAAGAACAGAGGAATGAACTCAGCCTATAATTCCAATTACTGAGTAGAGAACCCCTCTTCCTTTCCAGTCAAAGGACTTGGTGATTGCCAAAGAAGTAAGTACATCAAACATTTCTGCACCTTCTACTTCAAATTCGTAGATCAGTCCTCCCCCTCCCAAAAACCAAAAGGATGAACTCCCATCCTCTCTTCCAAGTCCATCTCAGTCATTTGTAATGATTGATCATGTCAAGAAATCTAAAATTCAAATGACTGAGTTTGAATCCCTGCAAGCCAATCCTGAGCAGTTAAACATTGGTGAAGAGCTAGGTGTGGACCTGTCTGAGGCAAAGATTTTGGTCACCCAAATATCATCCCCTACTGCTCAAATTCTATTTGAGCCTTCAAGCAGGGGTAATTACTCCTTGACCATAGAGGATGCTCATGTCTCAGTCAATCAAAGTCCTGTGGCTGGAAATCTAGGATTTGATCCAAATCAGGCATCAAAAGAATTGGTAGGGTTCAATACAAATCAAGAAGGATCTTCCATATCTGATGAAGAGAAATATGATAGAAGATCAGCTTCTGATGATGCTTAGATCTTGAAATCTAATGGAAGTAATTCTTACACATTTGGATGTGGATCTCTGTTGCTCGGATTGAAAATTGCTCAGGATGAAGAAATCAAACTCTTTCGCACCAAAGGAGATGTTGAGTTGATGGTTTGTTAGGGGTTTAACACTGACAATCAAAGCATGTGCTGGACTAAACCAACATAACAATAAGCTATGGTGATGGACCATACTACTGTACTCTAAAGTCAGCAAAAAGAACTCTTTGCCAAGAGAGCAAGGAGTTATGGTTTTCAGTTTGAAGACCACGTCTTGCCATGGGGCAAGAAGAAGAAAGAGCCAAGAGAAAGACACAAAAAATTGGTTTTTTGGTGGAGAGTTCCATTCACCTGTCACCGTTTATGGGGAAAAAATAGTTTCCTACTAATTTATTAGGATGGCATCTCCTTTTCTTCATCCCACGATGAGCAGCATTTGAAGTAATTTAATTCCTAAAGTACCAGATAAGTTCACCTGTACATATGTATATCTATATAGTCTTTAGTTTTATTTTGTGTTTTTTCATTTTCATTTTTTGGAGCCTTTCTTTTTGGGTAGCATGACTCTGTAGCCCAATGGTATACTTTAAAGCACTGGAGATTCTAGTTTCTACTCCCCTCAGATATTCTAAGTTTTCAACTGAAGGAAGTTTCCCAACTGGAGACAGCTATTGTCCCTAAAAAATGTCACTCATTTTTTAGATAACCTATGGACTATTTTGGCCTTACACAGACCAAAAATCATCTCTCCCCTTTTCCAAAAATTATTCTGAGCATTCAGATTCTTCATTTTTCAAAGCTTTTCAAAAAATCTACGGACTTTGCAAGAAGAAATCTACGGACCCTGCAGGCTTAAAACTACAGACTCTGTAGGCTCATTTCTATGGACTCTTTCAAGGCTCTAGAGAAAACTTAGAGAAAACTACAGACTTCACAGGTTGATTTCTATAGACTCTGCAGGAAAGAAACAAGCTCTCAACACTTAGGCGATTTTAAAGTTGGTTCAACGACAAGGTTCAACCAAAAGAGTTCATCGGCAAACTTCTAAGCAAGGATTGAACCATTGAATCGTTGAACCTTGAACCATTTTGGTTCAATGGGTTTAATGGGTTCAAAGGTTCAACATCAGTAGCAAGAGTTAAGTGCATTTGTCAAGGTTTAAAGTTTAACCACTTCAAGGTTCAATGACTTCAAAACACTTATCAAAGAGAAGAAGGCTTCAACCATTGAACTGTTGAAGCATTGAACCATTTTGGTTCAAAAGTTCAACGAGTTCAATGGTTCAAGCAGACAAAGGACTTAGCCAAATAAAGGGATTGAACTAATTAAACCATTGAACCGTTGAACCAAAGTTGGTTCAATCGGTTGGTTCAATCGGTAGGTTCAAGGGGCTGCCCCAAAGCCAAAGGAACAAGTGCCCTTGCGGAGGACAGCGAGCAAAAATGGACAAAGTGAATTCTTTCAAAAAAATGAACAAGGCAAAGGACAAAGCAAAATCCTTCAAACAATTTGTCTGAAGGAATTTTCCTGAAAAACAAAGCAAAGCCTGGCGAAAAGACAAGGCAAGGAAGATTTCCTTCAGACAAATTACCTGAAGGAATTTCTTTGGACATTTTGTCTGAAGGAAATAAAGGATAAAGTCCACCGAAAGAAAGAAGCTCGAAGGCCATCCGAAGACCGCCCTAAGGGTAGATACCCTTGCGGGGGGCTCTTTCCGACCCAAAGCAGACCATTTCTCAAGGCCCCGAAGGGCAGGTCCCCTCCGAGAAAGATCAAATGACAAAGCTGAAGGAATTGCTGAGGAAAGTGACGTACCCATAGACGTCAAAGTCACAACAATGAAATAGCCATTGATCCTTGCAGGTTTAAGCGCAGACCTGAATGCATTCAAAGGCTTTAAGGCCAAAGACAAAACGAAGAACCGTTGAGAGGAGCGTAAAGAGCCAGTAAAGCTGGGAACGTAGCCCCGAGAGATTAAATTCTGAGAAGAGACAAAGCTAGAAAAGGCAAAAGTGAAAAGAGGGAAAAGCTTGAAATATCTGTGCAAAAATAATTTCAGTAGGTGGAAAGTCCACTAAGCAGATATTTTGGCTTGCAAACATTGAAGGCGCGGCCTGTTAGTCTCCTTTAGAGTAAAGACAAAATAGACAGCTGCACAGACATCAGAGGAGACATACTAAAATATCTAGACCCAGAAAGAGACATATTAGATAAATAGACATGCCATAATTAAGGCAATGCAC
Source organism: Torreya grandis (assembly GCA_037957365.1). Lineage (NCBI taxonomy): Eukaryota > Viridiplantae > Streptophyta > Pinopsida > Cupressales > Taxaceae > Torreya > Torreya grandis. The sequence continues at coordinate 1,254,000 of JARHVA010001255.1, forward strand.
TGTTCCAAGCATGGTCCCTCCAAATAGAATTGAAAATACATTGAAGGCATTGACTGCAGCATGGGTCATCTCATGGGAGAGAGCGCCAAGCCTTGCTTGGTGTCTATATATTGTAATCTCTTTTATTGTTTTAAGGAGATCTTCCCCTTACTAGAAGCGAAACTCTGCCCAAATTGAAAGGCATTACTGAGACTTTGAGCTCATATTGTAATTCATATTTATTTGATTGAATGAGAAAGTAAGTTACTTGCAGACTTTGTGCTATTATAGCTTGTGCTACTTTAGGAGATTGTTTTTGTGTCTGTCTTCTGAAAGCATTTTTATTTATTTGATTTAACAAGCAGGACTAGTTGAGTTGATAAGGAAGGTGTCTTGAAGCCAACTATTTTTAGACTTTGTGCTATCATAGTTGTCTTCAGTGTGTGTTTTTCTTTTATGTTTCTATGTAAAGGACCTTAGGATGACTTTATGCCCCCATTATTCTTCGTATCTCACTCTAGGGCCGTCAAGGTGGAGACTTTGTGCTACATTTTAGATTGCTGGTTACTTTGGACCCTGTTACCTCGTTACTTGTTACCAAAAAGAGTCTTATTGTTTTCAAGAACAAGCACTTCTGAAAGAAGAGAAGTGCTTTATATTGCTTCACCAGAATTTCTACATCTAGGAAGGAATCTAGCTCTTGGCTAAATATTACTTCTAAAAGAAGAGAAGTGCCATCACAAATCACCCAAGATTTTTCTTCTGTTTGTCAGCATCATCTCTGAAAAAAGAGAGATTGATGGTTTATCTCACCCCTGTGTCTTACTTTCTGCTTATTTATATAGTATATAGCCTCCGCATATTTAATAGGGAACCTCCCCTTGATGTAGTAAAGCTGCACACCTAGATGACCAATCTTTCTATGCTGTGGTGATAGGAACTATTTTGGTCACCAGTTCACTGGTCGACAAAATATTCACCCAACACTACCCAAAAAAGAAAGGTGCTAAAAATGAAAATGAAAAGCACAAAATAGAACTAAAGACTATACAAATATACATATATACAGATGATCTTATCTGATACTTCAAGAATTGAAGTGCTTCAGATGCTACCCATTATGAGGCAGAAAAAAGGGCATGCCATCTTGATACTTCAACAGGAAACTATTTTCACCATTGAGCTGGTGGATAGTAAAAGGGCCCCTCCAAAGGGAGTAGAATTTTCCATGCATTTCCTTTGGTTCTCTTCTCTTGTCCCACAGAAGGACTTGATCTCTAATCTGAAAATCATGATTTTTTGCTTTCTGGTCGAAGAGCTTCTTCACTAGAATTTGATGCATAATAATTCAGTCCACAACCATAGTTCACTGATCATCAAGCTCAGTCAAGCACATGATCCTTTTATCGATGGATCTTTCATATATATGATCTTTAACTGCCTTAGCCAATTTCAATGCTAGCAATTTCAGGGTGATTGGTATCTCAGCATTGAGACCATAAGGAAGTTATAAAGGTGACATACTAATTGCTCTCTTGGGTGTAATTATGTCTACCCATAAAGCATCAACCAATGCTTTATGCCATGTTTGTTGGTTGTCATTTATCAGCTTCTTGATGATAGTCACCAAGTTTTTGTTGCTTGATTCTGCTTGGCCATTCCCTTGTGAAAAATAATCAAAAGAGTGAGAGGGTAATTCCATAGTAAAAATATAACTGAGTAATCTCTTGGGAAGAGAAATAAGCTGCATTATTTGTGACAATCTTGGTTGGGACCCCAAACCTAAAAATGATGTTCTCCTTGAGAAAATTGTACATTGCTTCTGAAGTAGCATGCTTGGTTGGAATAGCTTCCACCCACTTGGTGAAGTAATCTGTGGCTGTGAGGACATAATCATGTCCAGCACTTGAAGATGGGTTTACAACACCAATGAAGTCAATTTCTCATTGCTGAAATGACTCTTCTATCACCACTGGCTTAAGAGACAGAGCAGCTAATTTAGGTTTTCCAGTGCACTGTTGGCATAGTTCACATCTTCGTACCTATTTATATGTATTTTGAAATAGAGTAGGCCAGTAATACTTGGCTCATAGAATCTTATGAGCAGTTACAAGAGCAAAAAAATGTCTTCCACAGGCCATATTATGGAAGGGCTTCAAAATTTGGTTATGTTGCTCTTTATCCACGCAGCAAAGGAACACTCCATCAAGGTTCCTCTTATATAGGCCATTGTCTCACAGGATAAAATTGGCAGCTTTTAACTTGACAGTCCTCCTTTCTTTACGAGATAGGTGAGCAGGACACTCACCATAAGTAAAGAAATGAGCAATACTTGAATACCACTCATTCATGGTGGAGATAAAGAGGATTGTTGGTGAGTCTTCAACTTCTTCTTCTCCATGCTCTGTTTCTTCTAGTCTATTGTCAGTAATCAATTGGCATAGGCCCCTTCCCCATACCAGCTTCATTAGTTTGATGACTAGATCAAACTCCTAGATTTTAGTAATCTAATTGCCTCTTTTTATTCCAAACTCCTGCTGAGTTAATATGGATTTGACTGTGGTGTCAGGAACCAGGGCAATAGTGTGTGAATTTAAGATGTAAAAGTGGAAATGCTTCACTGCCTTTACCATTGCACAAACATGCTTCTCCATATTTGAGTACTTCAGATTATGAGCTTTGAGGGGATAGCTCATGAAATAAATGGGAGATTCCACACCTTCTTGGTTCTGTTGAATCAAAATTGCTGAAAGTGTGTGCTCAAAAACATAACTATACATTGTGAAATCTTTAGTATAATTTGGCCAAACTAGAATTGGGGCATAGGCAATGGTTGTCTTGATGTCTCGAAATGCCAATTTGCTTTCTTCAGTCCAGCTGAATGTGGCCTTTCCCTTCATCATGTTCACAATGTGGTGAGTCTTTTCAATGAACTCAGGGATGAACCTTCGTAAAAAATTCACCTTTCTAAAGAAAAAGTGAACTATAGTTTTACCTGTGGGCAGAGTAAGTTCCTAGATAGACTTGACTCTATCTAAGTTAATCTTTATGTCTTTTCAAGAAACGTTTTTGAGAAGTTTTCCTTCTATTACTTCAAAAACAAACTTCTTGAGATTTAGAGAAATGCTATTCTGGTGGCATCGTTCCAACACTTGTCACAAATGGTGCACATGATCAGGATGATGCTTGGAAAAGACCATTAAATTATTCAGGTATACTATAATGAATTTACCTATTTCATCTTTGAAAGTAAGGTCCATTGCTCTTTGAAAAGTGGCACCATCATTTATCAGGCCAAATGACATTCTTTGATAGGCAAAGGTGCCCCAAAGTGTGGTGAAGGCAGTCTTATTCTAGTCTACTTCACTAACTTCAACTTGATTGTATCCCGAGAAGCCGTCTAGCATTGATAACATCTCTGAACCAGTCACTGTCTGAAAGACTTGGTCCATGATAGGTAGAGGATAGTTATCCTTTAAGGATGAGTGATTCAAATTTTTGAAGTCCACACAGAGGCAAATTTCACCATTCTTCTTCCTCACAGGTAATATGTTGGCAATCCATGTAGAATGATGGATTGAAAAAATTATCTTAGCATTCAGTATTTTTGTATTTCAGATAGAATAGTAACTGATATCTTCAGATTAACTGCTTGGATTTTTACTTGTAAGGCACCGAGTCACTCTTGAGAGGGATTTTATGGTGAATTTTTTCAAGCTTGAGCAACTTTAGATCATCATAGGAGTATGCTATGACATCCATGTATTGGTTGAGCAGAGTAGTGAACTTGAACTTTTCTTCCTAAGTTTAGCACTTTTTAATGTTCACCATCTTGGGATTTTGCTTGGTACCCAAATTTATTTGATCAAACTCCTGGGAGGAGCTTGAATCTGTTTGTTGCTGTTTGATGAACCTATTGTGTTTGTCAAACATCTTCTCAAAGGAAACCAGGCCTTTTAGGATTTTATTTCTTTTAAGTTGCATGAATTTTTTACCTATGTCTGCACTTGATTCAGGGGCTAGTTCAAGCTTTTGAGGCTCACTACCTTCAAAATAAAGCTATCTTTTTACTCCAAGAAGGTAATGATTTGGTTGTCACCATTGAATACTTGCCAATGATTGGCATTGTCAGGCACACTTGGTCAAAAGACCAATTCAATAGTGTACTTGTCTCCCTTAAAATTAGGGTGAGGAACCAAGAGAGTTGTTGAAACAGTCAGTGCATCATCTCGGTCATTGAATTCCCTAGGTATGATAGAGATGTTGAAAGCATCAAAGCTTTCAATTTGATCCCAGACTAGATTGCGATAGTGTCGCAATCTCTCATTTTTAGTTTGATACAGGGTCCTTACTTGAAAAACCACCAGTTTAACATCTCTTTTGGCATGAAGGAGTTTGATGCCTTTGTTTCGAGCAACCTTCAATCCAAGCAATAGAGATTCGTACTCAGCTATGTTGTTGGTGTTGTTGAACTGCAACTTGTATGAAGAAATAAAAATATCTTCTTGAAGAGATATCAACACAATCTCAGCTCTTGAACTGGTAGAGGAGCAGCTGCCATCAAATTCTAGAATCCATACCTCATCAGACACTAATTTTTCCTTAGATTCTTCTTCGTTTAGAGGGAGAAATTCTACACTTGTACTGCGATCCACCAATCCTTCTGTTGTTATATTTGAACCAATTTTTAGGTTGACACATTTAGAAATTTTATCAGATGCCTCATAGAATTTCTCTGTGGATAAAAAGTAATTACCCATGCCTGAAGACTCAAATAGAATTTGAGCTTCAGGCACTGATGTTTGAGTGACCACGTATTTTGCTTCCTTCTCAAGGAGCAATCTCTACATAACGCCTTTGAATAGAATCCTTATCTCGGATAGGTCCATGCTTAATTCACCACCAACATCCTTATAAAAAAATTTCCCAAGAAGGATGCCATATGATGCTGGGATGTCAGCCACCAAGACAATCATCTTGATTCTCTTATTTGGGAATGCTGCAAATTCAAATTGGGCATTATTTATTTGTCCCAACAGTGGCACTTATTTGTTCTCCATGGAGAAACATCTCCTAAATGTTTTGGTCAGTGTGAGACCAAGGGATTCTGCCACTTTGACAAGCATGATATTGTCAGATGCACCATAATCTATGATGTAATTATTTAGTTGGTGTCCATTTATTAGCAGGGAGACATAAAATGGTTCAGTCCTCTCGGGAGAAACAGGAGGAGTAATGACAAGGTTATTTCTAGTGGATGTGTTCTTGGAGGGATCACGAGTTACCTTCATAATTTCTTATCCTACAGGGATGGCTAAGTTCTTTACACATTGAACCAACTTATCTTACTACTCAGGGTTGGATTGCAAGAATTTAAATTCATACATTTGAATTTTAGTTTTTTTATATGGTCAATTATGTCAAATGTCTTAAATGAACTAAGAACAGAGGATGGGAGTTCATCTTTTTAGTTTTTGGGAGGGGGAGGACTGGTCTATGAATTTAAAGTAGAAGGTGTAGGGATGTTTGATGTACTTACCTTTCTTGAAATCACTAGGTCCTTTGGCTGGAAAGGCAGAGTGGTTTCTCGCTTAACAATTGAAATTATTGGTTGAGGTTGCTCCTCTATTTTTTATTTATCAGCTTACTGGGTTGACTGGTTCTTGAACCGGGTGAATACAACGTATGTTCCATCAACCTTTTTACCTTCACTTTTGGGTTCATCTTGGTAATTCAAGAAACCAATGTTGGAGTCGCCAGTGAATTCTAATTCTCCCTCTGTGAAGAGATTAGTGTCATCTTCTAGGTTCAACTCAGGCTAAAAGGAGAAATCTAATTTTGCTTCAAAATATCTGACTGCTGGATTGGTTGGAGGTGCTTCAATATACAATTTCTCTTGAGGGGGAGGAAGATGATTTGGCTGCCCTTGATTCCTAGTAGCATGGCCTTGGTATGACTGATTGGGAAATGTCCTCCTTGGTATATCTTTGTATGAAGGAGCATATGACATCCCTTGCGCCATTTGCTTTCTAAGAGCTAGAAACTTATTTGCCAGCTTCTGTACCATTGGATCAATGGTGACTATAGGTGAGTATTCAAAAGATGAAGGGGATTTACTTCTGTTAGTATCTCTCCTTATCTTTCATGCCAAGATAAGGTCATCTTCTATCTCAGTAGCCAAATCCTGAGCAACAACAAGGTCTATGTGGCCAGCCTGTCTCAGCGGGAAACTCACTTCAGGCAGTGGTGAGTTGATGAAGAAGCATTTAAGGTTCTCAGGTGTTGGCTGAGCAATTGTAAGAATCTAGTTCCTCAGCTTGTCAAACTTGGCAATGAAGTCTCTCATAGGTTCATGAGGTTCATTCTTCATCTGTGTGAGTTGGGCCAGCAAGGCAGCACATCTTCTGTAGGCTTGAACCTGGCTTCAAATTTAACTTTAAGAGTGTCCCAGTCAGTCATAGTTTGGGCCTGTAGATGGTAGAACCAGTCTGCAACAACACTTTATAATGTTTCCACAAATAGTCTGATTGTTACATCTTCATACTTCATGCCTATCACACCACAGGGTATCTTGAAGGTAGCAATATGTACATCAAGATGAACTCTCCCATCACTGAAGAATTTGGATAAATTCTTTCTTGAACTACGTGAAAGCTCATGTAGAGGTGGGGTTAAATTGAGTGGGCCAAAAGAATTACCCCAGGGGCCTTGAACCACCATGATTTGATTATGAAAAAGGGGGATAACAAATCTGGGTGGAGTATGTATAGGCAAAGCTCTGCTAATAGTAGAAAAAGAAGCTCTGCCTTATGTTGGTGACCTAGTATGGGTAGGAGGAACACTCCTGGATCATTGAACTTGAAGTTGGGGAGGGAACAAATTGAAATTGCCTTACTGCAATAACTCAAAAATAGGGTCAACAACACCTTGGGCTCTCTAGTTTCTAGTATAGCATGGAGTTGCCAGATTGTAGAATAAAAATGGGAAAGAACTAGCCTTGCTTCAACTGAAGCTTCAGGCTTTAAACTGCGTGCTCTTCCCTAGCGGAGTCACCAAAAAACTGTTGGATAAATATTTTGTCACTAGCTAACTGATGAGAAAAATAGGTCTCTTCAACTACAACATAGAGAGATTGGTCAGCCAAATGTGCAGGTTTACCACATCAGAGGTGGATGAATCTCTCCTCTCATCAAGGGGAGGTTCCCTATAAATATGAGGAGCTATATACTATATATATAAGTAGAAAATAATACTAAGGGGTAGGACCACACCATCCATCTCTCTTTTTTTAGAGATAATGTTCACAGACAAAGGAGAAATCTAGGTGATAATACTGAAGGCACTTCTCTTCTTTCATAAGTGGTCTTGCAGCAGGGCATAAGAATTCTTTTGGGTGGGTAACCAACAGGTAACAAGGGTGCAGTAACTAGCAGAATGAGGTGCAACATAAAGTCTCCACCTCAACTTCCAAAGAATGAAATATGAAATATAGTGGGGGCACAAAGTCATCCCAAGATCCTTTACACAGAAAGAAACTAAAAACACACTAAAGACAATTATGACAGCACAAAGCCTTTTGACAATCAGCTTCAGGACACCCTCCTGATTACTTCCACTAGTTCTGCTTGTTAATTTAAATAAACAAGAATACTCCTAAGAAATAGACATAAGAACAATTCTCTAAAATAACACAAGCTATAACAGCACAAAGTCTAAAATTAACTTGCTTTCTCATTCAGCTAAAGAACTATGATCAATAATTTGAGCTCAAAGTCTCAGTAATTGCCTTTCAATTTGGGTAGAGTTTTGCTTTTATAATGCAGAGATCCTTTGCATAAAACAAGAGATTATCATATGTAGCAGCCAAAAAAGGCTTGGCACTTTTTTTTCATGGAACAGCCCATGCTACCTTCAATGCCTTGAAATGCATTTTTAGTTCTGTCAAAGGGCCATGCTTGGAATAGTGCATCGACCTTAACTGTGGCGTGCCAATTCATCTCATACATCTCCTCCAAAGTATAGGCCACTTGGTCTTTTTTTCTTATTTGTGCAGTTGTCCACTTTGCCTTTACTTCTTGGAAGAAAAATAGGCTGCGTCTTTGATTTGGTGTGCTCAGATGACTACTTGGTGGACTGTTTCACCTACTGAAAATAACTCTCTCATAGATATTTCAATATCTTTTGTAGCCTTCTCTTCGATCCTGTTGCAATTGGAGATCTTAGGCTATCTTATTCAACTGGTCGCTTGGTTCATCCTTCAAGTTCTGTGCTATATTTAAAAATTAATAGAGATTCCATTACCTTAAATTTGACGTCTGCGAGGACGTCAATGGTTGCTAGTTGTTTGAACCATATTGAACCATGAACCTTTGAACCTTTGAAAGTTCATTGGTTTAATAGTTTAACGGTTCAGGTGATCTTTATCGGTTCCTTGGTTCCATCGCTTTCCTGGTTCCATCGCTTTCCTGGTTCACTCACTTCCTTGCTCTTTGGTTGAACCATCTCTTTTAACTAGTATCTAAAATCTTTTGCTTCCTTCCTTTGCTTGGTGCTTTCTTTGAACCTTTGAACCTTTTTGGTTCAAGGTTCAACGGTTTAATCTCTTTCTCAAAATCCTTTATTTTGGCTAAGTCTTTTGAAGCCTTGAAATTCCTTCGGCCTTACATTTTTGGAACACCCCGAAGGGAAGGTGTCCCTTTGGGTCTTTGAGAAAGGTCCATTTCTGGGTGCCTAGAGCCCCCCGCAAGGGTACCTATCCTTCAGGATTTTTTGAGCGGCTTTTTCCTTCAAATCCTTTAGACAAAATGCTTGAAGGAATTCCTTCAGACATTTTTTCTGAAGGAAATCTTCCCTTGCCTCAGCTACTTTTCCGCTGGGCCTTTGGTCATTCCTTCGGGCAAAATGTCCAAAGGAATTCTTTTGGACAGTTTGTTCAAAGGATTTGCCTTTGTGAAATTCTTCTGTGGAAATTTTTTTTGAAGAAATTCTTTCTGTTCCTTTACTTGGTAATTTCTTCAGACCAAAAGTCCGAAGGAAACCTTACCCTTTCAGCGTTCTCTTTGATCTTTGAGAAAATGTTTCCTACCCTCCGCAAGGGTACCTATCTTTTGTTCACTGCCCTCTGCAAGGGCACTTGCCCTTTTAGCTTTGAGGGACCCCTTTGAACCAACCGATTGAACCGACCAATTGAACGAATCAATGGTTCAACAGTTCAATACTTTGTTCTGCTCATTCAATTGACTGATTGAACTAATCTCTTTGAACCAACTGCATTGAACCTTTAAACCTTTTTTGGTTCAAGGTTCAACGGTTCAATCTTTCTTCTTTTTGCTAAGTCTTTTGAAGCTGTTGAACTTTTGCCAAAGCAGTTAAACTTTGAACTTTTGCTGAAGCGCTTAACTCGTTTAAGCTTGCTGACGTCATTGAACCTTTGAACCCGTTGAAGCTTTTGGAAATGGGGTTCAATGGTTCAATGGTTCAATCCTTTGTTTGAATCTTGCCGATGAACCTTTTGGTTGAACCTAGGCGTTGAACAAAGCTTGAAAATGCCTAAGTGTTTAGAACTTATTTCTTTGTGAGAATTCACCTGTTGAAGCCGTTGAAGCTATTGAACCTGCTAGTCCCTTAAATGAAAAAGCTTGAATAATGAAGAATTTGAATGATCAGAACAATTTTTTGAGAAGGGAAGAGATAATTTTGGCCTGAAAGACCAAAATAGATCATATGTTGTCCCAAAAATGAGTGACAGATTTTGGGAACAACATAGTTTACCTCCATTGAGATCCTAAAATGTAAGAGGCTACCTTATTAAGGATGTGGTGTGTGTAAAATACACATCAACAGTTCTAATTGGCATTATAAGGAGGGCATGAATGATTTATTATAGTTAACATAAGATATCTCCCTTTGTAAAAACTCAAAATACCAAAAAAATCTCATAAAACTTAGAAAACTAAAAAATTTAGAATGGATTGGCTCGGCAAATCACCCATAGATATCCCAAGTACTCAACATGATCTCTTTGATGACCCATTCACATACCTTCCTAAGTTCCATAAAAATCACTTGAACTCTATTGAAGGGCATCTTGTTGCCTACACATATGCTATGCATGTTATGGATATAAAATTTGAGGATGTAATCTGTAGGTTGTTCCCTTTCACACTAGGGGAGGAAATACATGATTGGTTAGGAAAGTTGGCGTCGAGTTCTATTACTAGTTGGAGTGGTCTTGAGGAAATTTTTTGATTCGATTTGGTTCAAATATTGATACTCATGATTTAAAAAATAATCTAACATCTTCTATGAAGTTCTCTGTAGCAGGTATGTTGGTTATGAATTGTACACAAGCTATCCAAAAAGAAAGCTTGTTACTGTGCCCAAACAAAAACACAGTGGAAGGTTTCCTTTTAATCCAGGCACTGTGCACAAAGAAGAAGAAGAGATCCCATATGAAGAGCATATTGCATCTATTTATGAATATATTGTAATGTTACAGGAGAAATTGAGATGCCAACAACAAGAAGAGGAATCCATCAAGCCAGGAGAATTGGATCATGTTGATTCACTCCTTGTATTTGATGAGATAATTGGAGAAGGAAATGACGATAGTGAGGAAAGTGTCAATTTAGAAGAACATTGTCAATCTTTGCAGCAACTCTATGAGATAGAATATGCCCAGGCAGAGGATCAATTAATTTGCCTTGCAAATAAAGATATTAGCTCTGAAGATGGTGTTAATGACTCTTGTGACTACCGGTTTGCATTAGAATCTCTATCAAAAGACTCATTTGATGATCATATTCTTGAATTATTCTCCTCTCATCACACAGGCTCCAATGTTGAGATTTTAGATTATGTCACGATTGAGGCAGGTATGTCTTTTTATCATGGGGAAAATGAAAAAGGTATGTTGGCTTCCCCCAATAATTCTAATTCTATTTATGAGTTCCCTTTCAATGGGATTAATTCACATAAATGCTCATGCCTTGATTTGATAGATGATGAATTCAATTTAGTGCCTAACTCTAATGTACAGGACACTGTGGTTGATTATGTGATTGACCAGGAACCCTAGTGTGTGTGGACATCAACATAATTTGACATTGAATTAAAGACCTTTGGTTACACATACGATGCCCCTGAAGTTGCATATCTTCCAGAGCATAACTAGTCAAAAGAAGCAGATTACGTAGATGGCAATAACTCAAAAGAATAACAACAAAAAGATCAATAATAGGTAGTGGATGGGATGATCCCTCTAAAATTAATAATTAGTGAATCTTTCACTCCTGCAATCAGAAATAGTGAGCCCCAGGTAAGCTGAATTTTCATTCATAATTTGTAAATCCAAGAGTTGATTCATTCCAATAGCAAAAGTCACAATCAAAATGAGAGTTTACTTGAAGTTTTGGAGTAAAATGTTGTTCATGATTATAATTATGATTCTGATTTTATCTTTGTGGACCTTTCCCATGGTGAGTTCACAGAGGATGATGACTTTCAAGATTGCAGGTCAGATTTAATATCCATCTCAGAAGGCACTTTCGAGGATTGTTTGTCTGAATTAGGTTCTCATAAAGACCCTTACAATTTTGGTGATTATTGCCCTGATTTTACCACTCAGCCAGGTAGTAATTTTTGTGATTATATATCTTGGGTATTTTCTCTTGAATACATGAGTAATAATGGTGAGTTTTAGAACGTATGTATCATAGGGAGGAATTATTTATTTATTGTGCCTGGGATGTCCCAATGAGTAACCCTAATTTTTTATTTTACAATATAAGGGAAAGACTCAAGATTCTACTTAATGGATACAAGGATGTCCCTGCCTATCTCAAACTTTAATGGGGAAAACCTTGTTATTACGAAAAAGTGAGAAGCATACCAAACAGAGTTTCCAAATCCATCCCCCATTTTGTTTGAGTTTTCTTTAGAGTAAGAGTAGGTTAAGTTTCTTGTTTTTTGTCATTTATTTTCATTAGATTAATCTTTCCTGCTTTTAGTATTTTTCTTTCATAGAGTTTCCTATTCTTTAGATTAGATTTCAATGATTTCTTAGATTAGTTGTTCTTTGCTTTCTCTGACGATCGAAAATGTGTTTGCTCTGACTATAACTAAGCTAAAAAAAATCCAAACCAACTGAGCTTATGACTTGTAGAAAAGGGTAAAATTAAAACCTTGACACTTTGGGACTAGTTTATAGATTAGGCGTATTTCTATGTTTTTGAGTCTTTAGGATGAAGGTAGGTAATCATGGATTATTTTGTCAATGGTGTCATAATTTAATACTTTTACCAGGCATGTAGAATTTGTTCTCAGAGTACATACAAATTTATAAAGTTTTTCTTGTTTTATTGGGTCAAATGCACTTATCATATTAAATACCTATTGAAAATGATAATTATAGGTATAGGTGTAGTTGGTAGGGCTATTTTAGTAATGATTTGTTTTATAATTATACCAGATCACTGGGGTTCCAACACTTCTCTTTTCCATTCAAGAAAAAAATAAAATAAAATAAAGGAGAAATAACTAATGGATTTAAAAGAGCAAAATAAAATCTAAAGAAAATCAAAAGGCTCACATGATGAAATAAGGTCAATGTACCACGCATCATGATTAAGAAAAAATAATGGAAAGAAAAGAGAAGGAGCCTAAGACATCTTTATTGGGGCTATGGACACCTGACTGGAAGTAGAGAAATCCTTGAGCTTTCCTTGTTTTTTAAGCTTTAAGAGATACTAGAATAAAACCTACAGCTTCATCAAGCCTTTGAAAAACTCATCACAACAGGGGTTAAATAAACTACATATTTGACACACACAGATCCAAGAAATTAGAAGGCAAGTATGTTGTGTAAATTAACTAAGGAGTCTCTTTCATGTTTCTGTTCTAAGTATTCTTCTATGGCACACTTCATGACTGATTTGAAATTGCAAACCAAAGTTTTGGAATCTTGAATGCTCAAGAGTATTCCCCTTGTGATTCGTCATTTATTGTACCCAACACCCTCTTTTTTCCATAAAGAAATGGGGACCCACTTTTTTTCAGACTATGATCTTGACTTTGAGCCCCTTCTTCTATATGTTTATGCAAATTTCTAGGAAAAGACTAATTATTGGTCTTCATAATTTAGCAAAATGGCATTGGTATATTATGTTTTTATCGACTATTGCTTGAATTATTTTAGGGCTTATGCAATTTATCTTTTCAAACTTATTGTTTTAGACTTATTTGATTAGTCTTTGTCAGAAATTTTATTGTGCATGAATTCTTACAAGCTTTTTGGCCACAAACTTATCTTTATTAGAGAAATTGTTATGAACATTTTGTTTGAAACAATTCCTATGATGGAATTACTTTGCGGGCTTTTTGCCACAAGCATTTTGCCTGATGAAACAAACTTACCCTTTAAAAATTTTATCCCAAGCCTTTTCCCTCCAATGACTTACCTGTCAGGACTTTTGTCCTAGGCCCTTTCCCATCAATATGTACCCTATGAAGTAGACCCTTCAAGTATTTTCACCATGAAGTAGACCCTTCAGACCTAATGCACTTACCCTTCAGACATTTTATCCTGGGAATTTTTCCCTATGAGCCTATCTTTCGAGGATTTTGTCCTTGACTAATTCTTTCGGGCCTTTTACCCCAGGACTAGTTCTTTTGGGCTTTGTGTCTCGAACATTTTGTCCGATGAAAATGACCCTTCAGCATTTTTGTCATAGCCATTTTGTCTGATATAATTTCCCTTCGACCTTTGTGAAGTAGATCCTTCGAGACTTTTTTCATGGATGAAATGCCCTATGAAGTAGACCCTTCAAATTTTTTCTCAACAAAAATAACCCTTTGGGACTTTTAGAAGTGACCCTTGAGGATAATTGCTTCGAAACTTTTGCCTGACGAAATAAGTCTTTGGGGAAATTATTACGGACATTTTGTCCAAAACTATTCCCCTGATGAAATTAGTTTGTGGACATTTTGCTAAAATATTTTGCTTGACAAAATAAGACATTCCCTTTGGGATAATTGTTTCATATTTTTTGTCCAAAACAATTTCCTCGATGATATACATGACCTGCACAAAAGGCCCACAATAATTGCCCTGACTAAAATGACCAAAACAATAGACCAAAATCCCTATAAAATTGTCAAGTGTCACCCTCGCAGGTGTTGTCACTTGGATTTTCACCTTTTGAGGAGATGTCTAAACTCTCCTCATCCAAGTGGCACGATTAAAAACCTCTAGGCTGTAGGTGATCCTAAGAATGAGGTGAATCTCTAGATAGGGCTAGCTTTCTTGATATACTACTTTGGATCACTACTACACTTATGTTTGTAAGGGAAAAGGGAGAGATAAAATTAAAATTAAAATATCCTAAAGGAGGTGATACACCAAATTAGTTAATGAATACCAACCAACTGCATGTTACATATAAGAACAAGGGACTAACTAGACGTACACTTCTCTAATTTGAATCTTCTCACATTAGTGTTTCATTATGAGGTTATGGTGAATGTTTAGGCTAGGAGAACTAAACAAGAGGTCTATAATGTCACTATTGAATAGGCTAACTCACTCAACCTTGAAACTTCCTAGAACACTTCACATGATCTGCAATAAGAAGTTTCAAATAGGTGAGAGAATGAGACAACAATGCTAAGGAAACCATAGTCATCACTAAGCAAGATCCATAATTCAAGTAAACACACTATGAAAAATCATAGAAAAGGTAAAATTAGTAGTCTTTATTATCTTATGGTATGCAAATGAGTAGGGCTTTGCCATGCTCAAGTGGAACATCCTTATAATATCCAAAAAGGTTAGTTCTTATAGAACTTGAGAGAGAGAGGAGAAGAAAGAAGTCCAAAGGTCACAAGGATAAGTGTCAAGCTGAGAAAAAGAGTTACATGTACATGAAAAGAATATGAAACCGATCATGCAAATTCAGGAAGCACAAGTGTCACCCCAAGTCATGAAACTTTTTCAATTTGGCATGACATTCCTTTTGTTGGCTCAAAAAACTGTCTTCCTTAAAAGAAACTCCTCTTTCACACACCTTGCACACTTGGCTTCCAAAATGGATTTAGTTTTTCATGAAAATACATACAAGGGAGTATATGACACTTTTCAAGATCATCCATGGCCTTAGAGGCATTAGACACACTTTAAAATTAGTTTACTTGAAGCTTTTCACCCTTCTCACTATCATTCTCACTATGCCAGTTTTGACCGGTTGAGATGAGAGCTCTTATTGAGGCACTTAGGAGTTGTTCTGAGGCATGAAATTGATATAGGGAGTTATTTTAAGTCTTAATCTTCCCTTCCATGTGATTGGCATCTCTTGAAATCTCTTATAACCTGAAAAACACACAAAATAGTCAAAAGAAGTAGTTTTGTACCCTGTCTATACAATTTCTGTACAACTCAAAAGGATGGGGAGGAGCGTAAGAGATTATTTTGAAATATTAAAACACTTTCAAGGTCAAACTATGCCATTTTGGCACTCTCCATCTTCATTTCCTTCATCATGTCCTTATCCAGGGTTTGTGAGGGTTTTAAGTCCATCTTGTCCTTAAGCTTTGTTCATAAAGATGAGATGTTGGAACTACCAAAAATTTTCATTAAATCAAGGATAAATACCTATGTCAACCTCTCCTAATTCCTTATACCTCCATGCAAAGAACAAAGAGATATATGAGCATTCAAAGTTACCATATCGAGCTTTTCTTTCCATTTGCACATGCCTAATGTTGTATTAAAGCCCAAAAATGGCTTATTCATGGATTCCTTTGCATCAAAATAGCTCATAAACATATTTTATGACCCTATGAACATTCTCAAATGTATTATAATGCCCCTCTCATGGTGAAAGTGAAAATGACTCTCCATTTGGCTTTAGGCCTAAACCCTGCCTAAATAAGCATGACTACATACTTGATGATTTAAACCATTTTTTGAGATTATCCCTTATAAAAAAGGTTACTCATGTTTTTTCAGGTGTGTTACATCTTATTACACCTTTTTGGAAGGTTCAACCATCTCTTGGTCCACCCTTTCATCTCTTCTTGTCAAGACTGCAGGGTTTGTGTGCATAGGGAGTGCCCTATGTCTGAGATAGAACAGAGGGCACTTACTCTATTTTATCAGACCAAATAAGAATTGGAGGATATTATATAGGTTTTCAAGACCTTATCTACAAAATTTCATCCCTTGGTCATCTCATATGACCCTCCAAAAGCACTAAAATTTGAGACAGACTGCTAGGCAAAAGACTGTGTGTGTGTTGCTTGTTTAGGGTCATTTCTTTGCTTTGTATCTACCTTGAGAGAGTTTCATGAGGATTTTTTTTCATGATGAATGTGTTTAATATTTCCCATCACTTCAACCTCCTATGTCTTCTCTTCACACTTTGACTAGTCAGGATTGTGTGTGACGTTTGCCTGTGCCTTGTTCTTTGGCACCATACCTGTAGGTGATGTTTACTTAGGTGTTTTTTGATAGTGTCATGAGCCTCTTGAGATATTCCAAGTTAATTTGGTAATTTTTTTGACCTACTCATTCCATATTTGAGTTAATTCCATGTCAAGTATCTTAACCTTTTTACTCTTTGCCCCTCACAGTCAACCACAGTTGACTATGTGGGGGCCTATAGGTGTTAATGAGGCTTGAAATATAGTGTTCTAAAATTTTTAGATGGTACCTTAGGTCATAAACACTCCTTTTAACTATTTGGAAACATTCAACCATTTTCCAACCCTAGTGATTCCACGTTCAAGTTCCCATCTTAGATTTTGTGCTCCTATAATCAACGGTAAGTATGCATTTGCATGATTGGATACCTGTAGGTGATCACTAGACTTTGAAACATCATTAACCAACTCCTCATAATGGTCTATATGCCCATAGGTATTCCTTTCACCCCATAAGGTCTTCCAAACATGGGAATATGCCTTTGTATTGCAAGATTGGGTGAAAGGGCTATTTGGAGCTCAATTCTTGTAGATGACACTATCAAAATTCAATGTATACAAGTGCATTTTTGGGCTCCTCTAACATGAAAACCAAATGATAAAAACACCTCCTTCCTTTTTCAAGATGAACTTATATGATAGGGATATAGGATTAATTCACTAGGGGTGGTCAAAACTTATCATAGCATTGTCATAAGGCATCTCCAAAAGGGCTAGGAACTCTGTTTCCCTGTTTTAGGGGAAAAGTCCCTGAATACAGTCATTTCCTCTTTAAAGGCAGTTTGCACCTTTATTTACCCATTTGACATTTCAAGGAGGTATGTTATGATCAAACCATATAATATAACTCCAAATAAGGTTTTGTCATGTTCCAGCTTTCCCATATAGGGACCTTCATAACTATGTGATGCCCCCTGTAGGTGGGTATTTTCACATGCAGATAGATTGTGAGTCTAGGGAGTGAAGATGAGTCTCACTTTAAATAATCATATACATCCTTAAAATGTTTAAATGAGCTCCCTTCAACTTGTGATGATTTAGAACAAATCAATAAACCTCATTTCAACGTGATTTTCCCATTCAAGCACCTATAAATGCATTCTCATGTATAGGTAGTAAGTACAAGTATGGATAGTGTGCATTATAATTGGCCTTAAAATTGTTTTTTGACCTATCTCAAAGGTTTAAAATAAATTATCTTCATTTTAAAGAGTCCCATCCAACTCGGGTGCTCCCTCTCAACATGGTTTCCCTTCATGAGAGCACCTGTACATGTATATTAATAACAGGAAGTTATGTGAGTGACTGTGTTGGCTGTCACAGTCCTTCTAACAAGTGAAAAGATTTTACTTGATTTTTCCTGCTATGGGGATGCATTAAACCTCCAAATGCCATAATTATATCCCCATGGATGTCTTAAATACCTCAACCTAGATCATTAAGTTGACTATGCATGACAATCATGGAGTAAACCAACTGCCTCTCACTTGTGACTGAAACTCTATGGAGGATTGCTTGGATAATGAGATTGAAAGGTGGGGGATTGATAATACATTGAAAACATAATAATTAACCTATCTCCAGCCTCTAAAACCATTACCAAAGCATGAAGGTCCTGCAAATAGTAGAAACCTACCTGCAACACAAAATGGTACCTTGTCTTGCAACATGAGATGATTTGCATATTCAAACACCTTGAAACACTAAACCAAGCATGGGGATCATTTGAGGAGGGAGTAAAAATCATCTAGAAACAATATTAATAAGTGAATTGTACGAATTGGTCTAATCTAAGGCAAAACTTATAGGGTGTACATATTAGTAAGCAAATTAGATATGTCAAATTTTTAGGAATGGTTCATAAAGAACATGTAACAATTATTCTACAAAAAAACATCAAATGGAAGTTGACTAAGTGTAGAAGACACCCCAATATTAATTTTCTTGAAACCTCTCCTACTGACCGTACCAAGTACAAACCTGCTGACTGGTTCTATGTGCATGGAAGGGTAAAGGAGGAGCATAATGGTTTTACCTCAATTTTGATACTTATAGAGTATTTAAAATATGGAATAGAGCTTGAAAAAGCTAAAATGACACTCCATGACCTTCTCCCATGTGTCACCTTTCCCCATGGGCCGTATAAGTGCCAAACTCCTCATTTTTCTTTAATTTTTTGATCTTTAGTTAGATAACCTAAAAGATTTAGATGAGACTGAAATTATTGATAGAGATTATAACTTATTGGAAATTTAAAAAAAAATTATGACACTTGGATACCTTAAAAACCAAGCCACTTACATTTATGACCCCTAAAAGCCTTCTAAATGACTCAAAGTGACATATTGACTAATCCAACCATGACCAAAGATAAAAATTTATAAAATGACATCAAAAGAATATAATATACCTTGTGAATAAATATTAGACCCTTAAAACATATAAAAAATCAAGTTTTTACCTATAAGGGTCCCAATTTGACCTGCAAGGTCAAATTTGGTCAAGAACAAGAACATTTAAACAAAGGTTTTTTCAAAAGCTCCATGAAAGTGCCAAGTGGCAACATAACAAGAGGCCCAGTAAACAAAGATCCAACTATGTATGGGAGTCTAATGCATAGAGATCTAATGGTGTGAGTTAATAATAGACTTTTCAAAGGTCTAGACCCAATGAGAGGCACATGTAACATGCTACGCATAGTTATTTTTGGTTAGTCATAGTTTTAGTGAGTTTGAAGGATTGATACAATGATACTTGTCTTTGATGCATGCCTGAGTTCCATTTGAAGGTGACTAATCTAAACTTATCAACATGTTGTCACAAACCTTAAAAGGCTAAAACTTTGTGCATGTATAGTTTTATATGTTAGGTTGTGGAGCTAAAAGCTTCACATGTATGCAAATGGAGGAGGTTGTTGAGTGTCACAGTAATCGACGTCGGTCAGGCTAACTGATGTCAGTCAGGAGTAGACCGGAAGCTACCGACATTGGTCAGGAATTGACCGACGTCAGTCATCTCTAGACAGATAGCGACTGATGTCGGTCGTCTGTGCATTCCAAAATTGGTCTAATTTTAGACAGACAGTCAGTTTGCATGTAAAAATTAATTTTAGTCTTGAGTTTGCATTTCTAATTATTGTAATTAAAAAGTCTAATTATTGTTTGGTTTGGGATCTATTTAATAGACCCATGGGGCTATATTGTAATTAAGGATCAAAAGGACTTGTCAAGGACAAGGACAAGGGTTCTTTCAAGTGTAAGATCAGTTGATCTTCAGGTTGTAAGATCAGGGAGATCTACATGGTAAGCAAGGTTAGTTGATCTGCAGGGTGTGCAAGATCAAGGAGATCTGCAGGTGTGTGTAAGGTCAGTTAGATCTGTGGGGTAGCAAGATCAAGGAGATTTGTAACACAATAAGGAGAAAGATCAAAGAGATTTGCTTGGTGTACTCGGTCATCAGGTACAGGTATTGTAGGCAAAGCAACCGATTGAGTTTATTGTCACAGGGGGACTGGTAGTAGGCAACAACAACCATTGGGTTGATTGTCACTGACTGGTGGAAACAACAAATCTGTGTTTGAGTTGATTGTGTTTGTAATTGATAGAGAGAGAGAACTCTTGAGGGAGAATTACTGTATGCCCAAGAGGTGTGGAAAGAGTATGATTTCTTCATTGTATTTCCTTCTAGAAGAGTGTTAATACAAGATTGTATTGTCTCTCATATTCTATGATGTTTCTGAATTCTAGTTATATATTACTTCTAGTTAAATTTTATGTTTAGTTGCTTATACAAAAATAATCAAGTGTACTCTTAAGGAGTAAGATTCTGACAAGTGGTATCAGAGTTGTGTTTGTTCTAGATCCTGATAGCTGGTATCAGAGCTGTGTGTTCTGGATCCTATCAAGTGGTATCAAAGTTAGGTTCACTAACACCTTGGTTTCAGAGTGTGTTAAGTGTTTATTGGTTATAGGTCACTCTCAGGGGTTTCTGATTGAGTGGGAGTAAAGTAATGGTAGAAGAAAGTACACTAATAATGGAAAAAATCAATGGCAAGAATTATCAATTATAGAATTATGAAAAGAAAGGGCATGTAAAGAAAGATTGTTGGTTGGTAAAAAATCAGCATAAAGGAAATAAAGAAGCAAATGATGTAGGTATTGTTACACGGGATGATATTATATGTTCTTTGGATAAAGTAGAATCTTAGGCTTTAGATTCTGTTGCCTCTTTTCATGCAACTCCAAATAGAGTATTTTTCCATGAGTATGTCCATGGAGACTTTGGAAAGATTTATTTAGGGGTTGGTGAGCCTTGTCAAATTGTTGCCAAAGGGGAAGTGCAGTTGAAATTGTAGACGAGCAACACATGGGTGTTGAAGGATGTCATGCATGTCCCAGTCTTGAAGCAGAATTTGAATTCTATAGGAAAGTTGGGTGATGAATGTTGCATAGTAACTCTCACAGCGGAATCTTGAAAAGTTTCTAAAGGTGCACTTGTATTAACATGTGATAAGAAAGTAGGTACTCTTTATCTATCTACTTGTATTACTGATTCTCCTTCTATTTTATCTACTTCAAATGTAGATGCAAAGATGTGGCTCTGTAGGCTTGGTCACATGAGTGAGAATGGAATGGATGTTCTTAAGTCAAATGGTAAGAGTTTAGATTTGAAAAGCATAGATCGATATTTTTGTAAGCATTGTATGTTTGAGAAATAGGAGAAAGTGAGGTTTCTCACAACTGGGTCAACAAAAAAGAATCATAGGTTGGAGCTTGTTCACACAGACGTGTGGGGATCAGCTCAGGTAGTTTTTATTGAAGGATCACAATATTATGTTTTTGATGCTACAAAAAAAGATTGGGTTTATTGTAGGAAGAGGAAATCTGATGTTTTTGACAAAGTTAAGAATTGGAAAGCCTTGGTTTTCAAAGAGAAGATGATAGACAGAGATCAGCCTAAGAGACTAAATAATTCTGAACAAGGCAGTGTTGATTTGGACAAGGTTATGATCCAAAATGAGCTCACAGATAAAAATCATCACTCACAGGAAAACACAGTTACCGACATCGATCAGGTGAAAATTGACATCGATCAGGCAGGAATCGACGTCGATCATGTGTAGACCAAAGTCAGTGATGTCGGGCAGGTAGACACTGATGTCGATCAGAGAACTGACGTCGATGATCAGGAGGAATCAACATCAGTCGAGTGCAGACTGAGGTCAACTAGAGGTGACCGAGATCGATCACTGTTAGAACAAATTTTGGGTGGACAACACGTTGTCATAGAGTCTCAAACGCCCATGTGGAGGACTGAAAGGGTAAGTAAGCCTAAAATTTGTTATTCCCCTTTTTTATACTACTTGTTGCTCACTGATGGTCAAGAATCAAGAAGTTTTGAAGAGGCAATGCAAGTAGAATCTAGGAAACAGTGGGAGCATGACATGAATGAGAAAATTGATTCCTTAGAAGAGAACCAAACATAGAATTTGGTAGAGCTGCCAGTTGAGAGGAAATCACTGAAAGACGAATGGATTCACAGGTTAAAGAAAGGAGAGAATGGATAGGTGAGACAAAAGGCCAGGTTATATGGTCTTGAGCAGGTTCCAAGACAATGGTATTTAAGGTTTGACAGGTGTATGACAAAGCATGGCTTTAGTCAATGTCAATGTGACCATTGTATTTATTTTATCAGGTTGAATAATATTAGCTACATTATCCTGTTACTGTATGTAATCTATATGCTTGTTGCAGGGTCACACATGCAGGAGATTGCTAAGCTAAAGGTAAAATCAGTTCAGAGGTGTGCTAGGAAGGATTTAGGAGGAGCAAAAAAAATCTTTGGCATGAGTATTTCTAGAGACAGAAAAAGTCACAGGTTGATTTTGTCTCCAAAAGATTATGTGAATAAGGTAGTGGAGAGGTTCAATATGCAGGATGTAGAACCGGTTAGCACACCTATGGTTGGATAGTTCACAGAACAGTGTCCTAAATCACATAATGAGGTTGAGTGCATGGTATGTACTAGACCTGATATTGCCCAAGCAGTGAGAGTTGTCAGTAAGTTTATGGCCAATTCGGAGAAGGAGCACTGGAAAGTAGTTCAGTGGATTCTCAGGTATCTGAGAGGGACCAGCAACAGAGATTCATGCTATGCAGGGTTAGGCACTTCTCTACATGGGTATGTAGATTCAGATATGGCAAGTTACTTGGATGACAGGAGAAGCACCATATGATATGTGTTCACTGTTGGTGGTAAGGCGGTTAACTAAATTTCAGAGATGCAGAAGGTTGTTATAGTCACAGAGGCTAGCAAGATAAGAACCCTACAGAAATGTTAACAAAGCCAGCAACAAAGGAGAAGTTGAATCTTCATTCAACTTTTGTTAGTCTTCAAGATTAAATTTGAAGAGTGATACAAGCTAGGAAACAAAATTAGATGATGTACAGGTACAGGTACAGGTACAGGTGCAGATATTTATCTCCAAGTGGAAGATTGTTAAGTTGTGGAGCTAAAAGCTTCATAGATATGCAAATAGAGGAGGTTGCTGAGTATCACAGTAACCGATGTTGGTTAGGCCATCTGACGTCGATCAGGAGTAGATCAGAAGCTACTGACATCGATCAAAAATCAAATGATGTTGGTCATCTCTAGACAGACAACGATCGACGTCGGTCATCTGTGCGTTCCATATCTGGTCTAATTTTAGACAGATAGTCAGTTTGCATGTAAAGACTAATTTTAATTTTGAGTCTATATTTTTAATTATTATAATTAGGAATTCTAATTATTGTTTGGTTTGGGATCTATTTAATAGACCCATGGAGCTGTATTGTAATTAAAGATCAAAAAGACTTGTCAAGGACAAGGACAAGGACAAGGACAAGGGTTCTTCCAAGTGTAAGATTAGTTGATCTACAAGTTGCAAGATCAGGGAGATCTACATGGTAAGCAAGGTCAATTGATCTGTAAGGTGTGCACAATTAAGGAGATCTGTGGGTGTGTGTGTGTAAGGTCAGTTAGATCTATGGGGTAGCAAGATCAAGGAGATATGTAACACAACAAGGAGCAAGATCAAGGAGATCTGCTTAGTGTACTCGGTCATCGAGTATAGGTATTGTAGGCAAAGCAACTGGTTGAGTTGATTGTCACAGGTGGACTGACAGTAGGCAACAACAACCATTGGGTTGATTGTCAATGACTGGTGGAAACAATAACTCTGTGTTTGAGTTGATTGTGTTTGTAATTGATAGAGAGAGAGAACTCTTGAGGGAGAATTATTGTATGCTCAAGAGGTGTGAAAAGAGTGTGATTTTTTCATTGTATTTCTTTTTAGAAGAGTGTTAATACAAGATTGTATTGTCTCTCATATTTTGTGTTATTTATAAATTCTAGTTACATATTACTTCTGGTTAAATTCTGTGTTTAGTTGCTTATACAAAGGTAATCAAATGTATTCTTAAGGAGTAGGATCCTGACAAGTGGTATCAGAGCAATGTTTGTTCTAGATCCTGACAGCTGGTATCAGAGCTGTGTGTTCTAGATCTTGTCAAATGGTATCAGAGCCAGGTTCACTAACACCTTGGTTTCAGAGTGTGTTAAGTGTTTATTTATTATATGTCACTCTCAAGAGTTTTTGATTGAGTGGGAGTAAAACAATGGTAAAAAAAAGTACACTAAGAATGGAAAAATTCAATGACAAGAATTATCAATTATGGAATTGTGGAAAGAAAGGGCATATAAAGAAAAATTGTTGGTTGGTAGAAGATTAGCATGAAGAAAATAAAGAAGCAAATGATGTAGATATTGTTGCACGGGATGCTCTTATATATTCCTTGAATAAAGTAGAATCTTGTGTTTTAGATTCTGTTGCCTCTTTTTATGCAACCCCAAATAGAGTATTTTTCTATGAGTATGTCCATGGAGACTTTGGAAAGATTTATTTAGGGGTTGGTGAGCCTTGTCAAATTGTTAGCAAAGGGAAAGTGCAGCTGAAATTACAGACGGACAACACATGGGTGTTGAAGGATGTCATGCATGTTCGAGTCTTGAAGCGGAATTTGATTTCTATAAGAAAGTTGGGTGATGAGGGTTGCACAATAACTCTCACAATAAAATCTTGAAAAGTTTCCAAGGGTGCACTTGTATTAGCTTGTGGTAAGAAAGTAGGTACTCTTTATCTATCTACTTGTATTATTGATTCTCCTTCTGCTTTATCTACTTCAGATGTAGATGTAAAAATGTGGCTCTGTAGGCTTGGTCACATGAGTGAGAAAGAAATAGATGTTCTTAAGTCAAATGGTAAGAGTTCAAATTTAAAGAGCATAGATTGAGATTTCTGTAAGCATTGTATGTTTGGAAAATAGGAGAAAGTGAGGTTTCTCACAACTGGGTCAACAAAAAAGAAGCACATGTTGGAGCTTGTTCACGCAGACATGTAGGGATCAGCTTAGGTAGCTTCTATTGGAGGATCACAGTATTATGTTTCTGATGCTACAAGAAAGGATTGGGTTTATTGCAAGAAGAGGAAATCTGATGTTTTTGACAAAGTTAAGAACTGAAAAGCCTTGGTTTTCAAGAAGATGATGGATAGAGATTAGCTCAAGAGACTAAATAATTCTGAGCAAGGTAGTGTTGATTTGGATAAGGTTATGATCCAAAATGAGCTCACGGGTAAAAATCATCACTCATAAGAAAACACAGTTACCGACATCGGTCAGGTGAAAATTGATATAGATCAGGTAGGAACTAACGTCGGTCATGTGCAAATCAAAGTCAGTGATGTCAGGCAAGTAGACACCGACGTCGGTCAGAGAATCGATGTCGACGATCAAGAGGAATCGACATCGATCGGGTGCAGACTAAGGTCGGCCAGAGGTGACTAAAATCGGTCACTATTAGAATGAATTTTGGGCGGATAACAAGTTGTCAAGGAGTCTCAAACACCCATGTAGAGGATTGAAAGGGTAAGTAAGCCTCAAATTCGTTATTTCTCTTCTTTATACTACTTGTTACTCACTGGTGGTCAAGAACCATGAAGTTTTGAAAAGGCAATGCAAGTAAAATCCAAGAAATAGTGGGAGCATGGCATGAATGAGAAAATTGATTCCTTTGAAGAGAACCAAACGTGAGATTTGATAGAGTTGCTAGCCAAGAGGAAAACACTGAAAGACGAATAGATTCACAGGTTAAACAAAGGAGAGAATGGACAGGTGAGACAGAAGGCCAGGTTATATGGTCTTGAGCAGGCTCTAAGACAATGGTGTTTAAGGTTTGACAAGTGTATGACAAAGCATGGCTTTAGTCAATGTCAATGTGACCATTGTGTTTATTTTACCAGGTTGGATAATATTAGCTACATTATCTTGTTACTGTATGTGGTGTATATGCTTGTTGCAGGGTCACACATGCAGGAAATTGCTGAGCTAAAGGTAAAATTAGTTCAGAGGTGTGCCAGGAAGGATTTAGGAGGAGCAAAAAAAATCTTTGGCATGAGTATTTTTAGAGATAGGAAAAGTCACAAGTTGATTTTGTCTCCAGAGGATTATGTGAATAAGGTAGTGGAGAGGTTCAATATACAAGATGCATAACCGGTTAGCACACCTATAGTTGGATAGTTCACAGAATAGTGTCCTAAATCACATAATGAGGTTGAGTGCATGGTATGTACTAGACCTGATATTGCCCAAGTAGTGGGAGTTGTCAGTAAGTTTATAGCCAATTCGGGGAAGGAGCATTGGAAAATAGTTCAGTGGATTCTTAGGTATCTGAGAGGAACCAACAGCAGGGATTCATGCTATGCAGGGTCAGGCACTTCTCTACATGGGTATGTAGATTCAGATATGGCAAATTACTTGGATGATAGGAGAAGCACCACAAGATATGTGTTCACTGTTGGTGGTATGGCGGTTAGCTGGATTTCAGAGATGCAGAAGGTTGTTGTAGTCATAGAGGCTAGCAAGGATAAGAACCCTACATAAATGTTAACAAAGCCAAGAACAAAGGAGAAGTTGAATCTTCATTCAACTTCTGTTGGTCTTCAAGATTAAACTTGAAGAGGGATACAAGTTAGGAAACAAAATTAGATGATGTATAGGTACAAGTATAGGTGCAGTTGTTTATCTTCAAGTGAGAGATTGTTAGGTTGTGGAGTTAAAAGCTTCATAGGTATGTAAATGGAGGAGGTTGCTGAGTGTCACAGTAACCGATGTTGGTTAGGCCAATTGACTTCGGTCAGGAGTAGATCGAAAGCTACCGACATCGGTCAGAAATTGACTGACATCGGTCATCTCCAGACAGATAGTGACCGACGTCAGTCGTCTGTGCGTTCCAGAACTGGTCTAATTTTAGACGGATAGTCAGTTTGCATGTAAAGACTAATTTTAGTCCTAAGTCTGTATTTTTAATTATTGTAATTAGGAAGTCTAATTATTATTTAGTTTGGGATCTATTTAATAGACCCATGGGGCTGTATTGTAATTAAGGATAAAAAGGACTTGTCAAGGACAAGGACAAGGGTTCTTCCAAGTGTAAGATCAGTTGATCTACAGGTTGCAAGATCAGGGAGATCTACATGGTAAGCAAGGTCAGTTGATTTGCAGGGTGTGCAAGATCAAGGAGATATGCGGGTGTGTGTGTGCAAGGTTAGTTAGATCTGTAGGGTAGCAAGATCAAGGAGATCTGTAACACAACAAGGAGCAAGATCAAGGAGATCTGCTTGGTGTACTCAATCATTGGGTACATGTATTATAGGCAAAGCAATCGATTGAGTTGATTGTCACAAGTGGACTGGCAGTAGGCAACAACAACCATTGGGTTGATTGTCACTGACTGGTGGAAACAACAACTCTGTGTTTGAGTTGATTATGTTTGTAATTGATAGAGAGAGAAAAATCTTGAGAGAGAATTACTGTATGCCCAAGAGGTGTGGGAAGAGTGTGATTTCTTCATTGTATTTCCTTCTGGAAGAGTGTTAATACAAGATTGTATTGTCTCTCATATTCTGTGTTGTTTTTGAATTCTAGTTACATATTACTTCTGGTTAAATTTCGTGTTTAGTTGCTTATACAAAGGTAATCAAGTGTACTCTTAAAGAGTAGGATCCTGACAAGTGGTATCAGAGCTGTGTTTGTTCTAGATCCTGACAGCTAGTATCAGAGCTGTGTGTTCTGGATCTTGTCATTATAAACGGTGCATATATTTTGATGTTTTGCATGCAATTCAAGCTATAATTATAAAAATTGTCTTCATATTCATACACATGCACATGTTGCATAGCTTTTACAAAATATATTTTAAACCAATAACCACAAGTAGATTATTATATGGTTTTAGACCATAGTGAGAACTCATGTTCTGACTATCACATGTAACGACATTGCATGAACTTGGGGGATGAGGCGACCCCTTCCCCAAGTCTATAAAAATAATTGTAATCTAACTTAGATTTTTGTCAGAGAATTTTTTAATATAGGAATAACATCAATTTTGATTATCAACGAATTTATTTTAGTATTTTCTTTCCAATTTATATGTAATTTGTTAATTTTTTTGGTTGAATGTTTCAACAATCTTTAGTATGCAAAAGTTGTGAATGGATTCTTGATTATTTTGATTGATGTACTAATCTATAGATGTGCAACAACTATTGAAAGATTGGTAAATATATTGGTTAATATAGTCAAGTTCAAATTGATTCATAATTCTAATTGTACATGAGTGCTTTCTTGGATGTAGTTTTTTTTATGTGTAAAAGCTGCCTCAAATACTTCACTAGCTCGAGCCATAATATCTTGATTAAGGGTGTGCAACATCTGCTCTAAAAGGAGTAACCTTTGTCAGAGGCATGTGAATTTCCTACATCTTTATCTCTTTATACTTGGCTGTGTTTGACTGTGTGTGTGTAATTGTTGCTAACAACAGACATAGGTTCTGAGAGCACTTGTCCTTTTAGAAACCAACCAAGAAAGTACTTCTTGAAGACTACATAAACTTTCTTTTCTACCTTAATTTTCACTTCTTTTTTGAGTTTGTTTTGAGACCTACCCACTTTAGATTAGAAACCAACTGCCCATCCAACTCACGCAAAGATTCACTACCCTTTAGGAACCACACCTCCATCCAGAAACCTTGTCAACAACCTCCATGCCCTACGAACTATTCCATCAACAAGTTGTAACATATCGTATACTTGTAACTCATACCTTGGAGTGGAGTTTACCTTCATTGAGATCCTAAAATGTTAGAGGCTACCTCGTTAAGGTTGTGGTGTGCATAAAACCCGCATCAACACAAACAACCATTCACTTTCTTGATTCTGGGTAATCTTTTTTTCAGTGAAGAATCATCACTAATCAAAATTTTGTTAAGATGCCCCATGGCCTTTGCATGCAAAGAGGAAGAAGGATCTATTAGATCCATGCCTTCAAAGAAAATAAAACTCGAGGAACACCACACTAGCATAAAGAGATCCCAACAAACACCTACACGTAGCCAATAAGGAACACAAACCCCACCGAAACAACAATAAAAATGCCCCTCTATGCCACACAAGGGACACCACCTCCAACCCAGGCACCCACACACTAGTTCGCCCCCAAACTCACCCCCCCGTGCACACAACAATACATAAATCACGGCTAGGATTTCCCCTAGCCCACATAGACCATGAGAGCTGTCATCGCCATCCTCCTCCTCTAACCAAAATTTATGAATTATTATTTACCACTAAGAATTAAATATTATTTACCATTAAGAATTAAATAAAACTCTTAAAGATTAAAATAAAAAATAATTTATTTAATTATTGACTTAATGGAATGAAAATAAAAAAATAAACATTTTATTTTCAATTTAAACATTTAATTATTGACTCGTACAAATCCAAATGAAAAAGAATTAACTTATACTTAAATAAAAAAATTAAATTGATCAATTAATTCCATGTAAATATATCAAGAATAAAATTAAATAACTTAAAATTTAAATTCAAAGTTCAAGGGTTTTTTTCACTTGCAAGTGGTCTCACTTGTAAATGGAGGAATAATTGAGAGCCATTAGATTAAGTGCATTTTAACCCTACAATCTAAGTATTCCAATTGTTGTTCTAATTTTCTTTGTGATGAGGATAAAAGATTTTTTTTAAGGCTACTTTCTCATTTGCTTTGATTCCATTTACAAGTTTGTAGGATGAAGACTATCAAGGAGGTTGAAGAAGAAGAATACACTCCAGAATGAATATCTTATTTCATGAGTATATATTTGTTGTATATACATTAATACTTTATAAATAAACAATATAATTATGTTTCTTTTAATTAATCTCATTTATCAATTTTATTCAAACAAATAACCCTATAAATTGCACCATTTTACATATATAAAAAAATAAATAAAAAATCCTAGATTTGAATTAGAATTTGATTATTACACCGAAAGGTGTTCCTTACAGTGGCATTCGGGGGTGGGCTGAGAGGGTGTAATGGCATGAGTGGGTTGGTAAATAATTATTTGAAAGCTAACATTATAAAATAATTTAACATAAGGAGGTGTGAAAGAGGGTAATTAATAATTAATTAAAAGCCATTAAAAAAAAAATTATAAAATGTTTAATAAATAAATTTTATTTGCAACTGTGGTAATTTTATTTACTTTAAAATGAAAGAATTTATTTATCTATTTGCCATGCTGAAATAAAAGATAAGAATATATAATAAATGAATTATATTTGTTATAGTGGTAATTACATCAATAGGTAGTGGGTTGGCAATTAATTATTTGAACGCTGACATTATAAAACAAACTAGCATACATTTCTTAGATAAATCTATGTAAAATACACCGATAGATATCATTCTCAAGTCACTCACAACTGAATGCGATATAGGTGCCTCGAGAATGATATCTATCGGTATTTTACATTGATTTATCTAAAATATGTATGCTAGTGTATATATATATATATATATATATATATATATATATATATATATATATATATATATATATATATATATATATATATATATATATATATAAATATACCCAATTCTTTAAATATATTGTACATTTTATTTATATTACATTACTATATATAATATAATTTATTTTATTTTATTTTTATAATGATTCGTTGGGGTTAGCAGAGGGCCAATGGCCCTTGCTACATGCAATGGGGAGTGGGAAGGCCGGCTGGCCAACCCCCCACCCCCTTCGATTAATGGAAGTGCTGGGGTCGGAGCTGCCGCCCACTTCCCATTTATTTTTATTTTTAATTTTTCTTTCTTTAGATTATATATTTAACATATATTTATTTATTTTTATTAATATTCATATATAAACATATATATATATATTTATTACAAAACTTATGAAACTAATAATATATTTATTGTTTATTATCATTATTTTAATTCAATAATTTTTATTAAGATATATAAACAAATATATTTTATATTTTGGAAATTACAACTATATAAATTATGGAAAAGAAGATGAACAATCTATTTACTCCTTTATTCTTATCATTCAAATTTGAGCATAAATAAATTAAGAAAATAAGAATTTGGTTTGCAAATTTTTGGAATGTAAATTAGAATATGTATTTATCTGATTACCTTAATCATGTAAATTTTCATATTAATATACACATAAATATATGAACCAACATTTAAGTGAATACATTTTCGAATTAATAATAGTCTCATTCTTCATTCTTATTATCAATAGAACAAATATATTAATTATTGCACAAATATGTATATTTTTATAGCAAAGGAAAGAAGTAAAATTAATTAACAACCTTCAAATTGGTTGTTAATACCTCCTTAATTAAACAAATTATAAACTCAATATTAATTTTAAACACAATAACTTAATATTTAATCTTCAACCTCTTTCAACATATTCCAATACATATTTCTTTTAAGCAAACAACTTCTAACTTGTATTTCTAACAATGACTTCTTCTCCACAACACTAACCATAAGATTAACTCGACTAAAATGAATGCAATGTGTAAGCATTGTCCATACACAACTTGACAACAAACAAGTATTTTCACATTGTAGAAGGTAATGGCAATGAAGGAAGAGGTAATAAAAATGTAGTTATTAATCATTCAATCAACTGGTTATAAATCATTTTCATCAAGATATAAAAGAAAATGTAGATCCCCAAACAACAAGGATTAAGAATTTCTCTCATTTTCATCAAGTAACCTTTTGCATATTAAGAAATATAACTTAGAGGAAGAGAAGGTAGAAACATTCTTACAACATTTATTCAAAATTTTGTAAACACCTCTAACAAGATATAAAAGGGATAAATCTTAAGTCCTCATGGCTAAGATCATCATTTCATTACAATCAATTTGTAAAAGTCCATAGAAGACATATCCAAGGCTACAAGTCTTGACAAGATTTTATCAAAAATATCACTCTATAACAAGAGTTATAATGAAAGAAAACTCTACAAAATCAATAAGGCATTGTAAACCAAAAAGAACCAATATAAACAACATGTGAGCAATCCTCTATTAACTCCAAGATCCAAGATCCAAACGAGATCTACACCTAAGAAGAGTAACTCCCAATATTTTTATCTTCTCTAAAGTGGCCCAACAAAGTTGCTTGATCACCCATC
The DNA here is from genome assembly GCA_037957365.1 of Torreya grandis. Classification (NCBI taxonomy): domain Eukaryota; kingdom Viridiplantae; phylum Streptophyta; class Pinopsida; order Cupressales; family Taxaceae; genus Torreya; species Torreya grandis. Next base: position 1,286,097 of record JARHVA010001255.1, read on the forward strand.
CTACAGGGACCATTACATGGGATTCTCACCGAGTAAGGTCAATGCATAGCCTCCCCTAAGCCCAAGGGAAAGAGGCATGCCTCAACTCATATGCAAAATTGAAGAATCTTAAAAGGGCAATGGTTATAGGTGCCAATAATTAAGAAAACAAAATAGCAAAATATTCACAATAAAAACATAAAGAATAAAGAAGTCACCAAGACTTCACTAGAATGAAGAGAAGAGGGTACCTACATTCTTTGTCATATAAGTTCATTAATGAACATAAGAGATTTCCAAGAAAATAAAAGAGTGCTTATCAAGCACTGATTCCCCCCTTAGACCTCCCTTAACCCAAAATTGACACAACAACAAAAGAAGAAGACAATAAGAAAGCAAAATCATGGCAATAATACAAAATAGAAAAACTTTAAAACAAGGGCCTCAAGCCAATCAAAACATTTGTTAATTTTCCTTTAAAGAATATTCATTCAAGAGAAAACAAGAGAAGAGACAGCATTCAAACATAAAAAATAATAAGCAAAAGACCTACCTCAAACCAGAAGTTCCACTTCTTCCCAAAGTCTTTCTCCAAGCACACAAGCTCTCTAACAATCCAAAATGCATCCCCCAAAAAGATGAAAAGAAGGTCTTTAAAAATGAGAAGACAACAAAATAATAAATAATAAGAGGGTGACACATAGCCATCCTCATCCCAAGGATGTAACCACCTTCCATAAATTCTCTTACAACTCTCATAAATACACTTACACACCCACATGGGTGTTTCTTATACAAAACATACAAAATATAACTCATTTGTACTAAATACAAGCTTGCTTGTGGGATAAAAATATAGGTCATTAATGAAGTCCTTTTCATGACCAAAAAGTGGTCAAAATTTCTTTATAATCCCCACTTACCCAATGGGTATAGGTATGGATCCAAAAAACACTTGTAAGAGAAACTTTTCTTGTCAAATACTTGAACTAAAAAGTGGTTGAAAAGATAAATCCACAATTGAACATATGGGTTGGGTTTGTGCATCAACCCAACCCTTTAACAAGATTAAATAACTTCATTGAGGGTTAATATAGGTTTAGGGTGATTAAATTAGAAGAGAGGTTTAGGTCAAACCCCAAAATTAAAAAAATATAAAGAGAAGAATTTAAAAGACACATTAATACAATTAACGATTTGTAAAGAAGGAAGGGTATAAGATTAAAGATTTAGGGTGAATTTAGGTGTGCATATGATCCATCAAAGCATGTCTGATTCCATTGTAATCCTACCTTTGGTCCTCTGTAATGTATACACTCAATATAACATCAAATACATCTAAGAAATAATCAATATCTAAATGATATGAACAAGCACATATATATAATATAACTGTCAATTCAAATATGTCATAAAATCAAATCATAATCTTTGGTTAGTCCAATATAATCAATTGTAAGCAACAAAATGAATCATCATGTTAATCAACATTAATATCCAAATAAAACATACATCCACTCAAGACAATCATACTAAGTAATCATACATCCAATTGAGGTCTACTAAACTAGCTAATTAAGGTACATAGTGATAATCCTATGCAGTCCAATACATATCCATTGAGACCACAAAATATGCTAAAACATATAATATGAAATAATAATACAATAAAGGTAACATCGAATATACCATGTCAAATTTTCTACATATAAATGGTTGCCACATATGGAAAATGGATCAAGATGACTAGAGTATAGAGGTTTGATACAAGGGGTATTACATTTTCGCCCTCCTATAAAAACATCATCCTTGATGTGAAACTCAAGCCAAAAAATGCAACAACAATTATAAATTTATGTTTTAAATTAACCTAGTTTTGATTATAGTTTATTTTTAGTGTTTTTATTCTAGTTAAATTATTTACCAAGTTTTCTCTTATTCAAGTTTTAAAATTATTCACATCTCTTAATATTGGGAATTTTATTTTATTTTTTACATTTATGAATGTTTTCAAATCAATAATTAGGACTAATTTCCTTTAAGTAGTGTCCTAAAGCCAAAAGATATTTGTCATTGTATAATTCTGATCATTAGTATGTACAACAATGATACCATCCTGTTGTGAATCATAGTGACAAATCTAAGTGTCATTTCATGGTAAAAGTACAATGTGATAACATAAGAATAATCCATGACATAAGCACATAGAGAAATAATAAACCATACTAAATCATGTTGAATTATTCTACCACACTAAATTTTACTGAAAGAAATAAATATATGCATACGTGACCAAAGAATCACTGCATACCAAACCATCTGCTTAAGCCTACCAACCAATAATCATATTCCCAAGCAAGGACCACACACACACACCACGTCTGGTGGGGTGGGAAGGATGGCATCATGAACTTACACGACAGGTTCCCATCTTGACCCACTAGCTAAATTCCAAGCTACTTCTCCTCCCCATACCATGCCATAGGTGTAACAGTTATGAACATACAAACACATGTGAAACCAACACCAACAATCATCAAAAGATTTTTTTAAAATAATTAAAAAAAATCGATCATGTAAAATCAAAATCAATAAAATGAGACCAAGTGGCCCTTGGAAAAAAATAAAACTCCATGGTAAAAATTAACAACAATATTCTTGATCAGACAATTTATTAAAATATTTGAAGACAAGAAAAATAGTACTGGTTTCAAGTCAAATTAAAATAAGGTACTAAAAAAAATTAAAATAAAATTCGGTAAAACATAGGTGAAAATAGATCACATTATGAATACTATGTGACTTGACAAGTCACCCAAGGGAAAAAGGAATAAGGTAAGAGGGAATTCGATGGTCCACTAGCCATCACAGAGAATCAAACTATATCATCGGGCATAGGGATCTAGTCCACCTGCCATTACCAATATGAATATAGTCCACTAGCCATACAAAGAATTGAACTACATCATCAGCATAGGGACATGGTCCACCATAACATATATCAACTGATACAGATGAGTGAGAATGTCAACAATTCTTATACATGGTGTAGATAAGATTATGAGATACATTAGTCCATGCGTTAGTCAAGAAAATATCTATAAAAAAACATTAAGAGCTAAAACATCAAGCTTACTCCTTCATCGGGTGTTTCTAGTGAATTATATGAGCTATTTAAGAAAGAAATACATCAAACCTTATAAATAACATCCCTCCTTCCAAGAGTGGCCACAAAACGTACTTTTTTTTAAATTTGTGTCAATGAAGAGCAACATGCTCCTCCATCATTTCCTAGTGCACCAATGGCTTAGGCTCACAAGATTAATCAATTTGTGCAAATACATAAAGCTTTGTAAAGATAATTATGCATAATAACATTACAAAATTCAAGCTTAAAAATAGTGGTCTTGACTCATTTATAGATTTTCAAGATTGTTCAGAATCAACCATGAGCATCCATCTTGAGATCAAGATGTGTGGCCATGGATTAATTCAATTTTGGAGGGACAATTCATAAATATGCCCATTAATATTTGGGAAAATGGGGCATTGATGAGGCATAGGAGGGCTTAATCTTGATATTTGTTCTATTAATGACCTATGATGCCATTCTATTGATGATGTCATGGGATGATGTAGATTTGAGGAATGAACTTTTAATAAATAGATATTCAACAATTTTCAATTAGGCTCTTGATTTGGTTTAATTTACCTAAATGACTTTGATTAATTTTTTGCAATTCTTTGGAAATATTTTGCACGTTTAATCAACTTGGTCAGAAATGCCATTTTATTGAGTCATAATTTGACTGGAGTATAATCAAAAGGTGTCAATTGCGTATGGAACAATACCTCAGTTAGGGTATTATGGCTGCAAAATAACACGTACACATAACATGTGTTGCTGAATTAGAAGAATTCAATGGTCTAGAGTGTCATTTTACATGGTCATAATTTGATTCGAAGTGATTTAAAAAAAATAATAATCATATAAAATGCATTGCCCCATTTAGGGATACATTTACCTAAATTGGTACCTTTTTGTGACAAGTTTTAACGTGTTAGCATGTTTTAGTGATTTTGGCCTAGATTGTGCTTTGTCACAAGATATTGCTTAGATTGACAATTGCAGCACGATAGTGATAGGAATTGGATGTCTACATTTTCCTCCTATTTGAGAAGGCATGGTGAGACATTCGGTCGAAGCAACATTTTTTCAAAGAATGAAAAGATCAGTATAATCAGAAGGGAATAAATTTCATTCCCACTTTCCTTTTTTATATTTTGCAATGAGTTATAGAGAAATAGGTTTAAAAAATTCCCCCATGATGCCTCCTCGAGGGGAAGATGGAAAATTATAAAATATTTGACAGGTGGGCCCTCGATTAGAAGAAATGATAATCAAATTAATTTTAGCAAAAAATATTAAAAAATAGAGTAAATTAGATAAAAGTGAGAGGAAAAAATAGATCAGAGGGGCTAAATGGTATCCCTAAATAGATAAAATGGTTCAACTAAAGGCTTAGCGGGTGAAAATTTTGAAAAAATTATTATATTTTGACCCCTTGAGGTAAAAATAACTCATTTGCACCCCTAGCTATAGTAAATTCCAATCTCTAATATTTTTGTGTGAGAGGGCTGAGAAGAATGGCCAACATCCTGCACCACCATCACCTTGGAGAGTGTTTGAGAGAGTACCAACAACCACTGGGGAGTGAAACATTGGTAAGTTCATTTTTTTGTATTTAATTTGGTCATTTAATGCATTTATTACATGTAAGAAATAGATGATTGGGCGATCCCACCATTTTCCTAATTTGGAAAACAATGAGTTCACCCAAAAAAATAATAGGAATGACATAAGATTAGTGATCTCACTGACCTTTTAGTGGGATCATGAGTCAAATCGATGAGGTTTCCAAGACAATGACGAGTTTGCATTTTTGGGTGGAAATCGCCTTGTCAAAATGTAATTTCACTAAAGTTAGTGGGATCATTCTGCCAATGAGCGTAAATGACCTGTTGAATGGCAATTTCATGATTTTCAATGGGATCACCCTACAAAGTAGTGAAAACATCTTGATAAATGGTTCAACCACCAAAAAAATGATGATAATTCCATAATAAAATATAATGGGGCCCATAGGAGACTAAGCCAGGCACAAAATTAGAGGAAGAGAGATAGAGAGATAGAGACACAGAAGAGATTAATCTAAGCTTCAAAATTAGAAGAATTTAGTAAATGATAGGAAAGATAATTGACCTCATGCCTTGTGTTTGATTTTCAAGAGCGAGTTGCGGTCATCACATCATAGGAGTGGCACTCTTGAGTATTGCAGTGATAGGGGCTTATGATAGATGAGATTGTGGGCATCTTAGTAACAATAGACCTGTATCACCTCACATGATTGCTAGTGATCCATGCAAATAGAGCTTATTTGTCAACACTAGTAGAGAGGTGGCATTTAAATATCTCCACATTTCATCTATCGACTAGGGAGGCTATGGTGACATTAGAGGATGTACATCACATTCTACGAGTGCCTATGTGAGGACCCATGATTACTTGGATGGTGGTGGGATGACAAACTATGTTATATGACCTATTAGGGGTAGTGGACTAGGAGATTGTCAATGAATATATAAATTTATATGCACTGGAGAATTTGGCTTGGCCCCCATAAAGTGGAGAGGGACAGGGGACAGTGCCCCCAGAGGTAGTAGTGTTGATAACTCTTGTCAGTGGCCTTCTGTTACCTAACAAGAGTGGATGGTTCTTTCCATTGGGTTTGATCAACTTGGTAAAATAGATGTTTAATCAACTTACATGGTTTTCCTGGGGACTTATGATTCTTTCAAAACTTTATAGGGACCTTCATTTAATTACATATTGAGGAGGGTGCAACATAGGCCACAACACACTGCTGCAAGTATGGGCCTAGGATCACATAACCATTACACGCCCAGTGGGGAGTAGATATCAGAGGGGATCAAAGGATCATGTGGCTTGGGGATGGTATCTGATAGGACCAGGCATGCGGGGATACTTGGGGGGCTTGCCTTATTATAGGTGAGTGATTGACAAGATGGAGGATAGAGATTTTATTTGGCACCCCTACTTAGGGACATAGTGTTTATGGGTAGAGGATTTATTTGTGATCAGGTATATGATCACACCATGCTATATCATAGGGCACCACAACTATGTGTTGGATAGATATAGGCCAAATCAAGTCCAATGATAGTTTGGCATACAACAGGATGTACCTAAGGGTTCACACTATTTCACACATGTGACTAGGGAGATCAGGGAGTGGGGACCACTAATGCCCAAGGTAGAGGCAGTGGTAGACTATGAAAATTTTGTTCGTGCATTATGGGACTATGTTAGAGGGGTTCCAGATGTAGGGGTCATCGATGCATATGTTGCCTAGTGGATTAGAGCGAGACCTATTTGATTGACAAGGCCATTGCCCCAACAACCAATCCTTCAATAAAGGTGGGTCAGGTTGAGGAGATATTGAGGACATGCCCTATGACAATAGTGAGGTTAGGTGCCAATGTAAATGATGATCCCTTACACCATTCCTTTACAAGTAGTACAACCTTAGGCACAATAGGATCCCATAAAGGATGTAGAGATGGCCAAACCAAGCAGTTAGGATTTAGATATGGGGATGCCCCATGTGGTTATAGAGGCCATGGGATAGGTTCAGGAGAGGTAGGTCCCTTTGATATAGGTACAACCATAGGTACAAGTTTAAGAAGGGTAGGGCCCTCCAACCTAAGGAGTCTGTAGAAGACCATGTTTTGATTGATAGACTCTAGAGGGAGATTATTACATGCCTCTCAGAGATTTTAGGTTTACAAAACACTATGGATAGGTTATAGGAATAATTAGTGATGGGTCATGGGGAGACCACCAAGCTACAAGGTCTCATTATGTCTAGGGATATAGAGATTGCTATACTCAAAGGGTAGGTGGCACAGCTGGTGGGGGTTCAGACCCAGTTAGCCACATAGGATATGGAGCTTTAGACAGTGGTTGGGGAGTGAGATAGATCTCATGTGATAGAGAGAGATTGATATCTCAGCTGGAGAGACTCACAGAAGAGTGAGATAAGGCTCACCATGTCAAGATGGATACAGGGGTAGGATCAACTAGAGCCTTGGCCAATGTGATTATGGCCAAGGATGATGCCTTGCACATGAAGGACGATGTCCTACACACCAAGGATGAGATATCCTACTAGAGGCATGCATATGAGGTGATAGTTCTATTGGAAATTTGGCCTACCAAGGCCAAATGCCAACCCCTACAACTAAAAATTTTCTATGACATCCACTTAAGCTTCTACATGGTGTTATCCTGAGTCATGATGTCTCCTATTTGCTTCTTGAAGTCATTCAAACACTCTTAGATATGTCATTGAGTCTGTTTATGATCACCATATCTCTTGATGTCTTAGGTCCTAAGGTGATGCACTTAATCATCATAGTGTTCATTGACTATCAATTGAATGGAGTATGTCTTAATGTCTTGTCATTGTCATGTTTCCATTTCAATTGGTGTCAAGTATCATCATGATGTTCTAGAATTTTTGGAGGTATTTTACAAGGAAATGAAGTGGTCTTATGATCTAAAAGTGCCTTAATGAAGATGGTGAAGAGGGAAACTAATGACTCATCATGAGATTATATAGCATATTCAATAAATGTAAGGTATGGGGATGAATATAGGTTTTGACAAGAATGATCAAGATACATAAAGCCTCATTCAAGCCTTTTAATGAGGCTATAAGGTATTCTTCATGATATTTATTGACAATTCTCCTTGTGAGGATGTGTATATTGCCTAAAAGAGAGGTTTTGAGTCTTTAAATGATAATTTTTTTGTCAAAAGGCCCCTAAATTATTCATAGTACATTTAATCACCTTCATAGTCATGCCATTGCTTTAAGTCAAATGTCTTATGATTTGGAGGTATCTCCTCAACAAGTCTAAAGCATAGTTTGGCCTCCAAGAGCTCCCACATGTGAAATATGCCCCATTTTTTGCTCCAAAGACTTATTACTTGTTTTAATCTCCCTTTTAACTTATACTATTCATCATGTTGTTCTAAATTGGCAGTTTAAAGCTTAAAGTGTGGAGAAGATGCATGAGAATGGGTATTTTTATGTGTTTCATGCAAAAAGTATAGACTTGTATAGACTTTTCCATAGAGTGGAGGTCAGGAGTTTGAAGGTGTATTCATATCAGGTGTTTTAGATAAGATTCATGGAAAAAGGATTCCATACAAGCTAAAAATTGGTTCTCTTATACCACCTAGCTTCTTTACAACTCAAGAGAGCCTTTCAGGTTTTAGATGGTACGACCATGAGAGAGAATATTAAGATCTAAAATTTTGGATAGAGGAAGGGGTTTGAGATAGGTTCCATATTTGGACATTGGTTATTATTTTGGCTCTCTCTCCTTTATGAACAATCATTTACAATTTAAGGCACTTATAATGGCTGCTTCATTCAGGGAGGCAACCAGTTTTCTAAGTTTTCCCCTCTCTTGGGCATGGTAACAAAAAAATAAAACTTTATGAAGCTTCTTAGGATTCTGAACCACCTTTCCATTACATTCTTAAACTTCATTCCACATGTGTGAGGTTATACAGATCTAAAGAAGACATACACTGCCAAATCTATAGTCTGCAGGTAGTTTAGAGAGGTTATACAGTTCATGAAGGATCCATGGGTATCAAGACTCATTATGAGATTATTTGCAAGTCTCATTAATTTCTATTTTTTCTTCTTCATGTTTCTCAAATTTTAATCATGCTTCATAGCCTAGAGATCACCAATCAATCTTCAAACACCCTCACACTCTTAGGAGCAAAAGACCCAATCAAACCTTATATTCTTAGAAGCTCTAAGCAGGCTTGTGTATGCCATGATAAAAAAGTTGTGATGAACATGTAGGAATAATGGGACACTTTATTTGACCTATTTACATCATCTAAGGAGTTAAATGAGTAATATATGGAGAATTATAGTCAACATATTCATAGAAGCCTTGGTAGGTGAGTTGATGATGAGTGTCTTGAGTGAAATCTCCACCTACATTAGTCTTATGAAATAGTGATCTTGAGAAGGTAGATGAATTTTTTGGGGGTCTAGATTAGATTTTAAGAATACTAGATGAGATCACCTTGACCATTTCAAAAAACCAATGAAACTATGAAGATTTCAAGCATGAATAGATATTAAGACTATTGGAGAGAAGGCAATATTGCATTTCCCTTATTAGCATTTTTTAAGGTAGTTTTGTGAAAGTTAAGGTAACTTGTGTTCCTTGTTTCTTCTCCATTATACGAAAATTATGACAAAATTCATGCTCCTTCAATAAAAATGGATCAAAAGGGAGTAACATAGGTTTTTTTCCCATTGTGCATCATGGAAATCAACTTATCAACTTGGTCATAGTTCATACAGAGGTGTCAGATGACCACCTACAACCAACAACCTCAAGGTTGTCAAGATATGTTATAAGAGTCTTTTGAAAGTTCATAGTGAGTGAGGAAATATTTTAAGGTAAATGAAACATGATTCAAGTACTAAAAGAACATAATCAACCCTTATTCAGTGAATACATCTTGTATACCATCCTTAGACTATCTCAGTCTATACAGTGGAGTGTACAAGCTTCTCAAAGTGCATAGGTTGTTGAGTGAAGATTAAATCCTTAAATTTGAATGAACATGAAGAGTGGAAAGGTTTCAAATATGAGAGGGTATTCCTAGGTTGATCCATGGTTAACCTATCACACATCCCAACACTCTCCCAATCCGTACAATGGCCTAAACACCACCTATAGCCAGGATAGTACTTCATTTTGTTGACTTTGTAATAGATGCAGAGGCAAAAATTGAGAGTGAAGAAACTCATATATGGAGGAAAAACAATGTTTGTAAGTTTTGAGGTGGATAAAACACTAGCAAGTGTTAATCTCAAAGAAGAACTCAGAGTTTAGGAGATTGATTGATGAAGGTGACCATATTCTAAATGTTGAGTCTGGAGAACTCAGATTAGGAGGCAGAGTGATGTTTATATGACTCTTGAGGTAAGTGAAACCTAGATCAAGTGTATGTATTTTTAAGGAGGTTTGTGTGAAAGGGGAAATCTCAATATAAGGTGACAACCCAGGCCTTACCTTTAACCTATGCACACCTACAATTATCTATAAAAACACAAGCACAGTCTAAGGTGTTATGAATAAATAATGAACTTTTGGAGTTTGAGATTGATCAAAACTAGTTTAAAGGTGACACATGACAATGTGTCACAACTCTCAAGACACCTACATCAACTTCTAGGGCCTTATTTTGAGGAAAACACTTACAACCAATATTGACAAAGATAATTGTATTGCATAGGGTTGTGAAGAGACAGTGAAAAGGATAAGAATCATTGAAAGAAGGATACTAAAACCTAATAAATGCCTTATAATAATTCTTATACCCAAACACAAAAATGATATAAAAACTTAGTCAAATACCTGAAAATTTCAACCAACATACATCTATACACACTGTCATACAGACACAGTTTATGCTTTAAAGCTAGTTTTGGCAAAATTTGTGATTATGGAAACTCTTAAGGTGGAGTTAGAATCTAAAAATTAGTACAGATGGTCATAGTAATTAGGTTAATATTTTAATATCATCCTAAAGGTTATAAAACTAGTGGAGATATCCACTATTCTATCTTAGACAGACCCTAGCCTACTAGTAGTCTTTGCGGAGACCTAGTGAGCAAATTGTAGGTTTGAAGGCAAGTTAGGAGTTGAGACTTCATAAAAAGGTTTTAAAGAAATGGAAGATGTTTTTAAAGGTTTTTATATTACCTTTGATTATGTAACAGTTAGGCTTTCAAGTCAGATGCCCTTGAACGCTAGTTAAAGAAAGACATACCTATAACTAGTCTGTACATGCCATCTTAAGACCTTTTTCTTGTTTTAAGGTTTATTTGAAGTGTCATATACTTGATAGGAAGGTGATAAGGTCTGTTAAGGTGCCATGATGGTGAAAAACTTAGGTTAGGCAAGAAAAGGCATTAAACTCAGTTACCTAGGGGTTAAGGAGATATGACTACCGAGAAACCCCAGGTTAAAGGAATCAAAGGTATGCAGAGCATAGGATGACCTTGGGGTAGACTAAATAATGTTATCACCCTGGAATCATGTGGTAGTATTTAATAATATATTAACCTTTCATTTTGGGTAATAATAACTATGCAAAATGCTATCCTCCAAACACATAGATTGGCAAAGGAACCTATAGGCAACCACTTGAAGAAGAAGAACAAAGTTAAAGTTTGAACATTTGAAGATGAAAAAATCTTTGAAAAGGTGTTTTAGGTTAAGGATGAGTCTCCCAAGTAATTACAAGTTACTCAACCCTCAACACTCAATACTAGGCTAATTAGGCCTAAAAACATGATTTAGGCCTAGAAGGCCTATACCACCTTGAGACACCTTTAGAATCTCATAAGCATGTTGACATAATGAGTTTAAGGTGATATTTTAGGGTCTTATGAAAGTGTTTTCAAGTAGATAAGAATAGAGAAAAGGTTAGTTTTATTCTCAAGAACTAACTTGAACCACTCAGCCCTTAACAATAAATTCGAGTTGCCTAATCAAGAGCTTGGATCTCTCACCAAAAGAATATTTGAGTCAAATGCTCTTAGTAGGAATTTAGAACCATAACACACTTGAAATACATGGAGTATTGAGTTTGATTTAGGTTAATAGGTTTATGAACCATTGCTAAGACTATAAGCAAGAAAGAATGCATGTAGAGAGCTCATGGTCAACTTCCCTATATATATATATATATATATATATATATATATATATATATATATATCATCTTTTTTTGGCCTATTGATACTTGTACATGGACTGTTAGTATTCTCTGATTGTCACATGATGTTTTCATTATATTTATCTTGTTATGATATGTTTGGATATATATATAACATATATTTTTGGCTTATTGCTACTTGTACATGGTCTATTAATATTCTCTGATTGTCACATGATGTTTTCATTATATTTATCTTGTTATGATATGTTTGGATATGCTAATTTTAGGAGATGCACATCCTTAGTTAGCATATGGATGTTGATGTATTTATTCTGCTTCATGTATGATTATATGTTAGAATATAATTTAGGATATGCATATCTCAAACTAATCATATAAATAGTCAATTAGACTCACAATGTATGTCAAGAGATGCACATATTGGAAAGAGTCTTGTTTGTTTCCAAAGTTGGCTTAGGATATAGCTTGTATTAGGCATTAGGTATGGTGTGTTTATAAATGATCTTCGATGCCATGTTGACTTTTAGATTTAGAGCACTTGGTGTTTACTATAACAAAGTTTAAATGATGCATCATAAGTATGAGTAACTTATAATAACATTATATTTCTATTTGCACTTAATCGGTTCAAATGTGAATATTTATAACTAAGGATAATGATAAAAATTACCAAAATCAAAGTTACAAATATTTACGTTTAAACAAAAAAAATAAAGAGAAAAACAACAATACAAAAAATGTAACCTAACTTAAGACCAAGATATGAATAATCAAGATTTAAGTAGGAACAAGAATGTATAAAAACAAAGTAAGAACAAATTAAATATCACTGTGAAATCAAGACATGAGTAATCAAAAGCCACATATATTAATAAAATGTACTTGGAAAACAACAAATGATAAAATAAGTTAGATAAAAATGTAAACAAAGAAAGCCTAAGTGAAAGATAGACTCAAAATGTTTACGAAATGTATTTAAACACAAAAGAACAAATAAATATAATAAACAAGACAAAACATCAAAATAAAAGACTAAAAGGGAAGCACAAAAAAAACAAAGAAACAAATAATCAAAACACTAATAAAAATGAAGGATGAATAAGGCAATCAATAGATAAAATTACAACTCAATAAAACAAAAATTAAAACATAATAAAAAAACCAATAAACAAAAATAAAGATATAACATAATGAAAAGACAAACTAACAAAAGAATAATAAAACTATAAATGAAGAGATAACAAAGCACAACAAAAAAATAATAAAAATAATTATAGAATTAAGAATATGACAATAAAAATAAGTGGGATTTACCAAAAAACAACAATAAAAATTAAATAAACAGACACAAACAATGGTTAATCAGAATGTTAGTGAAAATAAATAAAAAGTGAATTGTTCATGCAAGTGTAATACAGGCGTTACATTCTGTGATAGGGTGACCCCTAATCTAAGAAATAATGACATTGGTACAATGAGACAAGAATAATGGATACAAAGTTCCCCCAAGTGATAATGAAATAACAACACAAAAATATGGGAAAATAAAAGAAAAGGAAGGGGTGGCCGAGATGACTCCAGATACTTGAGGCAAGTGGATGTTGCCTACAAAGTTTCATGGACGCAAAATCCAACTATGAATTTTAGGACAAATGCAATTCTCCCAGTATATGGGATAGAATAAAATGATGATTAAAAAACATGATTGTAGTGTAGAGTAATAAGGAAAAGGGCTCACAAAAATAGCGAGAGCATTAGAGATGATTGCTCAAAACACGATGAGAGTGTAAGATCTTTAGCAAATGTTTTTGAAATTTTATAATCATCTCAACTCAATTGAGAATTATAAGATACTAAATGGTCCAACTCAAAAAATGGTGAGAGTTTTCAAAATTTAAATGTCTCACAAAATGACAAGAGCACGAGATTAGAATAAACAAATATTCAAGGCAATATTTTTATTTTTTTTGTCTATCAATATGTAATGTTTTTGGCATAGATAACTACCTAACTAAGGAGATTCACTTCCATAGGTAAGAGTTCAAACAATATCTAGATGGCTACAACAGGGATCATGAATATAAAAAATAGCATAGAAAACCACTTAGTTGAGGAGTTGCACATCCACAGGTAAGTAAATAATTAAATTAGATGCAATGGTATTTATGATCCTATCAAAGTAATTGTTTTCACTTGTATTTTCACCCTTTGAGGAGATACAAAGATCTCCTCATCCAAGTGGCACAATGGAATTACCTCTAGGCTTGTGGGCAGCCTAAGGAATGAGTTAAGTCTCTAGATAGGGCTAGCTCCCTTAATGTACCACTTAGGATTATACTATAACTAACTTTGGAGAATGAAAAAAGAGAAAGATAATTGAAATCAAATCTAAAATAAGGAGGCGATACACCAATCAATTTTATGACTTCCAACCAATTTCATTTTACACTTGAGACCAAGAAACTAACTAAAACATACACATTTCCAATCCAAGTCTTCTTGCATCAATATTACATTATGAGGTTATGGAAGAATGTCTTATGCTAGGAGGACTAGACAAGAGGCCTTGAATGGCACTGATGAAAATACAAAATTACTTAAACATGGAAATCTCCTGGAACACTTCACATGCCTTGCAAGAAGAGGCTACAAATAGGTGAAAGAATGTGACAACTTGCTAAGGAATCCATAGTCTTCACTAAGTAATCCGAACATTCAAGTAAAACACACTAAGTACAATCATGAAAGAGGTAAACCTTAGTAATTTTATTGATAAAAATGTATATAAATTATCAGGGCTTCACCATACTTAGGCGGAGCATCTCTAATACAATGCCAAAATGGCTAACTCTTATAGAGTTTAAGAGAGAGAGAGGAGAAAAGAAGTCTAAAGGTCACTAGGCCACTTGTAAAGATAATAAAATTAGTTATCCATGCATGAGAAGAAGGTATAGGTTAAACCATGCAAGGTCATGAAGTACAACTATCAATTCAAGTCATCAAAGTTATGCAAAGTGGCATAAAACTCCTCCTTTTGCACAGAAAAATTGCCTTCATGATTGGGGTTGTTTGAACATATTATAACTGATTAGGACTAGAATAAATAATTGAAATCAAGGTTAGGGAAATAAAAAATTCATTTCCATGCATTGGTTGTATGCTTGGTCTTATGGAATCAATTGAAAGTCAGCCATCATCATCTGCAGTTCAAAAAGAACTCCTCTCATGCACCCTGCACACTTGGCCTCAAAATTGGATTTAGTTTTCCATGAAAATCCATGAGATGGAGTGAATTAAAAGTTTCAAGACCCTCCATATCCTTTAAATCATTAGGGGAACTTTAAAATGAGTCCACATGAAGTTCTTCATCTTCTTCACCAGCTTGTATATTAGGCTAGTTTTGACTAGCTGAGTTGAAACACCCATTTTAGGCACTTAGGGAAATTTTCAAGGCATCAAACTTACATGGGGAGTTATATTTAGTCTCAATATTTCCATCTATGTGTTTTTAATCTTTTAAAACTTCTTAAAACTTGAAAAACACATAAAATAGTGAGGAAAAACTAGTTTTTACCTCTATCTGTACAATTTCGCACATCTAGCTAGCATGTGAGGGATCTTAAGGGAGTCCTATACAAATTTAAATATCTATTATATCCAAACTAGCTCATTATATTTCATCTCCAACTCCATTTTCACAAATTGGTCTTAGCTGAGGGTTTAATAGGGTTTTAGATCAGTTTTAGGTCTTAAAGATTGTTCATAAAAATTCCACGTCCAACTTGTATAAAAATTACACAAAAGTGATCTTATGGGACCCTAATAACCACCCCAAACTTCCTTGGACACCATTCAAAACTTATGGGAGATATGATCATTTGAATGTACCTATTCGAGCTTATTCTAGCCCCTTTTGCATGCTTAAGTTGATTTCTGAGCCAAAATTGGACTATACTACAAATTTTATACCTTAAAAAATATCAAAAAAAATTTATTTACTCCCATTAACAAGTTCCAATTCAATGTAAGTCTCACCTCATGTGAAAAGTATAAACAACTCTTCATTTGGCTTTAAGACTAGGTATGCCAAGTAGGCCTAAGTTGGCTCTTAGCTCCAAACAAGACTTTGGATGGTTTCCATGAAAGATATAAGATTAAACACAAATTTTTTCACACTATACACATGATTATAGGGTCAAGAGGCTCATCTCAAAATGAAAGTAACCAAAACTTTTCCTTTGGACCCTTAGGCTCAACTTTGCCTAATAGGTCTATCTATAAAACTAAGGGTTTAGAGTACCCTATCAAGTTTCACATGTTCTTTCTTGGTTCCTATATTTTTATGGGTGTCTTTTAACTTCAAAAACTCACTTTAAGTGTCCTAATATCTTATGGTCCATCCTCTTACCCATTTCCTCTAAAATATGCAGGTTTGTGTATGGGGAAAGTACCCCCTGTCTGAGACAAAATAGGGGGTACTTACCCTATTCATTCATAAAAAATGGGTATTGAAGAGGGTTATAAATTTTTAAATTATGCCTTTTACTAAAATTTAACTCTTGGTCATCTCATATGACCCTCCAAACCCTCAAGTTTCAAACTAGTTCTTCCATATGCAAATTGTGCAGAGTTTTAGACCATGGACTGTGTTTGCAATATAAATGCTTCTCCTTGCTTGTTTTCCATTGTGATAATGTCATGAGGTAATTTATACCATATTTTATGAAATTTTTTCTCTGGAATCAACTTAAACTTGTATATTCTCATCTCATATCTTTTGGTTCCATGACTGGGTCACTTCCTGCCATGACTAAGAACCTCTGCTTGTAGGTCAATGTTAGGCCTTTGTTTAGCTTGTCAATGATGATTATTAGACCTTTGAGACACATTTGTGGTTACACACTACATACTTCATTTATAACTTACCTATATATTCCATTAGATCTCAAAACAGT
Source organism: Torreya grandis (assembly GCA_037957365.1). Taxonomy (NCBI): domain Eukaryota; kingdom Viridiplantae; phylum Streptophyta; class Pinopsida; order Cupressales; family Taxaceae; genus Torreya; species Torreya grandis. The sequence continues at coordinate 1,302,906 of JARHVA010001255.1, forward strand.
GCCTATCTTTGGGACTGAGACATTTTTCCTCAAGACTCTGTTTTTGACTGAATCACTTTATCCTCAAGAGCCTGTAGGTCACTGTTAGGCCTTTGTTTGGGATTAGTTATGATGTATATAGATATATTAATGAACCATGAGAATTAATTGACTATAGGAATAACATTTTTAAGGTCTTAACCCTTCCTTCACACTTAGGCTCACCCAACTGAGTTCTTTTTGGTCACTATTATCTCAGTCCTTCTTAGCTAGATGTAGGTGCTCTTTGAACCTATCCACTTGGTCATGATGCCAATAAGTTATTTGAAGCATCCCTAAGGTTAAAAAATTATTATATCAACTTGAAATCACATATATGCTATATTTGAAACCAAACTATGTCTTTCCTTGGGATGAGACACTTTCTTAGTGACCCTTGTTGTAGGTGCTTATTAAGATCATATGTACAAACTACGGGTGATTGTGTGAGGTAAACACATGAAACTCATCTTATCTTTTTGATCTTGAGTTATAACATTACTCTCCTCTATTTTAATAATTCAAACATGATGTTAGGGCTAAGTGGAAACTTTGAGTGATAAAGTTCTCCTTTTGGGCTTGAAACTATAGACATCTATGCCTACTCACAATGCATTTGAGGCCATCTTTGAGTTCTTCAACAACCACCTTCCCTTGGATATCTGCCTTTCAAACCTTGTAGGGACCTTTTATTATATAAGGGATACTAATAAAACTGATAAGGATGTATTCATAGCTCTTGTGACCATGATACATGCTATTCAAAAAAGCCTACAATCCTCTGTTTAGTACCTTTAGGGAAAAAGGACTTGTATCAGTCCTTTGATCCTTTTTTAAGGTTTCTACCTCTTTGCATATCAACCTATTCATTCTAATATACTTGAAATGATTTATTTTAACTCACTATGGCCTTAATTAATGTCCAAACACCCATTTCATCACTTCATCAGGGTCATCTATCCCTCTATGGTACCACCTGTAGGTGGCTATTGACAGTATACATGGGTAGTGAGTATGAAATTAGGAAAAATGTGGATGAAAGGTATTAAAAATAAATCAAAATTAAGGTTAAATATTTCAAAATCACAACTTCCACCAAGATAAACTTGAAAAAAGTTCCAATACTTATCTTTTAACGTGAAAAATCACTTGCACATGTGAATAGAGCAGGCAGAGGTATCCTATGACTGTTTGGTGCATATGGGGTGAGTTTATAAACAATGAAATTTGCCTTATATATTAGATTCTAAAGTTTAGATGAACTATGAGAAACTTGAAAACATTTATGTGGAATTAACACAACCCTTTGTGACCATTTCAAAGCACAAAATTTTGGAAATAGTGAAAACAGGCTTATCATCACACATGAGACCAGTCTACAGACTTGGAGTGAATTTGCTCATAAAAACATCTTTGAACATGATAAAAATCATGGGATACATGAGGGTTCATATAAAAAATCATTTGAAAACAATCTCAATAAGTGTTTTGTACATAATTTTTCAAACAACACCAAAATTTGAAGGGTGCATGGATGAGCAAGTAGATTTGCACAATCCACTTCAAATGGATGGTTCATGAAGAAAATTTGACCATTTATAAAAATTATTATATGTATTTTAAGTTATATGAGTGTAGAATATTCTCTAAGGAGCATTTTGTTTGAAATTGCTTGTGTTGTTGGTACCAAGTAAAAACCTGAGTGTCACTTCCATCTGCCAAGAAGGGTGAAAAGAGAGAAAAATAGTTTTGGACTAGTTTTGACATTTATAAAATAAATAAAGCATGTAAATGAGATTTAATAATATGGAGAGACATTCCATGGCCTCATCACATGTGGCACACTTCCCAAGGAGCTGTATATGTGTCATTTTCTTCCTTTTCTTTAAGAAAACTTTCTTCTGATGAACCTGCAACTTCTTAGTTTTATCAATTACTTAAGACCTTTTTGGATACATGGGGCATGAAATCAAATTTTTACACTTGTATATTTCTCAAGAAACCCATATAAAGCATTAAATGCACTATTTTTTACCCTTAAAATGACCTAAAATGATAAATGGACCTATAAACTAATTGACCAAAGCTATTAAAACATTAAATGACATCGAATGACCTATAAAACACCTTATTACAATATATTATACCCCATTATAAACCTAAAAATCAATTTTTTTACTAGGGGTGCCCCAATTTAACCTAAAAATTAAATTTAGTCAATAAATTAGTGACTGATAGGGGTAGTTTGTCTGTTATACTAACTAGACCAATAGCCTTATTAGTCCATTGAGATTAAGAGTAATCTAAGGACTGAGACAAACAAGAAAACTTTGACCATTGACCACAATCATTTTGATCAAGATAAGACACTAAGATTGCCTCAACCACACAAAGTAAAGGACACACACAACAAAGAAAGAAAACACACAAGACACACACATGTGCTTAAGGTAATTAGGGGAAGCATAGAAAAAACTATTATATAAAACTAACAATAATCATACCTCCCTCCTAAATCAAAGGGGAAGTTTGAAATAACACTTTCTTCATGAGATGAAACATGATGCAAAGCATGTTGCTCTTGGGATTAGATGTTCAATGGATCAGACTTGTTCTTTGGCACTTCAATTGTCATATTCTCAAGTAAACCATCTTCAAATAGGTCTCCAATGTAGACATATTATTATTGCATCTAAACATCTTCAACCTTGTCATGTATATCCTCAATTACAACCTCAAATGATGATTGTGCAGGCATACCTTCTTGTCTCCCATGGTGCTCTCAACAAGATTAGGCTTCTTCTCAAATGTAAGCTCTTCTAGCTCATCAAGGAGATTTGAAAACTCTATCCAATCTTGATCATTATCTTCCATGGAAACCTCTTCTTTCACTTTGTCATACACTTGGCCTTCAACTTTGCAAAGCTCTTCAAGCTCTTGAAGTAACTCTATTTACAACTGCCAATCATCCTTGTTCTAATTCTCATCTAGAAACACTACCTCTTCCATATTCTCTTCTTGATGTATGATGTCATCAAGATGATGTTATTCAAGTTCCATTTCATCATCAAGTGGCTTCATGATAGTTGGTTCTTGACCAACAGAAAGAGCTTCCTCTTTATGCTTAATTGAATATTCAATCTCATGTTTAGGTCTGTAGACAAGCTTGTCATCAAGTGTGTAATCTTTTAGAGAAGGAGGAGCTTCAACTAACTCATCAAATTCCTTGAATATGGAATTGAAATTCTGCCATATATCTTCTTTCTCATGATCATCTTCAAGAGCTACTTCTACCTTGTTCTCATGAAACTCTCCTAGGACTACCACTTCTTGAGAGATGACTTGAAAGTATTATCCATCTTTGATAATAGACTACACTTCTTATTTATGATGATCATCTACAAAATTTTGATCATATGTAAAATCTTCTTCAAGGGCTGCAAGATCTTCCATTCCATTCTCCTTCATGGTCATGCCAAGACTAGGCATTTTGAAATCATGTGATCTAGCCCAATGAGGCTTCCAAGGAGGTAGAATTTCTTCAAACAAGAGCTCTCTTTCTTTGTCAACCAGCTGATCTTCCTTAGGTTCCCATACCATAGGTCCATCAAGGAAAAAAGTGATAGGGTGAGGACAAGATGAGCTAGTTGGTGGAGGTGGTACATAGAACTCAAAATCAGGTTGAGGGTGAAATTTAGGAATTTTTTCATGGACACACATCCCTTTAAACATAGAGACATTAGCTAGTGGATCAATCTTTTGTTCACCAAGGGGAGTCCCTACAGTGATTTAATCTTAACAATCACTCATGAAATCCTTTTGATCAGCCATGAATTGGATTTTCTCTTCTTTACTTGCATCTCTCAAAATAGGTTCCTCCTTGAGAAGGGGTGAAGGGAAATATTGATGGATAGGCTCATGGATTTGAGGTGAAAGAGTTGGAACATGAGATGTAATGGAAGGTTAATGGATTTGAGATGGAGTGTCAAATGGAAGAGAAGTTTTATGAGTATATTTGGAAAATAAGAAGGCACTAGTGAGCTCATATGAAAGTGAAACCTTGGCCTGGTTAGGAGGAGAAACATCTACATGACTAGGAACTTCACTTTGCCAATGATATCCTTGTGTATAATCCATGGAAACATTTGGTGTACAAGATTCATAGGAATTATCTTGAGTTTGATAGGCATCATAATATGAATGACAAGGCTTATATTGAGGCTGATAGAGAAGTGTTTCTTGGTAGCTATTCTCATAGGATTGTCCAGCAACATGGTGTCCATATGGAGAGGGAAATGGAGGACTATAGGACTTCCATGGCTCATAATCCTGTTGAGGGGAAAATTATGGTTCATAAAAAGGATGATTGTAAGATCGATATAGCTCATGACAAGGCTGATTATAGTCACACCAAAGTTCATTGAGAACTTGTTCACATTGATGGGGAATGACACAAGCTTGGAAGGTTTCACCAACTTGTAGGGAACAAAACTCAACATCAAATTCAACCATGAAACCTTCATTTGGAAGTGATGACATAAGAAATGATTATCAACAATATTCAAAATAATACCTAGGTTGATTGACCAGCTGATACAAGTTTGGAGTCGCCATTGGTGCTTGAATAGATGCCCTCAAAGGCTAGTTGTTGAGAGACAACACCAAAAATCTTTCAGCCTCTTGGAACAAGAGTCCCATCGAGCATGCCAAAAATTGTTGTCACTTGAATTTTCACCCTTTGAGGAGATGAAAAGTTCTCCTCATACAAGTGTCACAATGAAATTACCTCTAGTCTTGTAGGCAGCCTAAGGAATGGGGTAAGTCTCTAGATAGGGCTAGCTCCCTTGATGTACCACTTAGGATTGCAACTATAACTAACTTTTGGGAATGAAAAGAGATAAATATAACTAAAATAAAATATAAATTAAGGAGGTTATTTACAAAATCAATTTGATGACTTCCAACCAATTACATTCTACACTTGAGACCAAGAAACTAACCAAAACATACACATTTCTAATCTAAGTCTTCTTGCATCAATATTATATTATGAGGTTATGGAAGAATGTATTATGCTAGGAAGACTAGACAAGAGGCCTTGAATGGAACTAATGAAAATAAAAACTCACTTAAACATGGACATATCCTAGAACACTTCACATGCCCTGCAAGAAGTGGCTACAAATAGGTGAAAGAATGTGACAACTTACTTAGGAATCCATAGTCTTCACTAAGCAAACCCAGCATTAAAGTAAAACACAATAAGTACATTCATGAAAGAAGTAACACTTAGTAATTTTATTGATCAAAAGGTATATAAATGAGCAGGGATTCTCTATACTCAGGTGGAGCATCCAATACAATGCCAAAATGGCTAAATCTTATAGAGTTTGAGAGAGAGAGAGGAGAAAAGAAGTCCAAGGGTCAAAAAGACATTTTTCAAGTTGATAAAATTAGTTATCCATGCATGAGAAGAAGGTACGGGTCAAACCATGCAAGTTCATGAAGTACAACTGTCAATTCAAGTCATCAAAGTTATGCAAAGTGGCACAAAACTCTTCTTTTTGCACAAAAAAATTACCTTCATGATTGGAGTTGTTTGAATGTCTTATAACTAATTAAGACTAGACTAAATGATTGGAATGCAAGTTAGGGACATCATACATGCCTTTCCATGCATTATTTGAATGCCTAGTCTTTTATAATCAATTTAAAGTCATCCATCATCATATGCAGTTCAAAAAGAAATCCTCTCATGTACCCTACACACTTGGCCTCAAAATTGGCTTCAGTTTTCCTTGCAAATCCATGGGAGGAAGTGAATTAAGTTTAGGGTGGTTATCAAGGTCCCCTAAGATCACTTTTGTGGATTTTTTTTGCAAGTTGGATGTGGAACTTTTATGAACAATCCTTAAGACCTAAAACTATTCTAAAACCTTACTAAACCCTCAGCTAGGATTAGTTTTTGAAAATGGAGTTGGAGATGAAATAAAATGAGATATTTTGGATATAATATATATTGGAAGTTTTAGAGGAATCCCTCAAGATCCCTCATATGCCATATAGATGTATAGACTTGTACGGATGGAGGTAGAAATAGGTTTTTTCTCACTATTTTATGTGTTTTGTAAGTTCTAGGAAGTTTAAAGAGATGAAAAGCACATGGATGGAAATATTGAGAATTAAGATAATTATCCATGTAATTTTAATTCCTTTAAAATATTTATAAGTGCCTCAAATAGGTGTTTCAACTCAGTCAGTCAAAACTAGCCTAATAGACAAGCTGGCGAAGAAGATGAACTTCATGTGAACTCATTTTAAGGTGACCTTGATGCTTAAAAGGATATAGAATTTCTTGAAAATTTTCATTCACTCCTTCCCATATATTTTCATGTAAAACTAAAGCCAATTTTGAGGCCAAGTGTGCAGGGTGCATGAGAGGAGTTCTTTTTGAACTGTAGATGATGATGACTGACTTTCAATTGATTACATAAGACCAAGCATGCAACCAATGCATGGAGAGAAATTTCTGATGTCTCTACCATGAATTCCAATCATTTAGTCTAGTCCTAATTAGTTATAGGATGTTTAAACAACCCCAATCATGAAGGCAATTTTTATATGCAAAAGGAGGAGTTTTGTGCCACTTTGCATAACTTTGATGACTTGAATTGATAGTTGTACTTCATGACCTTGCATGGTTAATCCCATACCTTATTTTGATGCATGGATAACCAATTTTCTTATCTTGATAAGTGTCCTTGTGACCCTTGGAATTATTTTTTCCTCTCTCTCTCTCAAACTCTATAAGAGTTAGCCATTTTGGCATTATATTGGATGATCCATCTGAGTATGATGAATCCCTACTCATTTGTATACATTTTGATCAATAAAATGACGAAGTGTTATCTCTTCCATAACTTACTTAGTGGGGTTTATTTGAATGTTGGGTTTGCTTAGTGAAGACTATGGATTCCTTAGCAAGTTGTCACATTCTTTTACCTATTTGTAGCCTCTTCTTGTAGGGAATGTGAAGTGTTCTAGGATGTTTCCATGTTTAAGTGAGTTTGTCTTTTCATCAATGTCATTTAAGGCCTCTTGTCTAGTCTTCCTAGCATAAGATATTCTTCTATAACCTCATAATGTAATATTGATGCAAGAAGACTTGGATTGGAAATGTGTGTGTTTTGGTTAGTTTCTTGGTCTCAAGTGTATAATGAAATTGGTTGGAAGTCATCAAATTGATTTGGTGTATCACCTCCTTAGTTTATATTTGTTTTTAGTTATTTTTCTCCCTTTTCATTCTCCAAAGTTATTTATAATTTCAATGTTAAGTGGTACATCAAGGGAGCTAGCCCTATCTAGAGACTTACGTCATTCCTTAGGTTGACCACAAGACTAGAGGTAATTCTATTATGCCACTTAGATGAAGAGATATTTGCATCTCTTCAAAGGGTGTAAATTCAAGTGACAATAGTAACAATGCCTACCAAATAATAGTAAAATAATAATATAACAATATGCAGTGTCAAATAAATTTGAAGAACCTTTCAACAGGAAAAAAACCATGTGCTAACATATCCTTGTACACTTTTCTGTAAAAAAAAGCTATGAGATACTATTCCTGCTAAACCACTTTGTATAATAGGCACTGAGTGTGTCCAAAATGCCTATGAATAATAATCAGGATCATAGTTGGTTATGGGATATAACAGTCCAGGTTATAATTGTTTAGAATGGAAGGAAAATGGGCTTTGTGGAATATAAATGATCCAAAGTGACAATGATCTAGGGGTACAATGGTCTAGGGTTACAATGGTCCATGATAGTAAAAGAATAATGTTCAAGGTAGAATGGTCTAGGATAAAAAAATAAAAATGGTCCAAAATATGATGGTTCATAATATAATGGTGGAATAAATGACATTGGCACAATTTTCCCCCAAGTAAGGGCTCTTGTAGATAATGGTTCAAAAGGTTGTTAAGTATAGAACCATTTGAGATGTATAATTTTCATGGGTTCAAGGAGATATTTTCCATTTGGAGTAGCCAATCGGTATGCTCCTGATCTATAATTTATTGTGATTACATATGGGGCCAACCAATTTGGTTGAAACTTACCCTTCTATAAATTGTTATATCTTCTAAACAATTTGTTATGATACGTTTTTAAGTTGTTCAGGGTAGCTAAATGCTTGTCATTGAGGAATTCAAGTTATTGTAACTTGGAAACACTATAATCTTCATTATCTTCAATGTTCTCCAAAGATACCTGTAGTGAAGGTAGTTCAATCTCAACTAGAATAATAGCCTCCATGTCATAGACAAGGGAGTATAGAGTGGCTCCTGTGGGGGTTTGATGACTAGTGCGATAGGTCCAAAGGGTAGAAAAAATTTACAAGTGCTTATTATAGCTAGCATCATTGACAATCATCTTTAGGATTGAAATAATGGTCTTTTTAGATGCCTCAGTTTGATTGTTGCATTGTGGGTTGTATGGTTTGGATCTCTTATGCTTGATTTTGAACTTGGTGCAAAAAGATTTAACATCTTGATCTACAAATGATCCATCATTATCAGATATAATACGGGTTGGGATACTATATTGATAGATGATATGGTAATGGATAAGTTTGGCAATCTACTTCTCGATAATGTAAGTGAGAAGAATGGCCTCAATACACTTAGTAAAATACTTGGTAGTAGTGATAATGTGCTTGTGGCCATAAAAAAAAGTTGGATTTATTTTCCAAATGAGATTGAGGCCCCATGTGGAGAATGGCCATGGTGTAGTAATCGGATAGAGTGGCAAGGAAGGTGTGTGTATTAAATTACCATGTTGTTGTCAAGAAACATACTTCATGACATAATTACAAGCATTTATTTCCATCTTGGGTCGATACTATCTTATTCTGAGGAGTTTTTTGGCTAAGATGACATTGTTGGTGTGGGCCCCACACATTCCTTCATGAACCTCCTTAAGCACTAGCTTGGATTCTCCTAAAGATAAATAACAAAGAAGTGTTCCATTATAACCTTTATGATAAAGTGTTTTTCCAAGGAGGTTATAATGGGATATGTGATGAAGGAATATTTTCTATCAATTATGTGAAAGATTAGGCAGAAAAACTTGGTCATGGAAATAGTTATATTTGTCTTGAAACCAAGGTAGTTTAGGTGGGGGATTGGAACCGGTAATGGTGCATACCCTCTTTGAATATGGAAATATATGAACAAGTTGTAGAATATTTTCAATGAGGAATTGACATTCTTTAACAATGTTGGTAATCTGTATCATGGACCCAATTGTTCCCATTGCATTAGTTGATCTATTATTGGCCCATAGTATCTATTCAAATAGTAGGGATTTGAAGTGAGTTTTAAGATTATCCAAAATGTGCTTATAGGGTATAAACTTGTCATATTGATTCTGATATTGATCGATGATTTGATTAATAATCAATTGAGAATCCCTATAGGCCATTAATCATTGGATGTCCCACTGTATTGTAAGATGAAGTCCTATAATAAGGGCTTCATACTCAACCATATTGTTGGTATAATAAAAATTAATATGAAACGCTTTGGGAAGTAGATCCCCTTGCAGTGTAATCAACAAAATATCAGCCCAGATCCATGGAATGTAAATGAGCCATCAAAGTATAACTTCAACTTTTCAAGTTCTTGTAGCAGTTCTTCTATTGTCATAAGAGAACCATTTGGGAAATCCAATGTGAGTGGTTGAGTATCTATAATAGGAGCTTCTTCAATTTGATCTACAATAACCTACCCCTTGATAGCCTTTGGGTTTTGGTACTCAAAATTAAATTTGCTCAAAATCATGACCCATTTGGCCATGCGACCTGTGAGAGTTGATTTGGATAATAAATTTTTGATAGGGTCCACTTTAACAATAACAATAGTTTTATTATTCAACATATAGTGTCATAAATTTTGGGAGGCAAACACCATTTATAAACAAGCCTTATCCATAGGCGTATAATTATGTTCATATGCCACAAGTGTGCATCTCAAATAGTAAACTGCATGTTCCTTTCCTTGTTCATCATGTTGGGCCAAGAGTGGCCCCAGTCCATGTTTTGTGGCTGAAATATAAAGAATTAATGGTTGTCCAGGTGTTGGTAGGCTCAGAACTAGTATATTGGCCAAATATGTTATGAGATTTACAAATGCTAATTGACATTCAACATCCTATTGAAAAGTGACCCCTTTCTTTAAGAGGTGTGTAAAAGTATGTCACTTATCTGCTAGTTATGAAATGAACTTGTGAATAGATTGAATCTTTCCTTATAGGTTGTGGAGCTGTTTGAGATGAAAAGGTGGAGGCATTTCCACAATGGCCTTAACCTTATAAATATCCACTTCAATCCTTCTTTGTGACATAATGAATCCTATCAGCTTTCCTAAAGTGATGCCAAAGACACACTCCTTAGGATTCAAACAAACCTTGTACTCGTGAAGTCTCTCAAAGATTCTCCATAGAACATCAGAATGTCCATCACGTGTTCTTTATTTTGCTAGGATGTCATCAACATAGTCCTTAATAATATTGTGCATCATGTCATATAAAATGATAGTCATAACATGTTGATAGGTAGATCCAACATTCTTCATTCTAAAGGGCATGACTTGGTAACATAATGTTCTCCATGGTGTGGTGAACACAATTTTATGCTAGTTTTCATGAGCTATCTTGATCTGACTATATCCAGTGAATCTTTCCTTAAGGGACAACATCTCATGCCCAATAGTAGAGTCGATAATCATGTTGATATTGGGCAAAGAAAAATCATCTTTGGGATATGATTTATTTATACCTCTAAAATTAGTACAAATGTGTATACATTGTGGCTTTTTTACTTACTAGGACTATGTTTGATATCCATTTAGAATAGTCCAATGGTTTGATGAAGCCAACTCCTAATAATTTATTTAGTTATAATTTTAGTAAAAGAGCGATGCATGGATGCTTCTTTCTTAATTTTTGCATGACTGGCTTAGCATCTAGATTTACAACAAGGCGATGCACAACCAAGTCAAAGTGAAGGCCTAGCATGTCAGAGTAAGCCCATGCAAAGACATCAATAACATCCCATATAATGGTGAAAATGAAGTCATGCTCTTCATTGATGAGGGATGTTCCAAGATAAATAATTTTGAGATCATCATAAGTTCCCAAGTTGACTTTAGTGGTGTTTTTTATGAGAAGCATAGAACCATCTTCTAAAATAGTGGATAGTGTTTGATCTTGATCTTCTACTACTGCTTTAGCTTCTAGTTTTTCCTCCCAAAGCTATGGATAATGAGATGAATTTGATTTGGGAAACAATTCAGGTGACGGTTCCACCCCAATTGATGACAGAACTTCTGGGAGCCATAGCTTTTGAACCGTAGCTTCAATTGACTCACCGTTTGAACCGTTGGAAAGCTAAGAACAAAGAGAATGCAGTGAGATGGCATGGAGATCTGCTTGATGGATTTTGACCCTTGAAAATCCAATGGAAGTTCCCCAAAGTTTAATTTTAGTAGTACAGTCTAAAAATAGTAAGTTTCTAAAAATAGTAATTCCTCAAATTCTGTATTATTTTAAATCGTGGAAGTCGAACCACTTAATCTCCTTCGAGATTGGTGACCTTCCACATTCTCCCCCTACTTTCAAAATGTGTATAAATGAAGATGTAACTTGAAATAGAAATCAGACATCTCTTCCCAGAGATAAGCATATAGTTGTATTGTGATCTTGAGTAATAAAACATCTCTTCTCAGAGAATTCATTATTACTGTGTTATTTTTATGTTCTTGAAATATTTGTCAACCAAAAATTCTAAGTTTTGGATCAGAATTTGAGTCTGCTAGTTCAGGTAGTAGCCAACTAGAAAATATCTCTTAAACTTCTAGAGCAAGATGCTCAAAGACTTTATATTATTTAGATGTGATATTGTCACTGGCTATAGAGCTAGGACTTGGGGGACACTACGCTTCTTTTGGAGATGAGCAAACTTCCCCATCCAAGAACACCTGAAATAGGTTTTCACTCAAGGGATTATCTTTTTATTTACTTTTTACCTGATCAACGAGTGCCTTAAAGAGGATTTCACATAAATATCTTGATGTTTTATCTTTTGTGTGACCAAAAAAGTTTTCCTGCTATCCAAAGTAGATGATAAAGTCTAAAGAGAAGTCAAAGCCTTGATTATGATCACTAATTGGCAATCCATCTCTGATACCCATGTACTCGGCAATAGATTCCTCATTCTAAATTTTTTTGAGGGGTATAACAAAAAATTTCTAGTCCTAATCAATGAGGTTGAGATGACAAAGACCAAGGGGAAAATGCGATGTGATAGTCATAATGGATTTAGAGTCAAATAGGTCAGTATCAACAAGCTCATCATAAATGATATAATGGGATGTTGCATCACTACCAGGAGTATTGTTGCTAGTAGATCTCTACGAATCACTATCAAAATACATGAGGTCACCCCCAAGTGGTAAAAATATGAGACCTTGACTCATATTAGGCTTACTAGCTAATAATGGTTCCAGGATTCCTTGCTCTTGTGGCTTGAGGCCTTTACTTGTATAATAAAAGTTGTACATAATCTTATTAGGGATAGGGTACATAGGATTTTGAAAACAATCAACAATGTTGTTAGATTATAGCCAGTCCCCTTAAATGAAGGCTTCCCAATCCTGATTTGGTGAAGTTACTGGTACAAATAACATTGGCAGTTTCTATGCATCTTTTTTCTTTCACCAAATCATGTTGGGTTTGAAAGGACTTTGGGAAGATTTGGGTTTGCCTAAATATTTAGGAGACTTGGGCAACTTATCAATGTGAAAGGCATCTTTTAGATGGTATGTAGAAATGCTTGCATCTTTAATAATGACCTGTTGTGCAAGTGTGGTAGGAAATAGATCAGCCGAAGTGGAAGCAAGGTCACTTGGGTTGATATAATTGGACTTTAGTGGTTACAAAACTATTTATTTATTTATTTATTTATTTTGATATAAATTTAGAACTAGGGTAATAATTATAATTGCAAAATTTAGCCTCTAGGTGTTTGCAATATTGGTAGGGCTGTAGATCAACAAGATGATAACTTCAATTCCATCATGGGGGAAATTGAGGCACTAGTGTAAGGTGGATGGGACAGCTTGCACTTCATGGATCCAAGGATGAATAAAAAAGTATATTATACAAAAATTTAATGTTCGTGATATGACACATAGTATGATGAGATACAAACCCAATAATGATTGGCAAATAGATAGCTCTGAAAGATTCTCTTTTGGTATTGTTGTATATAGTGATTTTGATTATCTTAAGCTAGATGTCCTTGGTAGTGTAACCCAATCATTTAATTAACTTGAGTGACAGTATGTTCAGCCTTGAACCATTGTCTATAAGAACTTGCTTGATTTTATGATTTTTGATAATGACCTCAATGTACAAGGGGTTGTTATGGCTATGACTGAGAGTAAACATATCTCTCTGATCAAATGTAATTTTTCAAAAAGGAGATCAATGCCCTAAAAGTATTTACAATTTTTCAGGCTTAATGTCCTCAAGAATAGTGGACTTTTGAAGGAATTTATTTAAAATAGTTTGATGGATTTATGAAATACACAAAATATCTAGGGTATAAATTTGCATAGGTGTTCTACTTTATTGGTCTGAGATACTATATGGTTTTTCATCATAAGCATGAGAGGGTTTAGCCTTGACTGGTACAATGTTTAGTTTTGGATTTGAAGGCATAGTGTTCAGGTTTGGTTTAGTGTTAGAAGAGGGCAAAAGGCCATAGAGGGTAACTCATGAGCATCTAGTAGTGATTGCATAATCTAGAGTCGGTAATGAGTTATTAAAATTAGAAGAAGGCAAAGGGCATTAGATGGTGACTCACAAGCATCTAGTTGTGATTGTGCAATTTTGAGCTGGCAAGGAGTCATTATAATTAGAAGAAGAGGGTGATGGTCCAGAAATAGTAACTCATGAAAATTAAGGCACAATGGAATTGCTTGAGCCTGATGCAACATTACTTAAGGAAGAGGGTGTTGACCCTATAATGGGGGGTCTAGTACTTCTAGAATTATTGGGTGGTTCACAAGCTTTGATTATGATAGTGGTAACATGATTTGTATAAATACATCCCATAGTGTTATTACAATCATATGGCATGTTGTTGTAACCTAGGTTATTGGCATGGGTATTATGGTCTTGATTATGATCATGTTGATTATGATTATGGCCTTATGTTTGTTGTCATTGGCCCTAAGCTTGATTTTGATTATTTCTTGTTGGCTATTTATTATGTTTAGGAAATGGGTCCTTGTAAATGCCCAGGTCCTTATTAGTGTTTTGTGTTGTATGTTTTACTTCAATTTTACCACTTTTGATCAAGTCCTCAATAAGATGTCTCAATTGAATGCATCAATAAATGGTATGGCTGAGAACATGATGAAAATTTCAAAACTCATCTTCTTGATACCAATTAGTTTTAAGTTGATCTTTAAGGAATGACGTTGGTATAGGCCACACAATCAGATTGGCTACCACTAGCTTTTGGAACATGACCTCAATAGGCTCTCTTAGTTTGTTGAATACCCTATATTTATTAAATGCCCTTCATGGAGAATCCCTTTGTAATGTGGTTGATGGATTAGGTGGGGCTAGTTCCACATTTGGAGTTGGTGGAGCCTGCACCATTTGCACATGTCTAGATTTTGTCACTCTATTTTCCACCATGTTTTTTATTTTGTTAAACCTTTTCAGTTTTTATGTAGCAATAGTTTGGATAGGTGGTTGGGTCTAATTAGATGTTTGACCATGTGAATAAATATTTACAAGGCCCTTAGCAATGAGCATCTTCTCAATCTGTATACCCTTATCTATAATCTCCTTGAATATGTTTACACAAGTAAGTCATAAATTATGTGCCACCTCAGGGTGTAGGTTTTGTCCAAAAATATCAGCCAACTATTTATCTGGCATATTATGTTTAAAGCACCCAATTAATGTTCTCCATCACTGTAGGTATGTTGTGAATCTTTCTCCATCCCATTATTTGGATTTACACAAGTTGGCCACTGTTAATTCATGATCAATGTTATAATATAAATGGTCGATAAATTTCTCGGATAAATCATTCCAATCTACCACTAATCCTTTAGGTAATTTGAGGAGCCAATCTAAAGCTTGTCCATCCAAATTGTGTGGAAACAAGCAAAGAAAATAAATACTGCTATAGGCTACCTCTTGGCACATCACAAAAAGGCTTCAATATGTTCTTGAGGGTCACCCTTTTCTTTATATTTATCAAATTTAGGTGCCTCAAAATGAGGTAGAAAGGGGAATTAGAGAATACTAAAGTCAAACAAATATGGACATATCTCATAAAACTTATATTTCTTAACTCAATTTCTTGTTTCCAATCTTGACACTATTTCCTTCGTTGAATTCCACTCCTACATGTTTGGTGCATTTTTAGGTGGAATATAATTTTTATGGGTGTGGTATGTGCCCCTATTACATTGTTTTGTTAGGGATATAAACCCTATGATTAATCACTTTGTTTTGGTTCACTCCTTGAGTCAAGTAGGTCAGCCACTAATTCTTAGGTGGTTGATAAACATTTTTTGAAATCTACTGATGTGAACTATAATTATACTATTAGTTTTTAGGAGTGTTTGATCGATTCACTAAAGGACATGATAGTTGAGATGAGTTTGCCAATTTTTTTTGAATAATACCCCCAATATGCATTGAGTTTTTCATCTCTTGGTTCTGTGAAGGGACAAGAGTCTCCTGGTGGTTGAAAAATGTATGTTATGTGGCTAGTGAAACATGTTGCGAAGCATCCCTAGGTCTATTTTATTCAGATGAAATCCTAGGGTCTATCATAGACGTAGGCTCCACTAGGGTATGTTTTTTTTGGTCTATCAAATTATCTTATTCTTTAGAAGCATTATTGTTGATCGAAGTTATAGTCAAAGAGTCTGTTAAGTCTATGATAAACTCTGCATATTGTTGACTGATTTTATTGATCTTGGTAGTAAGATCTTGATCATTGGAAAAGACTATCTAAGTGTTTCTTTTCCCTTGCTAGAAGTATCAATATTATATTTTGAAATATGAACAAGATATTGATCTTGTTTTTTCTCTTCTACCCTAGCTAGTGTGTGCAATTGTTCCATCAAGAAATCTAGTGGAAACCTAACGCTTCATTCTATCAACCATAAAAGGAATTGATCTTTGTCTTCTAAGAGTTGATGTTCATAATAATCTTCTTCAGACCCTATGGTTGTTTGTATATCTTCAAACACAATGGAGTTCTCTGGTCCATCATAATAATGTTCTTCCTCGTAACTAGGGTCGTAGGAGACCCCACTATGAGTATAACTTTTTGTCATGTTTAAAGATGGATTTTTCTATGATTGTTTAAGATGTGAAATGTGTTTTACAAACATTTTAAAAAGGGTGATTGGATTTATTCAAACAAGAAACAAGAAAATATGAGACTATAATAAAATGAAGTGTAATAGTACCACACAATTAGAATAAAATGGTTATGAATTTACTCAACTTTGGTGAGTTGAAATTATCAAATTAGAAGAGGGTACGACAATTTTGGAACCTAAAGTGTAGGCTAGCACAATAAACATAGGTCAAAAGTACGTCAATATCATAAAATGCTAGATACAAATGTGGGGAGTTGTGAATATAAAATTAGAATAAGGTATTTTTGATTAGGAAGATAAAAATATGAATTAAGAATCTCAAAACTTGAATTAACACAAGAACTCCTAAGTATAAAGCCAAACTAAATAGGCAACACAATGACGCCACATGGAAACAAGATGTAGAATGGTCTAGGAAATTAGAGCATGAGAGAATGCAAGATAATATAAGTCTACAATCAAAATAAAATGATTATAAGTCTAGGTAACGACCTTCAATCCAAATGAGAAATGGTACCCAAGTTACTCAAACCAAGTGCGAAATGTAAATTGATAGCACCTTGGATTAGAACTTAGAAAGGTAAGATTTTGAATTTAGACAAAAATGAAGGACTTTGAAATTTTCACAAAGTGGATAAGTGGTCTAGACTTAGACGGACAACATAACAACATTGTTTAGAAAATACAAACGCAATGTTTTGAATAAAGATTTGAACAAGGCAAGAAGTGATTTCAATTTGGTCAACGTAACACCTCTTTATTCAAACATAATGGTATATATAGAGTTTTTAGTTTCTCAACATGCTTTTATTTTCACATAAATAGTTTTAGACTAAAAAAAAACAAGCAAGTAAAGGATAAAATGACAAACACACCTAAATGTAACATCTTAAATCTTAAAACTGACAAGGTTGCATGGTACTGTCAAATCTTATATCTGTGTGTGTGTGTGTGTGCGTGCGCGCGTGCACTTTTGAGAGGATTTTAATTGTTAATATAAAAAGCAAAAGTGCGTAAAAAGTAGGGTTTTTAGTCCCCCTCTTCTCTTAAGATTTTGTATGGTGATATGAAACTTCAAACTACTCACCCTGCATCAATAGTAAATCTGTGACAAGTGGGGTTTATTTAAAACTAAATTTATGTGCATCTAGATGGTCCTAAGTGTGGCCAACACTAGAGATGCTCACATTAATTAGATATAAATCAATCGGCTTGTTGTGAAAATGTCTTATCTTTTTCACAACCACTACATCTATCAATTGCTTAGTGTAATGTGATGTTTGAATTACCCCTATGGTCTGAGGCTGACTACCAATAATAGAGATTGTTTTAACTACTCAAAAAAAGTATCTCAATGGGTCATCCTCAATTTATATACCCCACCATATAGTGGTGTTGAAATGATGTCAGGAGATGAATTCTCAGGTCAATGCTTCCCTAGATAATCTATGAGGAGGTGATGAACTCCCGCTCACAAGCCAAAATACATAAAATAAAGACAAGTGAAAAGACTTTATGGTAATTTTGGGATCACCCAAACCACATTAATTTGGGGAGGGCCTTAACAAATTTATTTTTATGCCTTTGGACAAGGAACCAAATTCAAAGAATGAGCATTTTTGGTCACTCAAGTTTCCTAAAGGGGATGGGGAGAGAGTATACATGCAACACTCATCTTGCTTAAAACACACACTTCAACACACAAGCTTAAAAATAAAACTCTTAAGAGTATTTATCTAATGTGAGAGTTTATTTTATGACACCAAAATGAAGCATGTAATAAATTTTTCCTTTGATTTGTTATGAAATGAAGACTAAATGACTTAATTCTTGCAAACAAGGTGTAAGAATTCTAAAGCTAGGGTGTGAAATTGTTAGAAAAAGTTGTAGCTTGTTGTTTTAAATATTTATTTTTCTATGAAATTTGATCTCACTATTTCACAAAGTGATCTCACCATTCCATAGTGCATTCCCATCATTCTAAAAATTGATCTCACTAAAAAATAGAAGTAGAGAAGACACTAGTTTGCGATCTCACCGATTGACAGGGTGATATTGCTGATTAGCAGGGCATTCCTATCGAAGTATAAGGGGTTTATACCAAAATGATAAAATAAATGATAGTTAACTGTGAGTTTCAATCCCAGGATAATCACATCATTTCATAGTGCAAACTCATTAATCTACAGTGCAATTCCATCAATCCTCTTTACAATCTCACCAATGCATAGTGTGATCTCGTCGATCCTATAAAACACATAGGGAAATAAAGAGAAAATAAAGTGATTTTTCTATTCACATATGCATTTTATCTATTTCACAAGGCAATATTTTTGATGTTCAGGTCGATCATGCCAACTTCTAGAGCATGCCCACCATTTTACAGGTTAATCCTGCCATTTTTATCAGAAGTCATAGAAATATAAAATGTAGGAAAAAGAAGTGTAAAATAACCTCCAAAGAGGGTCTGAATGCAAAATTAGAAGGTATAAAGACTTGTGTGAGTTGTGAGTCCCATCAGATGTGCCAAAATTTAGAGTAAGATTATGAGATGTGTTAGTCAATAAAACATCTATAAAGAAGCATATAGAGATAAAACATCAAGCTTACTCCCTCATGGGTGTTGCTAGTGAATTCTAAGAGCTATTTGCAAAATAAATACATCAAACCTTCAATATAACATCCCTATGTTGGGTTTTTATAATTTAATAATGTTCTAGGTGCTGAAGGTAGCTCCAACGAGCTAGTGTGTTGACTCTTCATGCAAGATTGTGGTCTTGTGCACTCACTCAAAGCACATAGTTAGAGACTGGTTCCCATGGGTTATGTTGTGTATTAACATATTAGTCATAATATTTAGGTTTAAACTTACATTTGGAAAGATTTTATATAGAAAAAGAGATACATTACTCTAGTCTTAGTATCATTAAGCTGAACAACCATAATTATGCAAAGAAGTGCTATGGGGTTTAGAGATTTTTAGTCAGAAAAAGTATAAGTTTGCATAGATCTCATATCAAGTTACAGCTATAAGTACTCATAAAAATCTACCACAGATGCATAACTATCAATCAATTGGAACATGAACATCAGAGCTAATTATAATATCCATAACTCTTATATTATGCTTTAGTAAAATGATATCCAAAATGTGACACTTTTCAATGATTTCATACAGTGGTATTTATACTTGTTTTTCTTTGACCAAGTAGTTACAACATAAATGACATGAGTAATTAGCCAATGAACACTCTATGAACTGAGAGTCATGGCAATCTATAAACTATCTTCTCATAAGGACTCCGGTTTTTGTGCCCCCTATATACTCATTCTATGTTATATCCTTATTACCATGTGTCTATCTCTTTGTGGGTCAATGCAAAAAATCATGATAGATAAGGTCTTGATAGCCCTTGAGAACCATTCCTTAACCATCTCCCAGTTCCCATGCACACTCCAAGTCTTTTGTTATTGTTTTGAGTCCTATGCTCTTAGGTTCCTCATGGTTAATTCTCTTATTTGAATGGGTCTTCTCACACTGGTATTTTACACCCTTGTCTTTTTGTGCCTCACTGTTTCTACACCATGGTCCTATTGCGCTAGTATAGTTCCATGCCCTAGTATCTCTATGCTATACTCCTTTCGCACTATGTTGGTTCCATGCCAAAATACCAAAATACTTAGCCAAAATTTGGGTTCCAACATCAACCAATACTATGCTCTTAGTTTATCTCAGATTAAGTCTTCATGGTGGCCTTCACTAAAAATTCAGGCCCCATTTGTTCAATCTGATTCTTGACATTGTCCCAATGTGACAATGTGTCGATTATCTTTGTAGTTATTTCTTCAATGGCCATTTTAGCTTTCTTCATCTCCTCAGGTTAGTTAGATGTCTCGTCAGCATTTTTGACCAATTCATCTAGGGATGTGTTATCATCCTTATGGACTTATTCCAATGTCGAAACTTTGTCGACAACCTATCCTTGGAGGGCTACAAAATTGGCATTCAATTTTTGGAAATGCACATTTATCTTCACTTCCATTGTTTTGAAATCTTTGAAAACCTTCATGCACTCAATGCAATCCCTTAATAAGAGGGCAACATCATCTTCTTGTTTCCTTTGGGATTCCTCTACATGGATTCGAGCCTCCAAGATTTTATTTGGTCATGCTAAGCTTTCAAAAATCCCATCAAATATGGGGTTGACTTCTTGAACTCTTTCAAGGGTGCACTTATATACTTCTACTACCTTAGTAAATTGTTCTACTAATACTAGTACTTCATTCCTCGACACAGGCTTCTCTTTGTAGTGCTTCAAAAGGAGATTTACTAAGGTCTCTAGTTTATTTATGGCATCCTCGTCAAGAGGAACTCCATACACCAGTGTTGGCTCTTAGCTCAAAATTAACTTGCTTAAATTCAAAGTTTTAACCTTAGCCTCTATGGCCTCTTTTATTTTTTATTTCAAAATAGCCACTTCTTCCTCGAGTGCCTTCCAAGTGACAACCTCATTTTCATACATAGACACCACTTGGCCATGTTTATTTTTTGTGTCATGTGCATCAGAGTTTGACAGTACATTTTATAACATGACTTCAAAAGCCATATTCAAAAATGTAGTGATGGCTTGCATAAGGGTTATATTTTAGGGATCAACTAATAGTGGTGTTGGTAGTGCTAGAGCTTCAGGACCTAAGAGGAGGCTATCTTGAGGGAGCTCAAGATGCTCCCTTAAGATAGCCTCCTCATTGTACATGTCTAATATGAAGGACATATGTCACCTTTTATCAAAGGTTGCATCTTAGGGGAGTAAGTGCGGCCATAAATATATCATCTTATCAAGGATGCATGTTTGATACTAAACACGTAGATTGGCAGAGGCATCAATGGAAGGTTCTTCCTTAAACCTGATAGGTTCCTTTATTTTGTTTGGGTTGCACTCTAATATCTAAACCTCTGTATCGATAGCTTAAAAAGTGCTATCAATAGCCATTTTTCTCATATGTTAATCTTCACCATCCCCCTATTCACCATATGGACCCCCAATGTCCAATGGCGAGTCTTCAAAGGTGGCCTCCTCCACTCACATCGATGAGGGTGTCTTCTTGAAATCAAAGTCAGACTCTTCTTTCTAGATTACAGGCTCTTCATGCTTAGGTTCATTCTCTATTATTCCTTGTGTTACAATTATTAATGATGAAACTTTTGGAGGTGATGCTTGTGAAGTTTTTGGAGGTGAAGACAGAGGTGGAGGAATGTGTGGAGGAGAAGGTGGGGCTAGAGGGACCTACAAAGGTGGCACTTTGGGTGGAGAAGGTCAAGGAAGATAAGGTCAAGGAGGAGAAGGTTTAGGAGGAGAAGGTATATGTGGAGAAGGGATAGGTTGCGGTGCTTGGGCAGTCCTCTGCCATTTTAGAGGAACTTGTTATGAACTTGAACTACCATCATGCCTAGTCCACTTTTACTTCACTAGAAGAGGTACTGGTGGGATTTTTTCCTATGTATGCTCTGTACCCTTTGAGATCTTATTCCTAGGTCACAACATGTATAACAGATTATGCACTTGTTCTCCCACCATAATTTGTTTGAACTTTATATCAGTTTGGTTAGTCTCTTTATTTTCCATGTATGCCTCCTTGCCTAGATAGACATACATATTCTATATAGGGTGAATCTCTAGGATGATTCTGTATGCCTCCAAGGTGATAAGTTGTGCATTGTATATACGGTTCACTAAGTCGATGAAGTACTACACTGAAAAGGCATAAGGTAGCTTCAACCATGTAGAGAGTTCTCTGGAAGGGTCTATTTTGATGCACTCCAATGATAAATGATGCTTCACAACAAACTAAGCTTGTTCACCAACCTGGGTGGGCAAGTCTTTTAGAACGTGTGATCCATTCCCTAATGCCTCTTTCATTCCATCGAACCAAGACTTCATCTTTATTTTATAGGTGGGGGTGATGTGTCCCAGACACATGAATGCCTTATAACACTCAATAGGGGATTTTTTCTCAGGTGAGTATGTCCACTTTAGTGCTCTTATGGTGTAATTAGGTACACTGATCTCATAAAAAACCATTAATAATAAAAAAACCCCATGGAAACCTATGACCAGGTATCCGATGGGTCTTTTCCACATCTTCAATAATTTTTTGGGCAAAGTACATAGCCCAATTATACTTCAATCCCTCAGTAACTTGGTGGGAGATATAGAGGTGGGCCATATCTACCTCTTTCTAATGATTAGTGCCATCGATCTTGGTCATTATAATACAGGTTGTAAATTGGAGGGTAGGATCCTGGAGGTTATTAATTTGGATGGCATGGCCCTGCTTGTGGTACATCAAAGCCATGGAAGTCTTTTGATCTCATCAAATTTCCCCAAGTCATACTCTACATCCAATCCAAAAAATTGCATCCTTAACACCTTATCCTCTCAAGCGTGATCTTCATATTGCACCTAACGAAGTAAAGGTAGTCCTCATGGACGTGTGAGAGTAGGAAATTGATTGCCTCCATCAATTTTCCAAAGAAAATAAGATTAAACAATTATAACAACCCCATAATGTCCAAAGCATTTAATATCTTGAGGTCTTACACCAATTGGTTCTTGGTGTTCTAGCACTCAACTTGGTATACATTTTGCAACTCAACCTCATTACCAAGTTGATGGTAATTGTAGTCAAAGATTATGCAAGTGGGTACCTTTGATACCTAGTTTTCCATGCACAACATCATCTCCAGATATTGCATTTCTTCGATCATCAATGGCAAGGGTGAATATGATTTTGGTTTCTTTGCCTGACATGCCATACTAACCTCTTATCTTTTTGTGCATTGTGCCTATTCTTTAGATGTCTCTTCCCTAATTAATACTGCTTCCCCCCCAAGTATTTCCTCTTCCTTTGGTATTGTTGGAAATGGATTAGTCTTTAAGGCCTTCTTCTTAGGTTACATCACCCTCTAAGAAGCTTGAAGGTTGAGGCACAATTGTCCAACATTCCCAAAGGAATACGTGATTGTTGTATCGATGAATTTGTATTTTATTACTTCATTGCCCTCTAATGGCAGGCATCTACCTCTACAACCTGAAACTACCAGTTCTCCCTATCATGGTCATGTTTTAGAGTTTGCTCTGTGTTTTGATTATGTAACTTGATGCTCAACACAATACCTATTTATAGACTCGTGATGCTTATTTACTCACTTTAGAATCAATCTGGATTTATTCACTCTCAACTCTGGTATATCTTTACTCTCAGCTCTGTAATCATAGATGGAAGCAAAGGTAAAAAGTAAGAAATGAGCTTCCTTGTCCTTTTATAAGCTCGAGTGGGTTAACCTAAAATTTCTACCCCCTTTCCTTTCATCCATCACTTCTTGTCATTTATGCATTTTTAACGACCACTATTCTTTGACTGTCACTTCTCACCATAAATGCATTTAATGGTATTGTCTTATCACAACATTGGCACATTTCTCACAACCAATATTTTTTTTACATTAATGACACATACCATCCTATACTTTCCTTTGGATAGGAAGATAGTTGTGTCCCATAATTTTTTTTGAAGTGGAAGATAGTTGTTTGGTTTATTTCCAATTTTAAAATTATTTGGTAGGAATACCCTATCCTAGGGCTATGTAATTTACATGCCTTATATAACTCACATGCCTTAAGTATCTTGTGCTCTTTCAGTAAATTGCATGCCTTAATTAACTCATGCACCTATCTTTAATCATGATTTTAGATACATTTTACCACACACTAAAATTGTGTCGTGGTCCTCCATAAAAATACCAATATAAAAACTTAAGCTATTCTATATTAAAGAAATGTTGCACGTAACAAAGGTAGTGCTTTTATTGAAAACAAGAAATCCTAGACTAAATGGCATAAGCCTTATTGTTACAAAATGTTAACTATTTAGAAGTGAAATATAGTTGGAGCCAACTTCCATTGTAATGCCTAGAAATAAATTGGACGTCCAACTTTTGTAATCTACAAGCACTAGTAGGTTGAATGCTATTAATTACAAAGGGCCTTCTTAGTTAATTTTAATTTTTCTAGAATGACGTGTGAACTTAGAGTCGTAGAGCAAAATTTTCATTCTATGGGTAAATGTTTTCTGTTTGATGTGTTGATCATGGCATGCTTTCTATTTGTAGTTCTCCACATCTTGACTCCAATGAACAAGGAAATGAGATTCATCTAGTAATAACAAAGTATTCAGGCGCGCCTTTAAAGATGAATCTTCATCCAATTGTCTAATTCACAAAATATGAAGAGATGGTACCAAGAACTCAACTGGTAGGACTGCCTCTTTGCCATATACTAAATTAAATGGTGTGTTCTTATTCAGGCGCTTATAGGTTTTTTGATAAGCCCAAATACCATAGATACTCGATCATCCCAATTAGTTTGACCAATATTACAATTTTTCATTAGTGTTGTGCCTAAGATTTTATTGAATGCCTCAACAGTTCCATTAGCTTGGGGGTGATATGGTGTTGTTTTATGATGAGTGATCATGAACTCTATAATTAAGGTGTGATTAGTTTCATTTAGAAAATGGGTACCACAATCACTATTAAAACTTAGTGGGCATCTAAACTAATTTATGACATGTTCCCAAATGAAGTGCACAATAGTAGTAGTACAATCCCTTATTGGTGCAACTTCAGCCTAGTGGGTGAGATAATCAGTTGCTATGATGATATATAGGGAACCTATTTGTCATCCAGCTTAATTGATGGGGCCAACAAAATCAATGGCCCATTTTTTAAATGGTTCCTGTGATAAACTTGGACATAAGGGCATGGAATCTTGATGATTTGGTTTTCCTACATGCTGACAAATGTCACACTTCTTAACATATATATCAGCATATTAAGAAAGGTTAGGCCACCATAAACTTACCAGTAAACCTTACGTGTAGTTGCCTCTCCAACATAGTGTCCACTTGTAATGCCCTCATAAACTTCTTGGAGTACCTCAGAATGCTCATGTTTCATGACATAGTGCTAAAGAATTTTATCTTAGCCAAGTTTGTAGATCTCCCCTCTTATGAGTTGAAAGGGTATGTCACGAACTATGAGTTGTTTCTTAGCCTATGGAGTCAGACAGTCAGGCATTGAGTTAGTAGTTAGAAAGGCTACAATATCTTCCAACTCTTTAGGTACATGAGTAATTTGAAAGAGTTGAACATTAGGCAAGTCATATTCAATAGCATGTGGTGGTTCTCCAAAATCAATTTTAGAGAGGTGATCAAGGCCAAAATTAGTTTTTCCTAGTTTGACCATGACAAAAAATTGAAATTCTTGAAACAACACTATCTAGTGGCAAATTTGCCCATGCAGCATAGGTTGGTTTACTAGATATTTTAAAGCTTCATGATTTGTATAGAGTAAATAAGGAGTTGCCAATAAGTATTATCAAAATTTATGTAGAGCATAGACCATTGACAATGCTTCGCACTCTGTGGTGGTGTAATTCTGCTCAACTACAGTGAGTTTCCTACTAGCAAAGTAGATCGAGTGATCAAGGTGACCTTCACTTGGTTGTGCAATAATTTCACCAACTGCCATTCTAGAAGCATCAACATGGACATGAAATGGGTTTGTCTAGTCAAGGAATTGGAGGATTGGAGCGATAATTAGCTTGTCCTTTAAGGCCTCAAAAGCCTCTTATCAAGAGAAAACCTAGATGAAATGTTCATTATGTTTTAAGAGTTCCTCTAGAGTTGCGATAATATTTGCATATCCATGGATGAATTTTTGATGATAACCTATATGTCCTACAAAGGTGTGAACCTCATACTGAGACTTGGGTACTGGGAGGTGAAGAATGACATATACTTTTGTTGGGTCTACAAAAATTTCATCTTTACAAATAATATGTTCTAGAATAACACCAAAAGGTGTAGCAAATAGACACTTCTTTAGATTTAGTGATATTTATAGGACTTAATAATGCTCAAACAGGAGCCATAGATTAGAGTAAAGGTCCTTGACCAAGCCATAGACTATCCAGTCATCCAAGTAGACTTGAATAAACTTATGGATGAAATACTTAAAGGCTTCAATAGTTATACATGATAACATAACAAGTGTGTTCTTCAACTCAAAAGGCATGATAGTATATGTGAAAGATCCCCATTCAATGGAAAACATAGTCTTAATTTGATCCTCCTCATTGATCTAGACCTGATGGTATCCCAAAAATCCATTTGTGAAAGTATGTATTTCACACCCAATGACACCTTCAAGTATTTTCTCTATGAATGGTGTTGGGAAGGGATCAAAGATGCAAGATGCCTTAAGTATCTAGTGATCAATGCAAATTCTAATGTATCCATCTTTTTTTATACTTATCACCATGGGAATGACCCACTTAGATTCATCAATGGAGGTGATTACTCCAATGTATAACATACTATCAATTTCTTCCTTTATGCACACCCATAGATTTAGATTCATCCTATATGGCCTTTTCCTGACTGGTCAAACATTGTCAACTAGTTTAATATACATCTTACCTAGGGATGGATGAACTCCTTTCATCTCATTGTAGATTATTGGAAAGGCATCTTGGTATTCTCTTAACAACTCAAATATCTTTGAAACTTTTGTGTCAGTCCAGTAATTACCTACAATAACTATTTTTCATTCTTCCTCTATGCTAATGTTACGCTAGATAGTTTGAATTGGCTCAGAATAAGGATGGTCTATATCAGGGCCAATATCATAAAAAACTCATGTGCCATAGTTTTTAGGAACATCTAAATGATTTGACAAAGGTTCAAGTGGGTTGGAACCCTCACCTTCTTCTACCTAAAATACTAGATTTTATTTCCCTTGGAATATCTCTTCATGTCGGTATTCATTAAAGACTGGTTATGGCATGGAAACAAGTTTTGTAGATGTTTCATTGAAGAGAATCACACCTTCTTCTGGGACATTATGGATATATCTTAGGTTATCTTCAATGGGACTAGGGTCACCAATAACTGCTTCATACATGGCCTGGAGAGTGAGGTACAAATCCATTCTTGGAGAGGAATAATATAGTGACATGTTCATGTTTTCATTCAATAGATTCCAAAATTGGGCACCCATATATCGCTCATCATGAACATACCATGCTCATGCCAAGGTTCATAAATTTATATATAATGCATGTACCCACAAATACTCTGGTAAGTAAGACTCTTCAACTCTCCACATTAACTCATAGGCCTCTATATGGGGTTTACATGTTTGTACTTCACTATAGTTGATTGTTCACTTGACTCGATTATCATTAAGGAATCAATGATGCAAATTAGATCATACTTGATCCCACTAGAGAAGCCACTCATTATGGGTTCACCACCATCTTGTAATTTTACCATCAAAGAGGTGAACCAAGGATCGTATACAATCATTTTCAGAGTGATAAAATTATTCAAGGTGCTGGATAAAGTTGTAGACTTCCATTTTTCCATGAAATCAAGGGGTTGCATTGTGTCTTTCTAAAGGTGCATCTATCATTGGTCCCCTCATGACTTGACCGGTAAGAAGGTGAATGAACCTATGACTTTTATGAGACTATCACAGAACATTCTCCCAACTACCAATAGAACTACACACTCTTCTAGTGAGGTCATAGTTATCATGCATGCAATAATTACCTACATTGCTTGTAGTATCATAAAGGGATTGAATGTTTGTCAATAAGAGGATGTCATCAAGAGTAGGGTCATGTTGCTCACCATCTTTGGTAGTGACATTATAAATGTGGTTAATATCTTCTTCCACATTAACAGGTTCTATGTATGGGGGCCCATGTGTTTGATCTAGGGGAATAATAATGCATTGATCAACATTCTCAAAATTGATGTAGCTCTTTTTGAAACTTAAGTCTGCATCATTTTCATAATGCCAGGGTCACCCTAATAGAGCTACGAAGTCATTGGCCTTTTCTAACTCAAGAAGTTCAAAGTCAGCTTTGAAAGGTACTCCAAGGATATCCACTATTGCATTCTTGAGGGCACCAATTAGTAGAGCATAAGTTTTATTAGACATAAACCATACATGTGGTGAAGATTGTAATATCAGACTAGCCATTTTACACCATGAATCCTTGGTGAGGATGTTAACTTCAATGCCAATGTCAACTAAGATGTCCCAAATTACCCAACTATCAATGGCAACATTCACTAGTATTTATTTAGCCTCTAGAGGGCTAGGAGGAATAGGGGTATATTACCACCGAGCATGATTCAAATGATGATCCTTAGTCTGCTAAGTCATTTAATATTGAGCATCAATCGGTGCTTGTACCTGATTCTTAAGCCAAACACTTAGTTATGGGACAATGTCTTTGTCCACCATATGCTTACAAAGCTTTTGAAAATAATCTTGTGCCATATTTTGAGGCTCTATTGCCTTCTACATATCAACATGTTGCATTACTTCTTAGTCCTTAATAAATTGAATTTATCCTTATAGTTATCATACCATCATCATAGTGTCATGGAGCACATCATTTTGTTATTGGGCATCAGATTACTTCCTTACTTGAGGCTCTTCACATTGTACCTTCTCAATAGGAGTATATGTAGATTGAGATTATCCTCCTCTATGCATAGTGATATTCACTTGTTGATATTTTGGGGTGTTTGAATGCATTCACCAATTTGGTTTCTCAATGTGAATCATACATGTACATTTTTCATTTCTCTTTAGTGATAACCGTGTATAATTCAAGACATTCTTCTAACTGTGGTCTTTTTTACAAAAATCACATGTAGGGTAAACTAGACAATCCCTTTGATAGTGGTTTGGATATCCACACTTATAACATGTTCTTGGTGGTAAATATATACCTCCTCATCTTCATCCTCTACCTTGTCCATGATAGACACCATCATCTTGATTTTTAAACATAATGGTCTAGCATGTATCGAGTACGCTTGTTTCATGGATATCACTAATTAGTCAACAATCATTTGTGTCATGGGTGTAGGCATCACATATTTTTCAATATGCAGACACCTTAGAATGTGTATCTCACTACAAGAGATGACAGGAGCATACATCATGCTCTTCATGGTAGATTTCACATGACTGCTTCAGTGCAATGGAGATGTTTTTATGCAGGCAGTTTCTTCGGTTATGTCCTTTAGACTCATAGTCAATACACCAAATACCATTATGAGTATCATAGCATTATTTACAATTATTTTTTCAACTTGTGATGCCATTTAATCTATTTATGCTTCCATGAAGGGACTAATCCCAGTGTCAATACTTCCAACAACTTTACCATGGAGGGTAGCTTCTAAAGCTTTGCTTGGGCTAGTAAAGGTCTTCTGGGATAGTGTTCATTGAAAGGGAAGTAACAAACCTCCCACAAACCATTGTGCATGCTGAGAAGCATTGATTTCAAATGACAACTTTGACAAAAGTTTTTTGAAATGTGTGTCATATTCTTGTACACTTTCAGTGAGATCTTGATTTATATCTTTCAGTGTGACAATACTTTGTTTCTCAAATTTAGGAATGTCAAATTCCTGAAGGAATGTTGTTTTAAGATGATCATATTCAATGACTGCTTGTTGATAGTCAAACTTTCTATACCACTTGTGCACTCTCTCCAAAAGTGTAGTATTGAATTGTGTGGCTTTTCACTCAGAAGAAGTGATGTGTTATGCCCTCCAAATAAGTTTGCACTTATGGACATGTTCTATAGCATTCTCTATGGTTCAATATTTAGGTAGGTGAATCATCATTTAATAATATACTATTGGTAGATGAGGTGCTTACACTGGTGGTTGATAATAACCCTCAGATCCTATCCCTTGAGAGGTAAGTCCACCACTTCCTCTTATGCCACCTCCTAGTCCACTTCTAGTGCCTCTAGTAGTAACGCTCATGTCATGGGGCATGATAGCTAGTTGATTATAAGATTTGAGCCCATACTCTATCCACTCTGAATGCCAGGTCCTCTAGGCATCCTAAATTATGCCATGAAATTTCATGAAGAGGGAAAGAAAGTGTTAATTTCATATGAGTTATAATTGGCTCAACCATAATATCCCTTATAGGACCAATTTCTGATTCCATGCAATATATATCCCAATTATGTATATGCAATTTGTCTAATTTAAAAGCATGAGCACACATTATGGTTTGGGAGCTCGGTTGGTTCAAACTTGGTTCTTCAATTTCTGTTGTCTGGCTAGTTTCTCCTTCACATGATAAAAGTGGCATGGGGTGTGGTTCAAAAGTGATGGGGTCCTCTTTTTGTGTTTTTTATTCTTTTCAGATCCTAACAACACTTCCTGAGCTCTTCCAATCCACTACCATGTTGTTTACTCCAATGGTCCTCTACCGAGCTTCATCATATTTTCACTTCCATAGTGCCTGTTGACTGGCTACCATTCCAAACTTAAAATCCTTTACCAAATCTTCTCTATTTTCCTTCAAAATGTGTGGCTCATGCAAAGAGGGATTTATCTCTCCATTGGCATAGTTTCAAGCCCGTAGTCAATGAAGAACTTCTTGATTTATAATGAGAAATGTCTAATATATAAACCACATGGTTCTCTAAGGAACTAGAACTTGGATTCTTTAGGACAAGAATAAGTGGTTGCAACATACTCCAGAATGTAGCTATTCAAAAATATTCTACACCAAATGTTAATAGCTTGTGTCCATGATGTTTCAAGTTGTGCTAAAAATCTTTGTCGTTCTAACATCCAATACTGTCTTCTCACAAAGTTTCATGATCGACCTTTAGCATAAGCAGATAGCCAAGTATGAAAATGAACCAGGATTTCAACAAAGAAAGATTCATATAATGCACTATAGAGATTCTATTATATCCACTGATGTGTGGAAACTCTTGGATCAAGGTAAGGAATCACAAAATTATCCTCAACCCCAGTAATCCGTTGCTCAATACTCTCAAGGGTGATACATTCCAGCATATTTCATTACTATGCAGTAAGCACTACAAGTCCCAATAGTGGAATCAAAATGTTGGGTTTTTATTATTTAATAATGTTTCAAGTGCTAAAGGTATCCCTAATGAGCTAGTGTGTTGGTCCTTTATGCAAGACTATGGTCTTATGTGCTCACTTGAAGCACACAACTAGAGACCAATTCCCATGGGTTATGTTGTGTAGTAACATATTAGTCATATTTTTTAGGGTTAAACTTATATTTGATTATATTTTACATAGAAAAAGAGATACACTAATCTATTCCTAGTATGATTAAGTTCAACAACCATAATTATGCAAAGAAGTGCCATGGGGTTCAAAGATTGTTACTCAAAAAAAGTAAAAGTTTAGATAGATCTCATATTAAGTCAAAACTATAAGTACTCAATGTAAATATACCATAGATGCATAACTATCAATCAATTAGAACATGAACATCAAAATTTATTATAATATTCTTAACTCTTATATTATGCTTCAGCAAAATGATATCTAAAATGTGTTACTTTTCAATGCTTTCATATAGGGGTATTTATACTTATTTTTTTCTGACCAAGTAGTTACAACATAAATGACATGAGTAATTGGCCAATGAATACTCTATGAATTGAAATACATGGTAGTATATTAACTAGCTTCTCCTAAGGACTCGGGCCTTTTCACCCCCTAGATAGTCATTCTATGCTAGATCCTTACTCCCATGTGTCTATCTCTTTGTGGGTTGATGCAAAAAATTGTGATGGATAAGGTCTTGATGGACCTTAAGAAATGCTCCTTAATCGTCTCATGCTTCCCATGTGCTTCCCAAGTCTTTCTCTATTGTTATGAGTCTTATGATCTCAGGTCCTCTTGGTTAATTCTCTTCTTTGATTGGGTCTTCTCATGTTGGTGATTCCACACCCTTGTCTTTCCATTCCTCATTGGTTATGTGCCATGGTCCTATTGTACCAGTCTAGTTATGTGCCCTAGTATCTCTGTGTTATACTCTTTTTGCATCATGTTATTTTCATGCCAAAATACCAAAATACTTAGCCAAAATTTTGGGTCCAATACCCTCCTTCCAAAAGCAACAAAAAAATATGATTTTCCTTAAGTTTAGTGCTCCAAGTCTACATCAATAAAGATTAGCATGCTCCTCCATCATTTTTTAGTGCTCCAATGCCTTAGGCTCACAAGATTGATCAATTTGTTCCAATAGGTGAAACTTTGTGAAGATAATTTTGCATAATAACATTACACAATTCAAGCTTAACAATAGTGGTCTTAGCTTACTTATTTATAGCTTTTCAAGATTGTTCAAAATTAACCATGACCATCTATATTGAGATCATGATGTGTGGCCATGGATTAATTCAATTTTGGAAGGACGAGCCATAAATATGCCCATTAATATTTGGAAGAATGGGGCATTTATGAGGGATGGTAGGGCTTAATCTTGATATTTATTATATTAATGGCCTATGGATGCCACCCCATTGATAATGTCATAGGATGATGCAGATTTGAGGAATGAATTTCCAATAAAAAGATATTCAATAAATATCATGGATTTTTCACTTAGGCTCTTGATTTGGTTTAATTTGCCTAAGTGATTTTGATTAATTTTTTATTATTCTTTAAATTTTTTTTACACATTTAATCAACCTGGTTAGAAATGTCTTTTTATCGAGTCATAATTTGACTAGAGTATAATCATAATAGGGTGTTAGTTGCGTATGAAATAATACCTCATTTAGTACATTATGGACAAGAAATAACGTATGCACGTAATGTGTGCTACCAAATTAGAAGAATTCAATGGTCCAGAGTATCATTTTGCATGGTCACAATTTGAATTAAAGTGATTTAAGAAAAGATAATAATTACATAAAACACATTACCCCATTCATAGATACTTTTGCCTAAATCGGTACCTATTCGTGATAAGTTTGAACATTGTAGCATGTTTTAGTGATTTTGGTCTAGATTGTGCTTTGTCACAAGATATTGTTTAGATTGACAATCACAGCATGACAGTGATAGGAATTGAATGTCTACATTTTTTCCTTATTTGAGAAGGCATGATGAGACATTCAGTCGAAGCAACATCTTTTCAAATAATGAAAAGGTCACTATAATAAGAAGGAATACATTTCATTCCCATTTTCTATTTTTTAATTTTATAATGAGTTACATAGAAATAGGTTTAATAAATGCCCCAAACATCATTTGGGTAGCCCATGATGCTCCCTTGAGGGGAAGATGGAAAATTGGAAAATATTTGATGAGTGGGCCCTCGATCAGAAGAAATAATAATCACATTAATTCTAGCAAAAAAGGCTAAAAATAGAGTAATTAAAAGAAACTAGGAGGAAAAAATAGATTAGAGGGGATAAAATAGTATCCATAGATAGATAAAATGGTTCAACTATAGGCCTAGTGGTGAAAATTTTAAAAAATTTACTAAATTTTGGCCCCTGGGGGTAAAAATAACTCATTTGCACCCCTAGCTAT
The DNA here is from genome assembly GCA_037957365.1 of Torreya grandis. Classification (NCBI taxonomy): domain Eukaryota; kingdom Viridiplantae; phylum Streptophyta; class Pinopsida; order Cupressales; family Taxaceae; genus Torreya; species Torreya grandis. The sequence goes on from JARHVA010001255.1 coordinate 1,336,892, forward strand.
AGTAAATTTTGAGCTCTGATATTTTTGTGTGAGAGAGATGAGAAGAATGACCAACATCCTGCACCATCATCACATAACGTGTGCTACCAAATTAGAATCATTTATTGGTCCAGAGTGTTGTTTTGCATGGTTGTAATTTGACTCAAAGTGATTTAAGAAAATATAATAATCACATAAAATACATTACCCAATTTAGGGATACATTTTCCTAAATCGGTACCTATTCATGACAAGTTTGATTGTTTTAGCATGTTTTAGTGATTTTAGACCAGATTTTTCTTTGTCGTAAGATATTACTGAGATTGACAATTGCAACATGATAGCGATAGGAATTGGATGTCTACACATGGTATCCTAGTACCCGATAAGTACCAAATATAACTCTACTAGTTCACATCTTTGACTGTCATGTAACCAATCTATTGTTAAATAGTATAGTTGGTAGAGAATAACCATGTTGGAACATAACCCTATGAAATTATATGGATGAAGTATTGCCAAGGGAAAAAACTATCCATATGTCTGAATGGCACTCATTAACAACTATCATCTACTACAATTATATGATCTATCAATATGATCCATGTAATCTTCTCAAGAATAAAAATGTGTATCGATTGTACTACTCATGAAGTCATTTTTAAAAATATATTATCTTCACCATTCCTAACAAGGTTATAGTAAGATGAATGAAATAGTTTTGTGCAAACCCTGACACGTGTATCTAATATGCTAACACATACTATCACTGACCATCTAAAAGTACATATTTTATTTCTTATTTGTTTTGAAATGTAACAACATTAAATACCCTAATTTATATAATTCTCATACTAGCATCACTTCCTGAGAATATCCATGCCGAAACCAAGGTCAATGTGGCTAGATATTCAAGGCAGTCCACTATAATCTATGATCATCTGTGAAGTAACTACCAACTGTGGAGAGAGAGAGAGAGAGAGAGAGAGAGAGAGAGAGAGAGAGAGAGAGAGAGAGAGAGAGAGAGAGAGAGAGAGAGAGAGAGAGAGAGAGAGAGAGAGAGAGATAGTGTGTGTGTGTGTGTGTGATAGGTTACAAGTTCTTATTTGATTCAATATTTGTGTTTTTAATCTTTTCAAAAGTTTATTTAGTAAGTTGGCCTTATTATACATATCATCGAGTAAGAAATGCTATAAACGATTTCAACTTATAAGACAATTTTGTCCTTAGGTTGGTGGGAGTGAATTAAAACAAGTTATAAAATTTCCACTAGAAAGGAGACCAATCTCACTTAGTCTCAATCAAGATTAATGAATTTAGGAACCACTATTAAGTGTTATAAAAGTTATCAACATAAGTCGACATGGGTTTACTCAATACATTTCCAAGGACTAGGATGACTCTACAAGTCATCAGTTCCACTTGGAATAACATTCATGCATATTATTAATATCATCAAAAGGTTGACAACATAGTTTCATAAAAAAAATGAAAACTTACCAACTATGCATTAAGAATAAGTACACAGTATTTTATTAAAACACTGATTTCTTCACACTTCTAAGAGATAATATTAAGCTATCTATTTAGTAATATTCCATCAATTTTATAAATATAAAATATAACTATTATCACTGTCTTTATCTTAATAAAGCAAGGTTATTTAAGAGATCATAATTGACTAAGTTGTATGCATGTTCGAGCTTAGATTTAAAAAATAATAATGATCATTTCAAGAAATATACCAGCACCTCATGACTCATCTAAGGTGAACATGAAATAATTTTTTTTAAATCTCACAAGAGTACTTTAAAAAACAAATAATTATTATATTTATTAAATATATTTATTATTCCCTCACATTAAAATAAAAACATTGTTTCTATACCGTGTTTGCAATATCATAATTTTAAGATAGCTAATTTAATAGAGAATTGGTTCTTATTACAAGTATCCACATTTATAGAATGTTCCCAATCATTAAATTTTCATAAAATCATGTTAATGAAAGGTAATTTTACAAACTCTAACCTTAAAATTCATGATGAGGTTAATAAGTCTAATCTAAATACGTGCACTTTTTTTTGGATTGTTCTCAGGGTTATTGGGGCCCCTACCCATAAAAAGCAAATTAGAAAATTGCAGGTCTAGGTTAAGGATACACATCCAAAAGGCATATAACCAAAATACCAATATGACCAAAAGACCTTAAGTATTATATTAATACTATGAGCAATTACAAGAGAACATTGGTGCAGAAACAAAACTTTTACATAGCAATGCAGGTAACTACTAACCAAAAAACTTACAAGAAAATATTATTTTAACACTACCACCTGAGAATCATAACAATGCAGGTAACTACTAATGCATTGGTAAGAAAATCTGCAACCATATTTTTTTCACAAAAGCAATGCTTCCCTTTCCATTCTTGAAATAGGTGAATAAGATCCCAGGATTTTGTCATAATATTATTGAGATTCTATGCTTTAGCTCACTGATTTGTGAGATCTTGAATCACCACTAGAGAATCTCCTTCAACAATCAGAGACTCAATACCGCATTCCACTACTAATTCCAGTCCAATATTTAGAGCTTGAGCCTCCGCTTCATTGTTGGTGCTATCCATAAGTTTTACTAAAGCAAATCTGATCAATAATCTATTGTAATCTTTTATCACACACCCTGTACCAGAGGCCCTAGGATTACCTCTACATGCTCTATCAAAATTGAGTTTAAACCAGCCTAGAGGTGGAGGATCCCAAATAACTTCACACCTTGATTTTCTACTTTCAAACTTGTTTACTATCGACCCATTAATGGAATAAATATGTGCACTTTTAATTTAAAGGTAAGTAAAGAGTTTGAATATTATCAACCAAATCAAGGTACATTTAATGAAAAATTATAACATTTCATATATTCATATTATAAAAAATAATAGTAAAATATTCTTATGAAAATGCATTCAAACCATAGCTAAATTTTATTTCTAGTATAACTACTCCACCTCTAGAATATAGTTAATCATATATACTATAATACTAAGAAAGTGTTTTATGATAAAGATACCTCAAAAGTAAATATATAGGAAAATCCCAGTCATAACTTCATTAATATACAATCCTATATAAGTAAATATATTATAAATTAAATCTTATACAAAACTTTAATTTAGAGTATAGACATGCCTATGAAGTTTTCAATTAAAAATTTAAATAAAACTTTACCGAAGCACCAACAACATGGTCACACAGTTCAAATTAAGATGTTAGTTCTATCTGGGTGCAAATGGGTAGTAAAGAGAGTAGGAGTAAATATCATTCAAGTTCTTGTCTAGAATAAAATTTAGTATAATGATGATAGGTTTCACAATATCATTAGTAATTAAAATTATAATTCTCATAGCTCCACCCAGGGTCTAATACCAAAATGTAACGCTCAAAAATTTCACCTAAATAAAACCCATAAAAATGTTATTTTTTAAAACTACTTAAGACTATATTATCTGTATAACTCGGCTAAGTCTATATGCCACTAAATTTTATTGGTCTCACTTTACTACTAAAGTTTCACTAAACAATCAAGTAAATTAATTTAATATCGAAAATTTGATTTCTTAAAATGTCTCACTAGGCAATTAATAAGTGTTATTTCCAAATACATCAAATGGTGTCTTCTTATCTTATCAATCTCAATCAGGGTAATTCTTCATTATTATTACTTACATCACTTTAAAAATAAACACATTACAATACATTATTTTAATTATTCAAGCGTCGTTAATTAGTGAATTAAAAAATTGGATAGTTTAAGTTTGTTTCAATAAATCATTTAAATAGTATTTAAATAATTGTCATTCCCAACCATATAATTAAAAAATATCATATTAAATGTTAAGGGGAGGGATAATTATTCCAACTTATAAAATTTATAACTATCCAAGTTAAATAAATGAATCCAAGTAATTAAATCTAAAAATAAAATTAATAAACTAGTCAATAATAAATAGTTTAAAATTTTTAGTCAAAAACCTTTTTGTTCTAATTAAGTTACCCACAAGTAATAAAATTACTAAAATTTACGTATTATTATTTACCACTAAGAATTAAATATTATTTACCATTAAAAATTAAACAAAACCTTTAAAGATTAAAAGGAAAAACAATTTATTTAAGTATTGACCTAGGGGACTAACATATGAAAATAAATAAATAAATATATTTTATCTTTAATTTAAACATTTCATTATTATCTCGTACAGATCCAAATGAAAAATAATTAACTTATACATAAATAGAAAGGTTAAATTAATCAATTAATTTCATGTAAATACATCAAGAATAAAATTAAATAACTTAAAATTTAAACTCAAAATCAAAGAGTTTTTTCTACTTGCAAGTGGTCCCACTTGTAAGTGGAGGAATAATTGAGAGCCATTGGATTAAGTGCAATTGAGCCCTACGATCTAGGAATTCTAATTGTTGCTCTAATTTTAATTTATAATAAGGATAAAAGAATTTTTTTTTAAGACTACTTTCTCATTTTCTTTGCTTCCATTTACAGGAGACTATGGAAGAGGTTAACGAAGAAGAATACACTCCATAATGAATATCTTATTTCATGGGTATATATTTATTGTACATACATTACTATTGTGATTCAATAGATATAAGCATTATATTTATGTTTCTTTTGATTAATCTCATTTAACAAAAAAAATTCAAATAAATAACCTTGATTATAGATAAATTGCACCATTTTATAAATATAAGAAAACTCAAAAAAAAACTCTAGAATCTGAATTAAAATTTGATTATATATACATGTATCAAATTCCATAAATATACCCGATTCTTTAAACATGCTATGCATTTTATTTATATCACATTATATATAATATTTTATTTATTTTTTATAATTACTGACCGAACCTAGGCCAACCCTTGGCTTGTGGCCTTGGTGTCAACAGAGGCCCGATGGACATTGCTACATGCCATGGGGAGTGGGATGGCTAGTTGGCCAAAACCCCTCCCCCTTCCATTATTGAAAGGGTTGGGGGTTGCTGGCATGTTGTTTTCATTGATGTTAAAAGAGTGCATCATGCAAAGGTAATATGGTCATTGATGTCAAAGGTGACTAAGGACATATGGCAGTATGTGATTTGTTAAGGTACATAAAAGTGTGATTATGAGAGTTGTCATGAGTAACATCATTCATGAAAGAGAGAGTGTGGCATAGTCATGACATGAAAAGTTTTAGGGTAAGTCATGTGATAGGATGCATTTGAAGGAAAGAGAGAATTTGAAGGCAACTAAAGTCTTTTGGTTGCATGAAGGTATATGCCAAGGTATAAAAGGTGTTCAGGTGCATGGAAGAGAGATGTCTAGTCATATGAAGCTTGGTCATGTGGTTTTAGGTTTGTATGAGGCTATGAAAGATTTTTGTCATCAAAAAGAGAAAGGTGCAATGATATGAGTGTGTTATGATATATTATGTATGATTTTTTATTGAGGTCATGACATGAAAGGAATAGGTCAAGGTGTCAAGTGCATTAAAAGCTTGAGCCTACTTATGGCATGGTGAAGGTATGAGTTTGTGGCATGATGAGGTGAGTGAACTCAGGTATGTGATATGTTTTTAAGTTTGTGTGAGCATGATAATAAGGTGTGTATGCATCAGAAGTGTCTCAAAGTGAGTATTTGAAGGTAGGTCCTTCAGTCTTGTCTGCACTTAGACCATTTTTAAGCTTTACCTAGCCTAATGAGGCATGCGGATCAGATTTCAAGGTGAATGTGTGAAGGAGATCATGGAAATAGGTAAGTCAATTTATTTTAAGAGTTATCATGAAGTACGAGGTCATGGTTTGCAGGAAATGACATGAAAAGTGGTTTTGAGGTCTCTTGAGTGCATAGAATAAAGGCATGCAAACCCAAGAAGGACTTTGAGGTCTTCATTGGCAAGAGTAACCTATGCATGGGAATATAAGTTTTTAAGGAGAGATTGGGAAGGGTCATAACTAAGATCTATAGGCATTGGTTTTGGATTTAAGGGGCAGTCCTTTATGAACAATCATTAACACCAAAACCTATGTTAAACCTCAATAAAACCCTAATAAGGACCCAATGTGGAAGATATTATTCAAATCAGCCCAGAATGGTCTCAAATTCCTATACAAACTATTGAATCATGTACTCAACTCTCTTAGGTACATCTAGGTGGTAGTGGTTAGTCAATTGTGAGAGAAAATGTTCAGATACAGGCTTGTTTGTGAAGAATTTACTGTAGCAGTCCAAAACTACATTGGTCAAGAATAGAAAATGGATGTAATAAGGAGATAGAGACTTATACTACATGACTATTAGTATTTTTTCATATGTTCCACCATTCAAATGCGCTAAACTGATCATCCAACTTAGCTAGTTACTAACATGTCTAATGGTGTAAACAGTGAAAAACCCAGACAGAGATTAGAAGATGAATTGGAATTTATTTTTATGATATAATGATGAAACCAAGTGCATGTAAATGTTACTCAAGAATTTTAAGACATGTTTATGATTTCAAAAAGTTTTTTAGGTCAGTGAATATGGTGAAAAGTTGTTCACAAGTTGACATGTCTGGTTCAGATAAGATAGTGTGATATAAGGTCATGAGATTGGTATGAAAGACCAATATTTTGCTATTAGACCATATGAATTTTGTGTTTGAGTATGATATAAATATGTTATAGAATATTATGAATGCATCATGAGTCTTTTAAAATGTTAACACAGGTGTTGGAGGTCTAAGTCACCATGACTATATTTTTGAATAAATTGACAGTTCTAAGTGAGTAAGTTGCAGAGATGATTTTGAAGCATTAAGGTTTGAGTAAAAGTGTCTAATGCATTTAGTAATAACCCTGAGGTCATATATATTCTATCTATGTAATTTTTTGATCATGTTTCAATAACTTAAGGGTGTTTAAGCTTCACTTTTGCAAGATAGATTTTTCGGTGTACACATGCCTAATAGCGAGTACTATTGAAAGGTTTCATGAAGGATTTGGACCTAAAATGTGTTATGGAGCTCAGAAGATGTTGGATAAGGTCTATTTGAGTTGTGTATGAAATAATTTTGACATCTATGGAGGTGAAAGGTGTTCTAAGGGATCAAGTTTCCACGTTACTAGACAAGTATAATGCAATTAGGTCTCTATGAGACCTAAATGTGAAATGAGTCATAATAGATTTATGACAGACCAAAAGGGACTAAAAAGTCATTTTAATCTTATTTATGATATTTTTTATGACCTATTATATGCCCTACTTAATAGGTTAAGGGTGTGTGACAACTAAGTGGTATATGAACAAGGAATGACATATACAAGGCAGTTTTAGGTCTATTTGTGCAAGCTTAGAGTAAGTGAATGAATTGATAAATAAATGAGCCTGATGAGTTTGTGTAACATGTTATAAAATCTAAGGATAGAGTATATAATCATTTCATGATGATCATACAAGTGTTTTGTAGTTGAAGATCAAGGTCATATGATCTATTCAGTCTTGAAGAGGGCTAGTTGAATGAAGTAGTCTAGAGGTAGTTTTGAGAGAGATCAAGTGGAGTAGAGTTGAAGGAGTGATCATTTCATATTAAGAGGCTATCAGAGTTGTATCATATTTTTTTGTTGATGTATGACATTGGATAGAGCAGAGAGAGAGAGCTGAGTGGAAGAAAGATTATTGATTGGCTGAGCTGGTGTTTATTTAAAGAGGGAGTTGAAGCCTCCTTGTACTTTGGTGTTTACAGAATTGGTCTTGATTGAGAAGGTGCTTGGTCAAGATAGGTTTGGATATGCCTTTTAGGTTGGTGCTTTCAGAAGTTTTCTTTGACTAATTTGGTTCTTAGTGATAGGGGGTTGTATCCTCCTATCAAGTGGGTGTTTGATAATTTTGGGGTTGGTGCTCCATGTTGGGTTGGTGCTCAACTAAATTTGATACATTGTCTTATAAAATAATTTATCCAATATTTATTTTAGTTGTTTTTATTCTCTATGAGGGCTTCCCATATATGTGATATGTTATGTTGTTTTATGCTCATGTGATTGATTCTTAATGCATTTCTAGATCATTGTGTTGCTTTCATAGTTCATATATGAGTGGATGCAATTGATTGAATTTTTTTGAAAACTAATTCATCCCCCCTCTCAATAATTGTGCTTACAACAATTGGTATTAGAGCTTGGTCCTTTTAATCAAGCCTAACAACTTGAAGGAGATCCTTGAAGCATAAGTATGTCTAGTCAACAAGCACAAGGAGGTTTTACAACCAATAAGGCTCATCTCTTCAATGGAACTAACTATGCATTTTGGAGCATCATAATGAATACCTATCTAATGTCCTTGGGTTATGACATATGACAATCTATTGTTGGTAGATTCACTCCACCCTCTACACCACCAACTGATGCAACATGCAAGAAGGCAAGTGAGAACAACTCTAAGGTAATGAATGCCATTTTGTGTGGTCTTTCAAAAGCAAAATTTGTTAAGGTCATGCATTATGATACAACCAAAGGGATTTGGGAAAAGTTATAGACCATCTATGAAGGAGACATTAAAATTAGGTTAAAAAGTTTGTAGACTCACCATAGGCAGTTTGAAAATATAAGAATGAAGGAGGATGAAAACATTACATCTTATATATTGAGAGTATATGAAGTGCTAAATGTAATCATAGGTCTATGAGAGAAGTTAGAAGAATCAATAGTAGTACAAAAGGTACTAAGAACCCTGAATTCTAAGTTTGATTCAAAGTGTCTGCAGTAGAGGAGATCAAAAATCTTAACACACTACAGATGGATGAGCTTCATGGCATCTTGACTACCTATGAAATGAGAATAAGTGATAGAAGACCCTCCAAGAAGGAAGTTGCAATCAAAGTTGAGAAGAATTCACAAGGTAAAAAAGTCAAAGATTATGACACAGACATTGATGATGACAAGATAAAATCCATGTTTGTCATAAAACTAAGGAGAATTTTAGGTAAGTATAAGGGTGAATTACTATTCAAATGCTTTAATTATGGTAATATTGGTCACTTTATCTCGAAATGTCCTAACAAGGATAAGACTGAGCATAATGAATAACATGATGAACATCATGATGATAAGAAGATCTATAAGCCTTACAAGAGCAAAAAGAGTTTTCTAAAGTATGAAGACAAGAAAGAATCATTCAAGAACAAGAGAAGTTTATGTATCAAAGAAAATAGTAGCTCATATGATGTAAGCGACACTAGTACATCTGATAATGATGATGGTTGTAATGATCATGATAATAATGAAACCTTATTCATGGCTATAGAAATAGACAATGAAGGTTGTTCAAAAGGGAAAGGCCTTATGGATGATGAAGAATCAGATGAAAAAGAGGCTAAAGTAAACTTTGAGGTAGAATTGGTGAGTGCTCTAGATGAGTTGAAGTTCCAAAGAAGAAAGAATTAGAAACTAAGATTATTGGTTAAGAGTTATGATGATCAAATCAATCTCTTTGAGGAGAGACAAATCATCAACATCAACAAACATGAAAAAATCATTAAACAATTAGAAACTTAGATTAAAATTGTCACTTTAAATATTAATACCAAGGAGGAAGAATGCATCAAGTTCGGAATATAAATGGAGCCTTTGAAGGCATAATTGGATCATACAATAGTCAAGTTGAAGACACATCAGAGATTTAAAAAGAGTACTAAAGTTTTTGGTGATATTTTGAGTAGTCAAATGCCTCCACATGACACAATAGTTCTTGGGTTCAAGTAAGACTAAAAGGAGAACAAGGAGAGTCAAACCTCAACGATCTATTGAGAAACTCTCAAATATGAGACTCATAATAATCATCAACAAGTTAAGAATATCAACATGAAATTCAACATGAAGAGACCAATCAAATAGCCTAATGCAATAAGGTATTCCAATTCTTTCAATGGTTATTGCTTTATTTGTCATAAATTTGGTCATAGAGCAAGTGATTGTAGAATGGTCTCAAAAATGAGTTATTATGGGAACATGGGATAAGGAGGGATCAGTCAAGAGGTATGTACATAAATTTTGTTTGCTAGAGTTGTCATAATATGGGACATATTGTAAGATTATGTCCTAATGGAGTTAGAAGGCCCTCAAGAATTAACAAGGTATACGAATCTCCTAGACTGCATAAGAAGGGTCAAACAATGGTATGGAAGCCAAAAAAAATCAATAATGATCATATTGATCCCAATGGTCAAGAGGGATTATTTGCTATGATAAAGAAGGGATCAAAAGTGAAGGAATGTCAAGAACACTTGTTATCTGCATGTGTTGACAAGGTAGTCAAAGAGAAGAAGAAGGAATATAAGGTGGATGAGTTGAATGATTCAATCAAGCCTAAGTGGATTCTAAGGATGGGATATTAGTCTCATGATTGCAAGATAACTGATGAAAGTGGTTTGGAGATCTAAGAATCTCCTAAGTTCATGGAGTTTTGAGGTCCCTATGGAAAGGGGTGACTCCATTAGGCCTCATGGAGACACTCTTCTATTTGTAGAAGCATAAGGTTACAGTCAAAGACAAGGTGAGTATCCCCATGTATTTGAAGAGAGTATGGAGTTTAGGAGATCTTTGTAGCTCTGTGTTGTGAAGTTTTAAGATAGTGAAAAGAATCATGTTTCTTGAGGTACAATTCAAATGTTCCACAAGTTTCTACAACTGGTATGAGCCTAAGATGATTTTTTGTCAATATTTCTCTGTGTTTATCATTGAAATTTAGGTCCAAGGATCAAATTATAATTTGTATAAAACCCTTTGTCATTCATTTTGTAGACACCTAAATCTGGCCACCGATAACCCCCAATCAGGCTTTTGGCCAATTTCCACTCAAAATGCACAATTTGGCCTATTAACACTAAAATATGTTAAATGATGTGAAACTGACATATTCAAGTGTCGATTTTGGCCAGGGTATCCCTAAATGGGGTAGTGCAATTTATGGGCCAGCTAACTTTGATCAAATCATTTCGAGTCAAAATGCCAAATTTGCACCTAGGTGTTCTAGATTGTTCTTTCCTATCAAATCTTCTACATAAGACATGTGCCTTTGTTATTTGTTATTGGTAACATCCTAAATGGGAATATAGATCCAATGCATGTGACATCATCTTCCAATTCTAATCCAGTCAAATTTTGGACCAATAACAAGGCATTCTGATCAATTTGAGTAATTTGTGCATAAAGTGCTTAAATCATGCTTAAGAGCTAATTAACCCAAATCAAGGCCTAATCAAGAATTCAATGAAAACTTGTTGAATACTTGTTTTTAAAAATAAATATTGAATATCTGCATCATCAAGTGACCTTATTTCTTGGGAAGACATCCCTAGACTATAAATGTCATAAATATCAAGATTCATGCCCTTCATGCCTCATCAATGCCTTCCATGATGCCTTCCATGGATTCTAAGGAGGGCCTATCAGCGTCATGATTGCAAGATAGCTAATGAAAGTGGTTTGGAGATCTAGGAATCTCCTAAGTTTATGGAATTTTGAGATCCCTATGGAAAGGGGTGAGTCCATTAGGCCTCATGGAGACACTATTCTATTTGTAGAAGCATAAGGTTACTGTCAAAGAAAGACTCATCTTAAGAGGATTATAGGTTGTCTTTGTTGCAAGGATTGTGTCTAGAGACATATGGAATATGGATTGGTCTACAAGACCAATATGGCCATAAGAGACAAGTTGGATGTTGTTGACAGAGCTAGAAGTGTGATGAAAGTTTGTGTAGTTATTTGGTATATGAGAGGTAAGAAAAAAGTTGTTTTGTGTTTCTAACAGTTGATAGCTTGATTTGTGTTGAGAAGTAGTATTGGTATCAAGATGCTTGAAGATTTTTGATAATAGTTTGTGAGTCCTGATGACTCATATGATGAGCACAAACTGTGAGGATAAAGGGGGAGACAATCAAATGATTCATTAGCTTCAAGAACAAATGTGATGGCCTAATTATTGATCAAGATTGTGATCTATATCAGTCATATCAAAGACAAGGTGAGTATTCCCATGTATTTTAAGAGAGTATGGAGTTTGGGAGAGCTTTGTAGCTCTATGTTGTGAAGTTTAAAGACAGTGAAAAGAATCATGTTTCTTGAGGTACAATTCAAATGTTCCATAAGTTTCTACAACTGGTATGAGTCTAAGGTGATTTTTTGTCAGTATTTCTCTATGTTTATAATTGAAATTTAGGTCCAAGGATCAAATGATGATTTTTATAAAACCCTTTGTCATTCATTTTGTAGATGCCTAAACCTGGCCACCGATAACCTCCAATCAGGCTTTTGGCCAATTTCCACTCAAAATGCACAATTTGGCCTAAAAATATTAAAACATGCTAAATGATGTGAAACTGAGATATTCAAGTGTCAATTTTGGCTAGGGTATCCCTAAATGGGGCAATGCAATTTATGGGCCAGCTAACTTTGATCAAATTGTTTTGAGTCAAAATGCCAAATTTGTACCTAGGTGCTCTAGATTGCTCTTTCCTATCAAATCTTCTGCACAAGACATGTGCCCTTGTTATTTTTTGTTGGTAACATCCTAAATGGGAATACAAATCCAATGCATGTGGCATCGCCTTCCAATTCTAATCTATTCAAATTTTGGACCAATAACAGGGCATTCTGATCAATTTGAGTAATTTGTGCACAAACTGCTTAAATCATGCTTAAGAGCTAATTAATCCAAATCAAGGCCTAATTAAGAATTCTATGGAAACTTGTTAAATACTTATTTTAAAAAATAAATATTGAATATTTTCATCATCAAGTGACCTCATTTCTTGGGAAGACATCTCTAGGCCATAAATGCAATAAATATTAAGATTCATACCCTCCATGCCTCATCAATGCCTTCAATGATGTCCTCCTTGCCTCTTAATTGCCCCTTCTTCCAATTTCATGTTGAGGATAATTACAAACTTAATTCTAAAAATTGAATTAATCCTCAACCACATATCTCAATCTTGAGATGGATGGTTGAGGTTGATTGTGATTAAATCCAAAAATCTATAAATAGGAGTCCTCACAACATCATTTCTAAGCTTAATTTGTGTAAAGTTATAATGCATGATTGGTTCTAAAAGCTTCAAACAATTAGTGTTACCATACCAAATTGATTCCAAGAAAAGCCAAACCACAAGCCAAAGGTGCCAAGGAGAGATGAAGGTAGCCAAGCTTCCATTGCCAAGGACTTCATGAGCACAAGCTGAGCAAGCCACCACTACAAAGGCATTTGGAGTATCCAAGGTAAAGGAATCATTGTGTTTTCATTCCTTATTTTTTAGTTTTACTTATCATTTTATTTTGTTAACGAAGCCTCCCTCGTGTCTAGGCCTAGATATGTTATTCTATTAGTGTGTTTATTTTATTTTATTTTTATTTTAGAACTAACACCATACTAACTATCCTCTCTTGAGTCAAATTCCTAGATCACATAATGGCATGCCTGGTGGGACGAGATGCATCCTACACATGAAGGAGATCATTTTGCAACTCTAAAATATTTATTTGAGCCTTTAAAACTTTTGAAAATTGATTTTCTAACTTTATTTGGCCATTTTTATTTTCAAAAGTTTTTACACAATAACCGACGTTGACAAGAATACCGACATCAGTTACCTATTTAATCAACATCAGTTAAAAAACTGACATCGATTAGATCTCCATTAGCCAAAGTAACTTACGTCGGTGGTATTAACCGACGTCAGTCACTGTGTTTTTTCAAAAACATAGACTCAAGAGCTACTTTTTCAAAGTTCATTATTTCAAGCTAAAAAGAGCTTCAAAGCTAAAAGACATGCTAACAATTTTGTTATAGGACCAAGCTTGATATTTGTTCAAAACATGTTTAAATCACCTTTGCATGCTTAAAAATCAATTAAAGACCATGTTTTGGTGTTTAACAAAGAATTTAGATATTTTTTTGGTGCATATTTTCAAAGTTTACAACTAAGACCAAGGGGTTAAATGAACACCACCAAATATTTCGTTTGGGATCAAAATTGAACACACTTGTTAATTCTTATTTGCAATAGTTTTTTACTTAGATTTTGTTTGACAAAAAGAGGAATGTTGCATGTATGTTCTTCCATTTGTCCCCTTTAAGGAACCCTTGGAATCAAAAGCACCATTTCTATTGCACAAAGCCTAGTTCAAGGCTTAGAAAGAATGTCGTCTAAAACACTCCTTAAAAACTCATAAAAATTTCGGTGATCTTGAAAACAACCCTAAAGTCTTTCTACTTTCATGCTTTCTTTATTGTTATGCATCTTGGCTTGCGAGGGGGACTTCATCACCTCCCGTAAGTTCTTTTGGGAAGCTTTGACCCGAGGTTTCATCTTCTAGCATTAACTTCATTTGGCTCCTTTAGAGTTGCACATGGGATGTAGTGGCACTTTAGACATCGCACTACACTTAACAAATAATAGGATGTAGTGGTTGCAAAAAGGACTAGACCTTTTTACAACAAGCCAAGTGATACGGACCTAAAATCTGTGCTTTTTTTTGCATTCTTTGATGTGAAAGTCATTGTGCAATTGATTCCCCTAGATCATTCAGAAACTTGTTAGATCTTAGAAAAATCCTCACCACGGAAGTATTGTTGGTCTAAGGTGCGCCTCAAGTTCCATGTCCTAGTATATCATTTAAGAGAAGGGGGATGTAAAAACCTTACTATATAATGTGTATTTACTTTTGGATGAATACTTAAAATCTTCTTAAATGACGTATATTGATGGATTCTAACAATACCAAGCAACCTTGTCAGTTTAGGATCTAAGGCGATTAATTAGTTGGTCTTGTCCTAGTTTAAAGTATTGTTTGGAGTCAAAACTTGGTGTAAAGAAATAATCCAAAATTAAACACAGTCCAAATTTTCTTGTGAACAAGGAAGCTTTATGCTACCCATGTGAGATCATCATTTTGCCTTGTTCAAAAGTTCATCAAAAGCTTTAGAGTCCTATCATCCACTTTGACATAGTTATGTTACCCAATTGAGTTTATACCTTTACCAACGTTGTTTAAGTCCTTCACTTATAATCTAAATTTGGAATTACACTTTTACAAGTTCATAGGGTTGATGTGTTAAGTGGGTTCGCTATTTACACTAAACTTGAGGGAACTTAGGTTTAATTTTTAATTTGGGTTGAAGGTCGTTAAGACTCATAATCATTATCATCACTTGATAGACTTAAACCATTTTGTGCTAAACACTTGCACTTTAAGTTTATATACCACAACATTTTATAGCATCATCAAGAAAAGTAGCGTTATGCTATCAAAATTGTGGGAAAATGTCTTTGAAACAAACTTTTTTGTCACACCTTTTGGGTAGTATAGCATTGTTACGCTGCCCAAATCATTTTAAATTTTTTTATAGACCCTTTCTCGTAGAATTCCAAATTTGTTCCTCCATTTTCAGACTAATCCAAGTATACTTTTGTGATCCTTTGTCTAAAAAAGTAGCTATATCGTTCAATTTTATCTAGCTTGTTTGTCAAAAAGAACCCAGTTTTATACCATTTTTTGTGAGAAAATAAATTATTTCTAAAAGTGCCTTTTGTTTCATATCTTATACTTAGTTAATTAAGTTCATGTCCAAGAATTAAATGCCTAGTGTTTGTTATAAGTGTTTCAACTCCATTAGATTAAAACTTTCATCTTTTCCAAAGTCTAGCTTTTTATGTCGTTTGGCCAAGAATCCTAGCATATGCCTTGTTTGAGCCTAGATTTTGATGCCACGTTTGGCCAAAAGACCTAGCAATTTTTAAATTCATGGATTAGACTGATTTGAAACACTTTGACCTTAGAGTTTGGTATTTTTATTTTTTAGGACCATTTACTTGCTTATCTTTGTATGAACAGTGAAACGGTAGATACTTTATGCTAGCTTATTTTCTCACAAATCTTTGCATAAACCTTTTGATTCTTTTGACAAATCTAGACCAAGTTGGGACATCATCTGTTTTAGACATTGTCCTTTTTAGAGTTTGTAGAACTCTTTGACCTTTTATCGCAAAGCATTGACTATGGATCCTAGCATGTATTCCTACACTCGTAGTGGACTCATGTACAATTCAGGGATTAGTAATGTGGTAATGCAAGAAGAAAAGGTGCAAGACCCCTATGTGGATAATATTGCTTATGAGATGGATTTTTATCCCTCTTACAATACTCAATCAAGGACACAAAGCCAAGATCCATTGGCCAACCATCTGATTGACACACCATCTTATTCAGAATAGGACCAAGAGTAAATCATGCAATACTTAGCTACAATACCTACAGTGGATGAGTCAGTACTTCAACAGTCATATTCTACTAATATGACTTCCACGTATGATCCATTTTTGTTTGAACGACATTTGTTAGAGAACAAAGACAATATTCTGGTTAGAGCCATAGAGGTAGGGGCTAAGTTTTCAACAGACTTCCCCCATAAAAATTTACCAAGTCTAGTAAGAGTGCCCCACAATATTATTTACGATCAACAAGTTTCTTCTAGCAATCCTATGGCTCTAGTCCAAACAACGTACCAAGATCTTAATATATCTGATCGAGGTAAAAACATCATGGAAGAGCACTTTAACCAAATGCAAATAACATATCAAACCTACCTAAATCTAGCATGTGATTTCAATCAAATGAACATGGTAAGTAAACCTCTCATTGACCTAATTCCTTCAACAAGAGTATTGATAGAGTTAACTAGATAAGAGAATCAGAGTTTCGACCCATTCATACAAATCGCTTCGATAGATAACTTAATGCATATGCCCATTATTGAACAAGTGTCTTTGACCTCTACACTGAATAATGAGCTAAACATAGTAGATAATGTGCAAACAACATCCAGTCTCGATCAAAGTGGTACTAATACGCAAACAATTAGCCAACAACATGTGCCTGTAGTTAATCCCATGAGTAGATCATCTTACCAAGGAGTAGGAGTTTCTGCACCCCAACCTCAACCGATCACTTCCTCAAGTGTACAACCCACAGGATTGGGTAACCAAACAATGGCTAATGTCATACCTCAATGGCAGAATGTGACGAATCCTCCTCTTCAACAAGTAGCGAGTAGTATTCCATAACAACATGCACAATCTAGTGTATCAATGTAACAAAGGACAAATACATTGCCACCTCAACCAGGGGCAACTAATGTTCCACCTTGCCAGATAATGATGAACATACCTCTTCAGTCAGAAACTAATTTGCCAATCTAAAACCAAGTAATAACTAGTCAATAATTTGCAAATATTGGTCAACGATAGATATTAAATCTGCAACTTGCTTTCACTTCCTCAGGAATCATGCAATAAGGAGGTCCCCATGTTTCTCAGGTACCTACTAGACAACCATTGGTTCAAAATGTGCCACAAATCTAAAGACAGGGTCTTGGTCCACAAGTTATAACTCAATAGCAAGGTTTGATTAGTCGATAGCATGTCTCTTTTCAATCACAATAGGCACAATATAGTTATATCCCTCCATCCCAACCACAAAATCCTCCAAGTCAAACCTTTATCGCTAACCTAAACCAGAATATCCCACAACCAAATATACAATTTCATGTACATCATAATCCACATATGTGTATTCTGAGTCCATTCCCCAACCAAGCCAATATACCCCAACATGTATCTCCCTCATACTTTGGTCAAAGTATTCCACTTGTGAGCTCCCAACCATCTATCCAAACCCAAATTCTCCCTCAAACCAATATTCCATCCAGTTTTCTATCCCAAGAATTACAATAGATGAAGGGTGCAATTGTTGCCATTCAAGCTGGTAAACAGACTAAAAAGCTCAAATTGGATGACATATGTTCTTATCCATTCAATATGGAGTATTTATAGATACCATTTTCTCCAGGATACGAACCATTGAAATATGATAAATACAAAGGGAAAGGTGACCCTAAGGCTCATTTCACTGAATTCTTCATCGCATGTCAACTAGTGGCATATAATGACATATACCTTTTACTGTTGTTTCCAAGAAGCTTGGCTAGACAAGCCTTAAAGTGATTTTTGAAGTTGCCCAAAAATTCAGTAATAAATTTTGATGATCTTTCTGATAAGTTTGTGTAGCACTTTTCCTATAATCTCAAGCATGATATTTCATTAGTGGACTTAACACAAGCAATGTAAAAAGCCGATGAGATTTTTATAAATTATTTACAGTGATGGAGAGCCCTTGCAAGCTATTTCACCTACAGTTTACCAGATAAACAATTAGTCGTTGTGTTTACCAAAAATTTGTATAGTGAGATAGCCTATTATCTAGAACTACAATGTGCACATATGTTTAAGGAGATCATTGATAAAGGTTGATCAAGAGGGCACTCATCAATAAAGGAGTCATCAAGCTTAATTCAACTAATCAAAATCAAGGTACCAATCATGGAAATGACTAACATCCCATCCAAGTGTAAGCATCACAATCAGCACAGGTCAATAACCACGAAAGATTGAAGCAATTCAACTACAATAGGAATGTTGTGAGAAATAGAGTAACTAAATCTTGTCTTGTCCAAACTATGCACACATCATATGCACCACATTTTCAGCTTACTCCTACCCAGCAACCTCTCCAACTAATGCCCCTAGCACAACAACTAAAACTTGCACAACAAATACAGCAGCCTTTACCATTGCAAACCCCTCCTCTTAGAAAGACTGGGCCTGCACATCGTGTCTTTAGTGACCTAGGAGAACCTATTGAATTTATATTTTGCAAGCTTGCTACCGCTAATTATACCAAAGCATTATCCACAAAGCATTCCTTATTCTGATTGGTATCATGAAAATAAATTATGTGACTATCATCGGGTCAATGAGCATAATCTACGAAGATGTGTCCAAATTAAGCATTTAATTGAGAATCTATTGGAAAACGGGGAGATAAAATTGGATAATGGTGCTTCCACTTCCAATCAAACTCTTGGGATCTATAAAAACCCCTTTCTCTGAAATAATAATCAATAGAAATAGAACAATCAACAATAACAACAATGACCAATGTAGCAGCAAAATCAATAATATCAAAATCAAAGGTCAAACTAGTAGAACCAACAAAATCAATAGCAAAACCCATAATGATAGAACAATGGATAACACCAAGGTCAAAATGCTAACAACTAAAAAACCTACCATGTAGTTGCACATGACTACAACAAGGTTGTAGGTCATATTACAGGGGGTAGCGTTAATACCATCTTCATTAATCCTAGACCAAGTAATAATCAACCTAGACCATTACTAAACAATAATATTCAGCCAAATCACATGGATAATATTTCTTTGACTTGGGAGTGCATAAATGCAAACCAACAAACTAGGACTTCTCCTTTTGAATCTTAAAATGACAACTCGTTCTTGCCATGTGACCACATATAAGTGCACCAGCAACCGAGACTTGTCTTATCTGGTCTCACACCATTCTCAGTATTTTTTAACAATAATGGTCCAATATTTAATCTTGATTATGCAATCACAACTCAGAAGTCAAAGATTACTATCCCAAGCCCACAACCATCTGTCACTTTACCTGTCATCCAACCAACCGTTCAACCTCAGAATAAACCATTAACTACTAACCAAGACAAAAAATTTGATATTGTGGAACAATTGCAAAAGACACCAGCACAAATTTATATCTTGGATTTGCTATGAACATCAATAATTTGTAAGAATATTTTAAATGAGTTTTTGACCCAATCCACTATTGCTAGTGACATATCCCCTGATCAATTTCAAGCTTTGATTGGACACCTAGCTCCAGCCCAACAAGTCACATTCAACCAAAGCAATATGTCTTCTCTTAGCCCACTCCATAATAATCTATTATACATAGAAGTTTATATAAAGTGGCATAAAATGAAACGTGTCCTTATCGACAATGAATCAGGCCTCAACATAGCGTCTCTAAATGTCATCAAGCTTCTTGGATACACAATGGCAGATCTTCAATCAAAAAAATAACCATCAAAGCTTACGATAATCAGGAAAGAGAATCACAAGGCACCATTAGTTTTCTATTTATCATTGGGCTTTTGACCCATGATACACTTTGTCATGTGCTTGATCTTGAGTTATCATACAACATGCTTCTAGACAGGCCTTAGTTATATGAGATTCATGCAGTCTTGTCCATGTTGCACCAATGTATCAAGTTTTCCCACTTAGTAATGAAAGTGAATATTCCAAAAGATTTACACTTGTATAAACACAACAAGCATTTTGAGGCCAAATTTCAAAGTTATAATTATCAATACGATATGAATCCAAATTCCAAACATGATAAAAGAAAGGCTATCCTTATTGATCCTCCACCAGATAATTGCATAGATCTTAATACCTTAGATTCTCTTTCCCACATGCCACCTCCCAAAGCTTATAATCATTTTACCATTTCAGATAATAGACCAAGAGAGTATGTGATCCTTGATATATTTCATATTGCCAATCTTTCTCAGAATTCGAAAACCTTTGGGTGACCTAAAGTCATCCTGCATATGCATTGACAACAAAAGAACAAAGATAAGGGACTTGTCACATTTGTATCAGCATCTGGCCTAGGACCTGACCCTCTTGAAGGGGACAAATCATGGTTATACAATGATAACTAAGTTGATTGTTATAAAAGTGCAAAGTATCATATTCCTAATAGGATCATGGAGCATCACAATTATGAAAGAAGAGGCCTTAGACTGAATCAACAAGGGACCATCAAGCCAATTTCTATGACTAAGTATGAAAGACCTTATGGACTTGGATTTAAACTGCCTGGAGGTGACCTCACATATCTTATTCAAACTCCATCACCAATGATTAGTGATGATGATGCTGATAACGAAGCAGAGTCTGATCATAGTCTCACCTTTGATGACCTAGCTGAAACCAACTTGTTTGATAACAATGCCATTTGTACCATTACCTTGGCCATTCATCGCAAATCATTGCCATCATATTATCCTCAATTGATAGATTAGGACCAACAAGAATCCAGTCTACCGCTTGATGAGTTCCAAAATGATGAGGCATTATATGATTTATTAGGCCTTAGAGACAACGTTCTATTGAGAGATCACAAATCAAGATTTTCAATCGCATTGGATCCTGTAGCCTATTTTGGAGAGCGAGTGAACACCCTTAGACAAAAACAAATAAGTAAAACCTTGAGGTCCCAAATTGAAAACCTCTTTGAGACACTTTTTGATCAGGGAAAATGTAAAGATAAAGGCCAGTCTAGTGGTGAAAACCTATTTCAAGCGCTATTATATGGGAGTGTTCATTCTTCTTTGAATTTAGATCAGGAAACCACCAATGATGAACTTATTTGTAGATCAGAGTTCAACTTTGAGAAACAAGTATTTGATCAAATTCTCCAAGAATTTTTGACTATATTTATTACATGGCTAGATCTCTTATTAGGAGACTTAGATTCATCATGCCTAGGAGAAGTTGAAGAGCAAGTCTTAATGGAGGACCCTGACATAATCCAATAGTTCAAGTCATTGCCTACAATCCTAGAAGACGGTTTGACCCTTCTAGTTGAAGCTACAATAGAGGTAAATATCAAGACTCCATTAGACTTGAAATAGATAAAATTAGGTGTGTCCCTCACTGAGGAGGAATGCGATGTCTTTGCAGCTCTGTTGAGAGAGTTTGTGGATATTTTTGCATGGGCCTATTCTGACATGCCAAGTTTAGATCTTGTCTTGGTTCTACACCACCTTATGGTTAATCCTAACACTAAACCAATAAAATAAAAATTACGTAAGATGCATCCTCACATTGTTGTATTGGTAAAGAAAGAGTTGAAAAAAATATTATAAGCAGGATGTATCCAATCTATTGACTACTCTGAATGGATCTCTAATGTGGTACCTATTAGCAAAAAACTTGAAAATATTAGAATTTGTACTGATTTTTGAGACATCAATAAAGCTTGTCCTAAAGACGATTTTCTCTTTCTTAATATCGACATGATAGTTGACTCCATGATAGGTTATGAAATGCTTTCACTCATGGATGGCTTTTCAGGATACAACTAGATCAGAATAACACCAAAAGACCAATATAAAACAATGTTCACCACTCCATGGGGAACATTTTGTTATTAGGTAATGTCATTTGGCCTTAAGAATGTTGGGGCTACATATCAAAGAGCCATGACTATCATATTCCATGATATGATGCATGATATTATTGAAGACTATATCGATGACATATTAGGAAAATTCAAAACTAGGGCCAATCATCTAGCAGTACTACGTAAGATATTTGAAAGACTACGAGAGTACAAAGTCAGACTAAATTCAAAAAAATGTGTTTGGTGTAATCTCAAAAAAATTTCTTGGCTTCATCGTGTCTCATATAGGTATTGAAGTCGATCTGGCTAAAGTCTGCTATAATCGAGATGCCACCACTAACCAATTTGAAGTAACTCCATAGTTTTCAGAGAAAGATCCAGTCAATCCGATGTTTCATCTCTCAGTTAGTAGAAAAGTGCCATCCATTTACACACCTTTTGAAGAAAAGAGTTGCATTTCATTGAGACGATCACTGTCAAATAGCTTTTTAACAACTCAAAGACTATCTTGTTAATCAACCTACTTTATTACCTCATATGCCAGGAAAGCCATTTTCGTTATATCTATCAGCTATTGACCATGCTTTGGGGGCACCCTTGGCTCAACATGATGACAATGGAAAAGAGCATGTTGTATACTATCTAAGTTGTACCTTGGTTACATATGAACATAACTATACACCTGTTGAAAAAGCTTGTCTGGCCATGGTATTCATAGTTCAAAAACTATGCCATTACATATTGAATAATAAGACCATGGTCATTTTAAAAGTAGATCCACTCAAGTATCTACCATTTAAAATAGCTTTGCAAGAAAGAATGGCTAAATAGATCATGCTTCTCAGTGAGTTTGACATAGAGTATGTCAATCAAAAAGCAATCAAGGGATAAGTTATTGCAAATCAACTTGTTGAAGCACCTCTCACAGACACCCAGCGACTCACGTTTCAATTTCTTGATGAATCTATCATGACCGTCATTGACACATCCCTTAAGGATCATCCTTGGAAACTATATTTTGATGGCTCATTCACTACACATAGATTGAGGGCAGGCTATTGTTTATTACACCATGGGGAGATCTAATCCTTAAATCATCAGAATCAGCTTTCTTTATAAAAATAACATGGCTGAGTATGAAGCACTTATTGTAAGACTTCAATAAGCAGTGCATTGGAATATATCTCATCTCTAAATTTATGGTGATTCTCAATTAATCATTAATCAGGGTACAAATCATTTTCAGACCAGAGATGACAAGTTGGTTCCATGTAAAGCCATGGTTGACACTCTTAAACAACAAATTGTCAATATTCAATTTGAGCACATACTGAGGGCTAGTAACAGAACTATAGATGTCATGGCTACTATTGGCTCTTTGATTTGACAAACAGATAAAGCTAAAAAGTATCAGTTCCTCATTGAGACTCTGTCAGCACCAGCTCATGAACCTTCAATCATTGCCATGATTTGTGATATTGTTGGTCCTAATTCTATCTGGTACTCAGACCTTTATAACTACCTTCATGACTAAGTTATACCACCTAACCTATCTCAAAAAAAAATCAAATCCTTCATTCATAATTTCACTTATTATACTTTACTTGGATCCACCCTTTACCATCGTAGTTTTGATAAAACTTTGCTTTGTTGTTTAACTTCAATAGAGTCTACATTAACGTTAAGAGAAATTCACGAAGGAGTATGTGGAGCTCATTCTGACGAGGCAGTCCTATCCAAAAATCTTTTATGTACTGGTTATTATTGGTTCATAATAGACGTAGATGCCACTACATATATAAAGAAGTGTGATAAATGTCAATGGCATGTTAATTAGATTCATGCGCCAATAAAAACTCTGAAACCGATGTTGACACCATGGCCATTTTATACATGGGGACTTGACCTCATTGGAAAGATCAACCTTATTTCATTTGATGGCCATAAATATATCCTTACTGCCACCAAATATTTCACTAAGTGAGTTGAAGTTACACCCTTCACGTGACTGAAAAGCAAATTTTGAAATTCATCTTTAATCGTCTCATTTACTACTATGCTATCCCCTTTGACATTATATCTGATAATGAAGGGTCATTCAAGAACAAAGATGTAGATCAGTTGTGTACTAAATATAACATCACACAATATTTTTTTACATCATATTACCCTCAAGGTAATGACCAAGCCAAGGCATCCAACAAAACCATTGTCAATATTCTCAAAAAGATCATCAATGATGCCAATCAAGATTGACACCTCTAGATATTCCCTACCCTTTAGGCATACTGTACTAATCATCATACCTCCACAGGAGCCACTTCATACTCACTTGTTTATGGTACTAAAGCCATTGTTTCCATTGAGGTCAAATTACCTTCACTACACATCTCTTTCAAGCATGTCTTGGATGATCATGACTATAGAGTAGCTTGCATGTAAGAGCTAGATCTACTTTATGAAAAATGCACAGCAACACTCAACAATCTTCAAGCATATCACAACTGACTCAAAGGCCACTATAATCAATGTGTGAAGCATAGAACATTTGAACTTGGTGATCTTGTTATTAAAGAAAACTAAAAGAATACCACTGCTGAGAAGAAGCATAAAAAAAAATTCAAACCAAACTAGATAGGGTCTTTCATCATCACTGCAAATTATGGATCAGGGGTATATAGACTCACCACACCAAATGGAGAGGAACTTTTTGAGCCAATGAATATTATTCATCTCAAGCAGTACTATGATTGAGCGCTAAGGTGTATTGTCTATAAGGACCATTTTAGTTATGCCATTTTATCACTACTCTTCTTTATACAAATACCATCGTTATCCGTCCTCTTCATCGTTTCCACTTTTCGCTTCCATTCTATCGACCCAGTGTCTTCTAAATCTTGGCCCATTTGACCTTGGTTTTTATCATTCACTACGTAATTTCAGCATCGAGATATCTAAACATTTCATCAGTTACTTCAAGTACTTCAAATAGAAAATGTATTTTGGAATAATGTAATAGAAGTTTTGACATTTGCATCATTAGTTTGTTATTCTTTTCTTACCACTAGTCTTACTATTGATTATAACCACCTTTGAGAAAATTAGTACCATTGATCTATGTCATTGTGTCCTAGTTATAATCGTCTATGGGAAAACTAGGAGCAATATTAAGCCTTGATGTACCAACTTGCCACTACCTAGGCCATGTTGTGTTTTTTTATCAACTGTGTTTATTTTATTTGAATTGACTATCACACTAGTCGAATTCTTCCATTGAAATGACAACACTACAGTGACTTGAGGTCCTACTCTAGGACTATGTAGGCAGTGCTCAATATGTGTTGAGGTCAGCTCAGTCACCTTTTTCTCCATGCTCTCACCATTTTGTGAGCAACCTAAGCCACGCTCTCATCATTTTGTGAGCTGTGAACCATTTAGTGTCTCGTTATTTTTGATTGAGTTGAGACACTCCAAAATACTTCTAAAAACATTTGAAAAATCATTAAAAAAGAACAAAAATATTGACCACTTATTTGCCTTAAGGATTTTGGGAACCCTTACTAAGTTACAAACAAATCACTTGTCATTTAGTTTCCCCATCTTTTTTGACCTTTTTCTCTCACGCACTTGTCATTTTACAAGACCATTCTTATTCTTTTATCACATCCATTCTGTTTGTTTTCCTCAATTATCATATTTTTCTCATTCCCTGAGAAAACTACATTTGGCATGAAGTTTTTTATTGGATATTACATCTATGGAACTATGTAGGCAACATCCACTTGCCTAGTGCATATGGAGACAGCTCAGCCACCCCCCCTTTTTTTTTATTCCCCCATTTTGTTCATTTTTTCAATTATCACTTATTTTTTAAGAGCAATGTTCGTATGGTTTTTATTGCATTATTTATTTGTTTATTTTTGCTTATTTTGTTTGTGTCTACTTGTTTGTTTGCTTTTAGCACTATTGCATTGATTCAATTTGTGTATTCATTGGGTGATTCTTTATCCACACTTATACTCGAATCCACCTATATTCATATGTTTACATTGTCATCATGGTTTCTATCATTGGTGCATTATTTTTTATTGAGTATTTGATTACGAGAGTCAGTGCTCATGCATATTTTAACCAAGTATTTATGGTGTTCTATCACGAAGCCTACCATCACATGCTACAACAAATTTTAGCTTGAAAAAGTCTATTCAACAATGGCGGCCTCTCTTCAGCATCGACAACCTGATTTCATCCCAAACATAGTAATTAACTATGAAATAATTTCAACTTTTATTAGTTCAGACAAGCATCTCCCTACTAGTAGGTTGTTCTAATTTGTCATTACCCTCTATGTTCAGTTATCATCATCCTCGACCAAGTTTATCATGTTTGTCATAATCAGAGTCCAATGATTATAACCGCCTATGAGCAAATCATCCCACTTGTATTTCTCAATGATTATAACTGCCTTTGGACAAATCATTATGTTGTCATCACTTTACCTTTTATGTCTATACAGGGGCATGTTATTATCTTATTTGTCTATTCTAACTAGGGCTGCTCCATCTTCTCAATGACTATAACTGCCTTTGGAAAAATTATTGTGTTATCATACCATGTTGCCACTATCAGGATACAATGTTTATAACCGTCTTTGGGCAAATCATTGCACACCGTCTCACTTGCATTATTAATGATTTTAACTAATTTTTTAGTATCATTATGTTTTCACCCCATCATCTTTTTTTTTTTTGGTCCTCTCATTTCGCTTCTTTATTTTTGAGGAACCGTTTGCCAACCTACTTGTGCCAACCATTCCCTCAAGGGGGAATCATACAGTTAGTTTATCATCATTGTAGTTATAGGCATACAAGACCTTCTCATTGTTTGAAAAGATGTTACTATGCTTATAGCTTGCAATGCCTTTCTAAATAGGGATAAATTGTGGACACCTAAATCTGGCCACCGATAACTCTCAATCAAGATTTTTGCTAATTTCTATCCAAAATGCACAATTTGACTTAAAAACACTAAAACATATTAAATGATGTGAAATTGATATATTCAAGTGCTGATTTTAGCTAGGGTATCTCTAAATAGGGCAATGTAATTTATGAGCTAGTTAACTTTGATCAGATCGTTTCAAGTCAAAATATCAAATTTGCACCTAGGTGTTCTAGATCGCTCTTTTATATCAAATCTTCTGCACAAGACATGTGCTTTTGTTATTTGTTATTGGTAACATCTTAAATGGGAATATAGATCCAACACATCTGACATCTCTTTTCAATTTTAATCTAGTCAAATTTTGGACCAATAACAGAGCATTATGATCAATTTGAGTAATTTGTGCACAAAATGCTTAAATCATGCTTAAGAGCTAATTAACCCAAATCAAGGCCTAATTAAGAATTTTATAAAAACTTGTTGAATATTTATTTTTAAAAATAAATATTGAATATCTGCATCAAGTGACTTCAGTTTTTAGAAAGATATCTCTAAACCATAAATATCACAAATATCAAGATTCATGCCCTCCATGCCTCATCAATGCCTTCCATATTGCCCTCCATCTCTCTTAATTGTCTTTTCTTCCAATGTCATGATGAGAATAATTACAAACTTAATTTTAAAAAATGAATTAATCGTTAACCACACATCTCAATCTTGAGATGAGCGATTGAAGTTGATTCTAATTAAATCCAAAAATCTATAAATATAAGGCCTCACAACATCATTTCTAAGCTTAATTTGTGCAAAGTTATAATGCAAGATTGGTTCTAAAAGCTTCAAAAAACTAGTCTTACAATGCCAAATTGATTTCAAGCCAAGCCAATCTACAAGCCAAAGGTGCCAAAGAGAGATGGAGGTAGCCAAGCTTCTATTGCCAAGGACTTCATGAACATAAGCCAAGCAAGTCACCACTACAAAGGCATTTGAAGCATCCAAGGAAGGTGAAAAAATTCTTATGTTTTCATTCATTGATTTTTAGTTGTTTTTGTCATTTGATTTTGTTAACTAAGCTCTCCCTAGTGTCTAGGCCTAGAGATGTTATGCTATTAGTGTGTTTATTTCATTTTATTTTTATTTTGAAACTAACACCATACTTACCATCCTCTCTTGAGTCAAATTCTTAGATCACACATTTCAAAAAGAGAAGAATGATCAAATGGGGAAATTAACATTTTGAAGTGACTTCATTTTTGTAATATATTTTCCATCAATGTGTTTGCCATCAATGACAAAGGGGAAGTTTGTTGGCATGTTGTTATTATTGATGTCAAAATGGTGCATCATGCAAAGGCAATATGGTCATTGATGTCAAAGTTGACTAAGGACAGATGGTAATATATGATATGTCAAAGTACATAAGAGTGTAATCATGAGAGTTGTCATGAGTAAGGTCATTCATGAAAGAGAGAGTGTGGCATAGTCATGACATGAAGAGTTTTAGGGTAAGTCATGCAACAAGATGAATTTTAAGACGAGATAATTTGAAGGAAAGCGAGAATTTTAAGGCAACTAATGTCTTTTAGTTGCATGAATATACATGTCAAGGTGTTTAGGTGCATGCAAGAGAGATGTCTAGTCATATAAAGCTTGGTCATGTGGTTTTAGGTTTGTATGAGGATGTGAAAGATTGTTGTCATAAGAAAAAAATGGTGTAGTGATATGTGTTGTGATGTCTTATGTCTGCTTGTTTGATGTTTTGTTGAGGTCATGACATGGAAGGAACATGCAATGTGTCAAGTGTATTGGAAGCTTGAGCCTAGTTATGGCATGGTAAACGTATGAGTTGGTGGCATGATGAGGTGAGTGAACTTAGACATGTGAGAGGTTGTGAAGATTTTGTGACCATGAGAATAAGGTGTGGATGCATTCATAAGTGTCTCAAAGTGAGTCTTTAAATGTAAGTCCTTTAGTCCATGTCTGCACCTAGACCATTCTTATGCCTTACCTAGCCTAGTGAGGCATGAGAATTATATTTCAAGGTGAATGTGTGAAAGATAGCATGGATATAGATAAGTCATGTTGTTTCAAGAGTGATCATGAAGTATGAGGTCATGGTTTGTAAGAAATGGTATGAAAAATGGTTTTGAGGTCTCTCGAGTGCACAGAATGAAGGCATGCAAATCTGATAAGGACTTTTAGGTCTTCGTTGGCATGTGTAACCTCTACATGGGATTTGAGATATTAAGGAGAGATGGGGAAGGATCCTACATAAGATCTCTAGGTATCGGTTTTGGATTTAAGGGGCAATCTTTTATGAACAATCATTAACACCAAAACATGTGTTAAACCTCCCTAAAACCCAAATAAGGACCCGATGTAGAATATTTTATTCAAATAAGCCCATAATGGTATCAAATTCCTATAAAAATTATTATATCATGTAGTCAACTCTCCCATGTACCTCCAGGTGGTAGTGGTTAACTAGATGAGAGAAAAATGTGTAGATACAGACTTATTTGTGAAGAATTTGTTGTAGTAGTCAAAATTTACATTGATCAAGAAAAGAAAATGCATGGAAGAAGGAACTATAGACTCATACTGCATTACCATTAAGTTTTATGTATAAGTTACACCCTTCAAATGTGCAAAACCAATCATCCAAGTTAGTCAGTCACTAACAAGCCTAATAGTGTAAACAATGAAAAACCCAGACAAAGATGAGAAGATGAATTGGAATGTGTTTTCATGATAGAATGATGAAACTAAGTGCATAGAAATGTTGCTCAAGACTTGTAAAACATGTCTATGATTTCAATAACTTTTGGAGGTTAATGAATATGGGGAAAATTTGTTCACAAGTTGACATGTCTAGTTCAGATAAGACAGTGTGATATAAGGTCATGAGATTGGTCTAAAAGACCAATATTTTTCTGTTAGACCATATGAGTTTTGTGTTTGAGAATGTTCTAAATATGTCATAAAATATTTTAAATGCATCAGGAGTATTTTAAAGTGTCTACACAGGTGTTGGAGGTCTAAATCACCATGACTGTATTTTTGAGTAAACTAAGAGTTTTGAGTGAGTGAGTTGCAGAGATGATTTTGAAGCCTTAAGCTATGAATGAAAGTCTCGAATGCATTTGGTAATGACCCTGAGGTCATTTAGATTATGTATATGTACTTTGTTTATTATGTTTGACAGCTTAAGGGTGTTTAGGATTCATTTTTACAAGACAAATTTTTTGGTGTACACAAGCCAAATCGGACTAAGTACTATTGAAGGATTTCATGAAGGAGTTGGACCTAAAATGTGTTATGGAGCTGAAAGGATGTTGGATAAGGTCTATTTGAGTGATATATGAAATAATATTTATGTATATGGATGTGAAAGGTGTTCCAAGGGATCAAATTTACATGTTACTAGACAAACCTAATGCAATTAGGTCTCTATGAGACCTAAATGCAATTAGGTCTCTATGAGACCTAAATGTGACATGAGGCCTAATAGATTTATGACAAACCAAAAGGGACTCAAAGGTCATTTGAATCTTGTTTATGAGATGTATTATGACCTATTTTATGGCTGACCTAAGAATTTAAGGGTTTTTGGCTGACTAAATCATATATAAATAAGGAATGGTATATATACAAGGCAATTTTAGGCCTATTTGTGCAAGTTTAGAGTAATCAAATGAATTGATAAATCAATGAGCCTAAGGAGTTTGGGTAACATGTTGTAAATCTTAAAGAGATAATAGAGAAGCATTTCATGATGATCATATAGGTTTTCTACATTTGAAGATCAAGGTCATAGGACCTATTCAGTCTTGAAGAGGGTTAGTTGAGTAAAAAAACCTAGAGGCAGTTTTGAGATAGATCAAGTGGAATAGAGTTAAAAGAGTGATCATTGCATATTGAGAGGATATTAAATTTGAATCAGAGATGTGTTCTTGATGTATGATATTGGATAGAGCATACAGAGATCTAAGTGGAAGAAATAAGATTGATTGACTGAGTTGGTGCTTAGTCAAAGAGGGAGTTGAAGCTTCCTTACAGGGTGGTGCTTAAAGAGTTGGTCTTGTAGTTTCTTGGTCAAGAGGGATTTGGAGCTACCTTATAGGTTGGTTCTTGTAGAAATGTCATTTGATTGAGTTGGTTCTTGGTCATAGGGGTTGTAGCCTCCTAGAAAGTGGGTGCTTTCTAAAGTCAAGTGGGCGCTTAATAAATTTAGGGTTGGTGCTCTATGGTGGGTTGGTGCTCAACTAAATTTGATACATTGTCTTATAGGATAGTTTGTCCAAGTTTTATTTCAGTAGATTTTATTCTCCATAAAAGTTTTCCACATATATGATGTGTTATGTTGTTTCATGCTCATGATTGGCTTTTAATGCATTGTTAGATCATTGTGTTGCTTTCATTGTTTATATATGAGTGGATGTAATTGATTGAAAGTTTTTGAAGACTAATCAACCCCTCCCCCCTTCTCAGTCATTGTGCTTCTAATAGGGGGGGCTCAGCCACCGCCCCCACACCCCCCCCCTCTTTTTAATTTTTCTTTCTTTAAATTATACATTTAATATATATTTATTTTTTTATACTAGTATTTATATAAATATGTATACATCTATTATAGAACTTATGAAACTAATAATTTATTTATTTTTTATTATCATAATTTTATTTTAATAAATTTTATTAATTAATATATATATATATATATATATATATATATATATATATATATATATATATATATATATATATTGGAAATTACAACTATATAAATTATAAAAAAGAAGATGAACAATTTATTTACTCCTTTATTCTTATCATTCAAAATTAAACATAAATAAATTAAATAAGATTTTGGTTTGCAATTCTTTGGAATGTAAATTAAAATATGTGTTTATCTGATTACCTTAATCATATAAATTTTCATATTAAGATACATGTGAATCTATGAACCACCATTTAAGGGACTAAAATTTCCAATTAATAATCATCTCATTTTTAATTCTTATTATAAATAGAACAAATATATTAATTATTGCAAAAATATGTATATTTTTATATCAAAGGAAAGAAGTAAATTTTTTTAACAATCTTTAAATCTGGTTGTTAATAACTCCCTAATTAAACAAATTTTAAACCCAATATTAATTTTCAACACAATAACTTAATATTTAATCTTCAACCTTATTAAACATATTCCAATACATATTTCATTTAAGCAAACAACTTCTAACTTGTATGTCATAACAATGACTTATTTTCCATAACACTAATCATAAGATTAACTCAACTAAAATGAATACAATGTGTAAGCAATGTCCATACACACTCTGACAACAAGTAATAATTTTCAATTGCATAAAGTAAATTGCAATGAAAGAATATGTAGTAGAAAGGTAGTTATTAATCATTCATTCAACTAGGTATAAACCATTTTCATCAAGATATAAAAGAAAATGTAGATCCCCAAACAACAAGGATTAAGAGTTTCTCTCATTTTCAACCCGTAATATTTTCAATATTAAGAAAGATAACTTAGAGGAAGAGAAGGTAGAAACATTATTACAACATTTATTCAAAAAAATTTAAACACCTCCAATAAGATATAAAATGGATAGATCTTAAGTCCACATGGCTAAGATCATTATCTCATTACAACCAATTTGTAAGAGTCCATAAAAAAGATATCCAAGGCTACAAGTCCTGACAAAGATTTAACATAAATCTCACTCTATAAAAAAGTTATAATGAAAGAATATTCTACATAATCAATAAGACATTGTAAACCAAAAGGAACCAATATAAGCAACCCGTGAGCAACCCCCTCTTAACTCCAATATCCAAGATTCAAACAAGATCTACAACTAAGAAGAGAAACTCCCAATATTTTTAACCGCTCCAAAATGGACCAAAGGAAGGTGCTTGACCACCCATCCTACAAGCATCATTACATGGAATTCTCATCGAGTGGATTTCATGCATAGCCTCCCCCAAGCCCAAGGTAAAAAGGCATAGCTCAACTCATATGCACAATTGAAGAATCTTGAAATGAAAATGGTTATAGGTGCCAACAATTAAGAAAACAAAATAGAAAAATATTCACAATAAAAACATAAAGAACAAAGAAGTTACCAAGACTTCACTAGAGGGAAGATAAGAGGGTACCTGCATTCTTTGTTACATAAGTTCATTAATGAACACAAGAGATTTCTAAGCCAAATAAAAGACTGTTTATCAAGCATTAATTTCTCCCTTAGACCTCCCATAACCCAACATTGACACGAAAATAAAATAAGAAGACAACAAGAAAGGAAACTCATGGCAACAATACAAACTAGAAAAACTCAAGAAAAACTTTAAAACAAGGGCCTCAAGACAATCAAAACAATTTTTCATTTTTCTTTAAAGAAGATTCTTTCAAGAGAAAACAAGAGAAGAGAGAGAATTCAATCATTAAAAATAATAAGGAAAAGACCTACCTCAAACCAAAAGCTCCACTTCTTCCAAAATCTTTTCTCCAAGCATACAAGCTCTTTAACAATCCAAAATGCATCCCCCAAAAAGATGAAAATAAGGTCCTTAAAAATAAGAAGACAACAAAAAAATGACCAATAAAACGGTGACGTGGTCATCTTAATCCCAAGAATGTAACCACCTTTCATAAATTCTCTTACAACTCCCATAAATACAGTTACACACCCACATGGGTGTTTCTTGCACAAAACATACAAAATATAACTCATTTGTACTAAATACAAGATTGTTTGTGGGATGAAAATATAGGTCATTAATGAAGTCCTTTTAATGACCAAAAAGTGGTCAAAAGGCCTTAGAAAACCCACTTACCCAATGAGTATAGGTATGGTTCCAAAAAGGACTTGTAAGAGAAACTTTTCTTGTCAAATACTCAAGTTAAAAAGTGGTTGAAAAGACAAAGCCGAGATTAAACACATGGGTTGGTTTTTTGGGTCAACCCAACCCCCTAACAAGGTTAAATAACCTCATTGACGATTAATATAGGTTTAGGGTGATTAAATTAGGAGAGAGGTTTAAGTCAAATACCAAAATTTAAAAAAGTATAAAGAGAAGAATTTAAAAGACACAACATAATACAATCAACAATTTGTAAATAAAGGAAGGTATAAGATTAAAGGTTTATGATGAATTTAGATGTGCATATAATCCGTCAAGGCATGTTTAGGTCCCTCATAATCCTGCCTTTGGTCCTTGGTAATTTATACACTCAATAAAACATCAAATACACACAAGAAATAATCGATATCTAAACGATATGAACAAGCACACATGCACACACACACACGCATCTATATATATAGATAGATATAAAACTGCCAATACAAGTATGTCACAAAACCAAATCATAAACTTTTGTTAGTCCAATATAGCCTTTGGTTCCTTGTAATTTGTACACTCAATACAACATCAAATACATACACTAAATAATTGATATCTAAATCATATGAACAAGCATATATATAACTGCCAATACAAGTATGTCACAAAACCAAATCATAAACTTTGGTTAGTCCAATATAATCAATTGTAAGTCAAAAAATGAATCATCATATTAATCGACATCAACATATAAATAAAACATACATCCATTCAATACAATCATACTAAGTAATCACGCATTCATTTGAAGTCTACTGAACTAGCTAACTAAGGTACATAGTGATAATCATATATAGTCCAATACATATCCATCTAGACCACATAATATACTAAAAGATATAATATGAAATAATAATATAATCAAGGTAACATCAAATATACCATGTCAAAGTTTCTACACATAAATGGTCGCCACATATGACAAGTGGATCAAGATGAATAGAGTATAGAGGTTGGATACAAGGGGTATTACACATCACACCCTGAAAATATAGAATTAAGAAGTAGACACGCTAAGCTATCCGTTGACGTCAATTTTGAGTGTTGATGTGGCACGGTTTGGGTGCCACATAGGTGTGAAGTTAGGGTGCATGATTACTGGGTCCCCTCCTTTAATATATATTTTCAAGTGTTTTTTCCAAAAAAAATTGGTACACCTCTCTTCTTTTAGAAAATTTTTAGGCACATTCTTTGTAATATTTATATATAATATAGTGTATATAACATTCATAATTGTGATAATCTCTTGTTTCTTTTCAAATTAAAACGCTTATTATTGTATGTACATGGGAATAAGAGCTCTTTTATATATACAATATTAAATGAAATGAACATTTCTAAAAATAAGAGTGAGTCACTTAATAAGTGATGTCAATTACATGCAGAATGCCAAAAAACATTTGGGACAAGCGTCAATTCTCAATCCTAGTGCCATAACATATTAAAATGTTTAAAGGCATGGACAAAAATAAAAGGAGACATACCTTATAGCTTGGATGTAACTGTTTCTTGAGACAAAAGTTGTGAAGATGAATACAAGATTATGATAACTTATTAAGTACTTTTGGTGTGCCTTAAATACATTAAACCCAAAAAAAAAAAATGTTTTAACTTTATGCAAGGCTTTGAGATTTATTTGCCATGATAACAAAGCAATAAAAAAATTAAAAAGAATAGAGGAGAATGGGGGCTCTCTATGATTGGGAATTAATTGGGGTCCTTAAGATAAAGGTGATGGATGCACTAAGTTAAAAGTGTTATTTTGGGAGAAAAAATGGGAAGAAGAGTATACCATTAAAAAATCTTTGAGGTAGAGGAAGGTGATAGAGTGATGCAGGGGCATTTGAGGTACACAAGCAATCTTGTATCAACCAAAAATATGGGTTGGGTTGTAGGCACTTCTATGCATGAATGTTTATGTTTGTGCGACTTGTTGGCCATGTCGATAAGGTTGTGCATAAGGAAGAAGATCAACAACCCCATTAAAAATATTGTCAAGACTTCATAACATCATGAGAAGCAAGGGGAGTCAGTTGCAGTCATCTCCTTCGGGTCAAATTGACCTCACAGGGGATGGTAAATATACAACACACAGAGGAATCCTCTTAGAGGAGGAAGGACACCTACAGTTGTAGACTTGGCAAAGATGCTGAGAGGAATCCAAGTGAGATTTGACACAATGGAGACTACACAAAGGAGAGGAAATCTAGTTGTAAATGTAAGTGATGATGAAGGAACTCAACAGATTCAAGTGGAAGAGATTGTAGATACCAAAAGATATAATTTCAAAAGTCATTGTAAGGATGGGAAGCAAGCCAAAGTTGGACACTTCTACTTATGGAGGAAGCTTATGCACCGAGGATTTTATTGATTAGATCTCTAATCTAGAGAACTTTTTTCACTATAAGTCAAGGGAGGACCTTGATAAAGTGAATTTTTCTTGCACCAAACTGAAAGGACATGCATCCTTCTGGTGGGGATCATGTGTAACAAGCAAAGACCAAATCAAAACTTGGGACAAAATGTCACAAAGCTAAAAGGTAAATTTCATCCCTCTCATTATTCATTGAGTTTATTAAAAGAGTTGTTTAATTTCAAGTAAAGAGAAATGAGAGTGAAAGACTATGCAAAAATGTTGAGAGGAATCCAAGTGAGATTTGAGCAATGGAGACTACATAAAGGAGAGTAACTCCAATTGTAAATGTGAATGATGATGAACTCAACATATTCAAGTGGAAGTTATTGTATATACCCA
The DNA here is from genome assembly GCA_037957365.1 of Torreya grandis. NCBI lineage: Eukaryota > Viridiplantae > Streptophyta > Pinopsida > Cupressales > Taxaceae > Torreya > Torreya grandis. The sequence continues at coordinate 1,373,674 of JARHVA010001255.1, forward strand.
AAGACATAGTTTTGAAATTTATTGCAAAGACGGGAAGAAAGCCAAAGTTGGACACTTATAGCTATGGAGGAAGCTCATGCCCTATGGATATTATTGATGGGATCTCTAAGCTAGAGAAGTATTTTGACTACAAGTCAATGGAGGACCCTGAGAAAGTGAAGTTTTCATGTACTGAACTGAAGGGACATGCATCCTTCTGGTGGGATCATGTGCAACAAGAAAAAACCATATAAAAACTTGGGACAAAATGGTCAAAAAACTAAAAGGTAAATTTATACCCTCTGATTATTCGTCGAGTTTATTCAAAGATTTTTTTAATTTGAAGCAAATAGAAATGAGAGTGAAAGACTATGCAAAAAAAATTTACAAGCTCACCATTAGAGTTGGTCATGTGGGGGATGATAAAGAAATGATATCAAGGCATGTAAATATACTTCATATATTCATTCAAGATGAGTTATGAATGTTTAAATTGAAGACAAAAGAATAATCTTGTCAATATGCTTTAAAGGCAAAAGAAAAATTATCTAAGGAGGCAACAAAACACATCTAGGAGAGGATCTCAAGTAGAATAGGACAAACAAATAGTAGCAGAGGATAACATACTCATGAGAGAGAAGCTTGTACGTCTCAAAATCATAATCAAACCCAAAGAGGAAGTGGGTATTCTTCAAGGGGAAAATCATGTTTTGGTAGAGAAAGAGGTATAGGATTCATGGGTACATGCTATATATGTTGGTCATAGGGCATATGTATATTCAAAAGCATTAATAAGCAATGGTGGAAGGAATGAAGCAAACAAACATATTGCTCAAATCAATGAAGAGGGTGTTGTATGCCCAACTCACACAAAGGAACCAAAGTGTGGAGAAGCTCTTATGATGAAAAAAGTGTTGTTGAATCTAGCCAAGGAGGGAAATGAACCAGTGTAAAGAAAAAATCTTTTTCGGACTATATGCAAAGCGGGAGGTAAGTGTTGTAAGGTCATTGTTGATAGTGGTAGCACAAATAATTTGGTTTTAAACAAAATGGTAGAAAAGCTTGGTTTAAAAATAATTATGCATTACAATCCACATAGGGCTTCTTGGTTGCTTATGAGTCATCAAGTGTTAGTGAATGAAGAGTGTATGGTTAGTTTTCAGATTGAGTCATATAGAGATGAAGTTTTGTGACATAATTCCCATGGATATATGCATGTGTCGTTAGGAAGATCGTGGTAGTTTGATAGAAAAGGTGTGCATGATGAGAGAGAAAATACTTATTCACTTGTAAAGGATTGTAACAGGTTCACATAGAGGCCATTGGAGGAAAGAGGAGAAGAGGTGGAAACACTCTAAATATCTTAATAGTTTTCGGTGAACAATTCTTGAAAGAAGCAAAGAAAGAGAAGGCATGTTTTACTTTCATCCCCAAACTTATGCAAGTTATGATTACAAAAGAGGTGAGTGAAATTCTTCTTGAAGTGCATAATTAGTTGAGCAAGTTTGCTGAAATTGTTTAAAGATTTGCTAGATGGATTACCCCCCATGAGAAGCATTAGTCATCATACGGATATAATCCTTGGATCTAATTTGCCAAACAAGGAAACCCATAGGTTGATACCTATGGTAAAATGAGGGTGTAACAAGATAGGTGACTACATTGTTGTAGAAGGGTTTAATAAGAGAAATTTTTAGCCCATATGTAGTTCCAACAATGTTGTCACCTAACAAAAGTGAAAAATAACACATATATACATATTCAAGATCCATCAACAAGATTACTACAGTGTACATAATTTTCATTGCCGAGAATGGATGATTTGATGGATTGTTTGAGTGGAGCTAGATACTTCACCAAGATAGATTTGAGTAGTACTTATCAAAAAATTTGAATTAGAGGAGATTAATAGAAAATCGCTTTCAAGTGACTTGTTGTACTATTTAGATTGTCAAATGCTTCGAGTATATTCATGAGAATCATGAATGAAGTGATGAAACTTTACTTGGGTAAGTTTGTCATTATGTGTCTTGATGATATTTTTATTTTTAGTATAAAAAAAAGAACATTTGTTGCATTTGAAGAAAATGTTGCAAGGGTTGAAGGATGGGAAATTTCAAGTCCACTTGAAAAAGTATGGCTTCATGAAGGAGGAATCGATATGTGGTATTTGTAATCTCACAAGAGGTGTTGAGAATGGAATTGGAAAAGGTAAGAAATATTGTGGAGTGGCCATCACCTAAAAGCATGTTTGAAGCTAGAAACTTTCATGGATTAACTAGTTACTAGAAGAAATTCATTATAAATTTCAATGGTATATGTGCACCCATTACAGAGACAATGAAAGGTGATAGGAAGGAGTTCAAATGGATTGTTTTAGTATAGGAGTTTTAATATTTTGAAGAAAAAATTTAATTAAACATCAATTATTAGCATTGTTATATTTCAACAAAGTATATTAGGTTGATTTTGATGTTAGGGGGACAATCATAAGAAGGGTTTTGAGTCAAGAAGGTAGGCCTATTACTTTCTTCAGTGAGAAGTTGAATGAAGCTAAGCAAAAGTACTTTGTTTATGATTAATAGTTTTATGACAAGCTATAAGCTCTCAAAAAGTGGAGGCATTACTTGTTGCCCAAAGAGTTCATCTTGTACACTAATCATCAAGTACTACAGTTCATAAACAATGAAGGTAAGTTGAATAAAAAACACGTGAAGTGGGTTGAATTTCTTCAAAGTTATAAATTTATGTTGACACATAGAAGTAGCAAGTTAAACACAGTTGCATATGCTCCAACTAGAAGAGTTATTGTAATGAATGGGATGAGAGTAGAAATCATTAGGTTTGACTCAATGAAGGAGTTGTATGAGGAGTATTTGGATTTCAGAGATGCAATGGCAAAGTGCATGAATCCAACCAATATGGATAGAACTCCACTACTGGAATATTTTTTACAAGATGGTTTGTTGTTCAAGGGACATCATATGTGCATACCTCAAGGTTCATTGAGGTATAACTTGGTGGAGAAAAGCCTAGTGGACGCCTAATTTGTCACTTTGATGTCGATAAAATGATGTACTTGAATGAGAGATACTATTGGCCGAGATGAGCGTGGATGTAAGGAATTTCATGCAAGCATGTAGATTTTGTCAGTATGCCAAAGGAAAAAAGTCATAAGGAAATGTTATATTAGCCCTTACCTATACCTAAGAGGCCATGAGAGGAGATAAGCATGGATTTTGTTCTTGGGTTGCCAATAATTCATCAAGAGAATAACTCTTATTTTCCTCGTTGTTGATAGATTTTCAAAGATGACACACTTTATTACATGCAAGTGATAAGTTATGCCACAAACATTGCAAATATAATTTTCAAAGAGATGGTATGGTTGCATGGTTTGGCAATAGGGATACAAAGTTTGTTGGACATTTTTGGAGGACCTTGTGGGAAAATTTAGGCACTAGACTATGCTTTAGTTCAACCTATCATCCTCAAATGGATGGAAACATGGAGATGGTGAATCTAAGTCTTGGTAATTTACTAATATGACTCATGGGAGACAAGTCCAAACATTGGGGCATGATTTTGGCACAAACTGAGTTTGCTCACAACAAATCAATCAATATGACTACACTGATGAGTATTTTTCAAATTGTCTATGGTTGCACTTCTAGAGGTGTTTGTGAGTTGACAGAGAATTGATATGCATATGAAGAGTGTTGAAGCCAAAGATTATGCAAATTGTATTCATGAGGTGAATATGGAAGTGAAGAAGAAGTTGGAGAAGAGTGTCATGGGTTACAAACAACGTGTTGATCATAAGAGAAGAGCGTAGGAGTTCCAAGTAGATGACTTGGTTTTGGCACATTTGTAGAAAGAAAGTTTTCCCAAAGGAATGTATAACAAGCTAAAATGTAAAAAGATTGGGCCTTGCAGAATGCTAAGGAAATTTGTAACACATGTTTATGAGATAGAGATGCCCAAAGGGATTTATATCTTTCTTATCTTCAATGTAACATATTTGTACCCTTAGCATGAGGGACAAGAAAGTGAGGAGGGAGCAAGTTTGAATTCTTCAATTGCATATTTAAGACAACAATTTCCTAAGAAGGTTAGAGAAAAAATTCAAAAGGTGTTAGATATTAGAGTCTATAAGAGATAAAGGGTGCAATGAGTATCCAGTTAAGTGGAGAAACATAGCAACTGAAGATGCAATTTGGATGAGCGCATACAAAGTTACCAAGTACAAAACATTCATAGAAGAGCTCATGGAAGGTTCATGAGTAGGATCTGATGGACAATTTTTTTATGCCCAGGGTGTACAATTCAAGAGCAATCGGGGTCTACAATAAATCATAGATCAACCAAAAACATGGATTGGGTTGTAGACACATTTGTGAGTGTGTGTATATGTTCATGCAACTTGTCGACTATGTTGATAAGGTTGTGTGCATGGAATAAGATCAACGACAATCTCAAGAATCTCGTTACGACATCAGAACATTGAGAGAAACAAGGGATGTCAATGTTAGTCATCTCCCTATGGTCAAATTGACCTCATAGGGAATGGTGACGAAACTGCCATGGCAGTTTCATAATCACCAATTTGCGTTAACTGTTGGTTTCACCGATGGAGAAAAAACACAATTGCCTAGAATGTGAAATTTTGACATGTGAACCATTTTTTGAAGAAGAGAGAATTCAAAGAGACTTGCAAGATGTTAGCATTCTGAAAGGAATATTCATATCCATTTTGTATAGTTAGGACTCAATTAGATAGTTCAGTTCGTGTCGAAGTAGAGAGTTCCAACTCCACAAGAGAGGCAAAACAGAGGCAAATTGCAGTTTACAATAGGAGAGAGAGAGAGAGAGAGAGAGAGAGAGAGAGAGAGAATCATACCTCAAGTAGCTTGCAAGTGCACTATATGTTCATTAGGCATATGATAGATAGTCCACGAGACTGAATTGTAATATTTTCTTCATAATCCAAAAGGAAATCTTTGGTGGGTGAATGAAATGTTTGTAATTCTTATTATGCATCAATCAAAAAAGTGTTGTTTGAGGTATATGTTTACATTTTTGTGTCCATTAAATGTGAAGTGTGTTGAAATGGAGAGTAAGGTTGCCATTTTTTTGGTGCCCTCATCCATCTTTGCATCATAGAGAAGTTAAAAAAACACGTGAAGATGTTGGAAACATACATTTATTTTATTTTATTTTATTTTTTAATTTCAAAAAATATTTTAATAATTCTCTATTTTTTCAATTTGTTATGATAGATACCTTTTATTTGGACACTATAATGACTCATTTATCAGGTTACTTTTTATTTGGATATTGTAACAATGATTTATTTATTAGGTTAATGTTTCGTTGGATGCTATAATGATGGTTTGTTTATTAGGTTACCTAAAAAAATAAATGGTTTGGAGGCCAAAAAAATGGTCTAGAGTAGTAAATAAAGAAGACATAACTTGGTTGAAATAAAATAAATGGACAAACAAGTGAGGCATTCACTAACATGAATGCCCAAACATTAGTAAAAATGATTCATTTATTATGTTACCTAAAAATTTGGATGTTGTAATGATGATTCATTTATTAGTTTTCCTTTTCATTGGATGTTGTAATGATAGTTTGTTTATTAGGCTACCTGAAAAAATAAATGGCACGGAAGCCAAAAAAATGGTCTTGAGTGGTAATTAAAGAAGACATAAATTGGTTGAAATAAAATAAGCGGATGAACAAGTGAGACATTCACTTACATGAATGCCCAAACATCAAAAAAATTCAAAGAATGTGTGAGATTGTTCTTTATTTGATTTGTTTTGATGGATATTTGTTCATTGGACAATGTAACAATGATTCCAATACTATTACCTTTCATTGGATGTTATTGTTGTCACATGAAGCGTACACCCATTTGATTAGTAAGATGATTCAGTGCAACAATGGGAACATCCGCAAGGTGTGGGACCTTGGATCTTTAGGATGAACCTCTGGAGAATGTCAATGCCTACCTAAACTACGTTCCCCTGATGTAATATCAACTTACAAGCCTAAAACACTACTTAACATGGACTATTTACAGCCTTAACTAAGTATCTCATCATGGAAACGAGAGAGAAGTAAATTGAAAATACAAAATGGAGATACACCAATATTTAGAGAACTCCTCAAAATACTTTATACAATATAAGACAACCTTTAGAATTGATAGAAACTTGTCCACACAATATTCAACTCAAACACCTCTCACATAAGTACTTTGCATGAAGGTAAGAAGTCTAACACAACATCAGTAGGGGTCACAACTCACCTTCAAAAGACTCAAATGATGAGAATTCATAGCTAATTCTGCATAAACTTGATTATACACAACATACAACCTGTAAAAGAAAGTGATATACTTTTGCATTAAGGTAAGAAGGATTAGACAACATTACAAGAGAAAAAATGAAATCCACAAGCAAACCCCAATGTTATACACATGCAAGAAATTTGAAGAAAGGCAATACCAGTTCTTTATTAACGTTAAGGCTAAAACCTGTGTATAGTTTTCAAATGAGCAGAATCTTGTTATACCAAAATAGACGGTTGCTTTTTCAATCATTTTACACTCATATATAGAGAATAAAAATAAGTGAGAGAAGAACGGGCATTAACTTCCTCAACTACTTCCATTAGTCTAGACATGTGTAAGAGAAGGAGACCAAGAAGTTAATTGCATTAAACTTATTTCAATGCTTTGGACTTGTTCCATGTAGATTTGGTTGGATGTTTGACTTACTAGAGGATAAACCACCCTATTTTCACTCCATTTCTCTCTTGGAATAGTTACCTTTGCTGTTATTTGGCTGATGACCTAGTCTTTTTGCTTGAGAGACTCCTAGAAAAGCTCTAAACTCGCCACTTTTCCCCTAAACATGTGATGGTTGGAGAGAAGGTAGTAAGAGTTGACTTGTTCTCCATGCTTGAATTCCTTATTGAATCTCTTGCACCAAAATAGGTGTAGCTCATCCATTTAGAACATTTGCACATGTTTTTCATGAATGCCAACTATCTGGAGAAGGTTGCATTTCTTTTAGGAGAATGTTTCAATTTGTTTTCCATGTTTTATTCATGCTTAAGATAATTTAATAAACCTGCATTTGCTTGTTTGAGATCTCAAATGCTTAAGTCTTTCTACTTGGAGGGTGTTTTCAACATTTGTTGTCAGACCCTGATTTCTCTCTAAGCCTAATAACCTATTGATTTGTAGATTTCATGTTATTATTTGACTAACTACTATTTAGTTAAGCTTGATTTGATATGTTGATTATGTAAATTTATATGTTGTTTAATTTACATAATTAATTTAGCTATGGAGTTAGCTATACTTTTATATTTTGTACATGATGATCATGTTTGTTAGTTATTACAGTAGTATATTATGGATTGTATATGTTTCGGGCTAACTACCTTCATTGTTGTGAGGTGAATGCATGATAGATCCATCCCTTAGAGTGTGATGGAAAGAGATCATCATCGGAGAGGGTGGCGTAGATTAAGACGTTGGGGGATTACAGATTGAAGAAATAGAAACCCACACACACACCACAAATAGATTAATTTGCTTTGACCAGTGTTTATTTTAGATAGCTTTAGTATGTCTTTGATTGCTTATATGCTTTCTGTTGTGACCTTGTTTGTTGTTTGATGCTGACACTAATCTGGTTGTCTGATTTCACTTATGGTTGTCATACTTAAATTGCTTCATATGATGTTATTGCTATGTCGAATGAGTGAATCTGTGTTTTTCTTAATATGACTTACTACTGTCTTTAGATATAGCTGAGTGTAGTATGACAATGTTTTATTTAATATAATTTGCTATAGTAGTAGACAGATTCTATTACTTTGCTTGATCTCTATGTTAAGTGATTATTAATGCATAATTTTTTTTTATTTTTATTAAAAATAATGTCAGAATGAATTTCGTACAAGTCAAATGTATTGCTAAATAATCATAATGATTGAAAGTGAATTGTGTTTTTGATTAATGATTATTGGCAATGTCTTTGTGCTTAATCATTGTTAGCATTATTATAACTAGGCAAAATCATATTAATTGCTAATAATAGTTGCATTGGATGGTGACTAATGGGAAGTCATTATGTTCAATGAAGTTGCTAATGTTAAAATGGTCTTTGGGCTAAGTTAATATTGTGTCGATAGTTTAATTGTGAAATGATTATGTGAGACATCATTATGTTTGATTTGTGTTACACTATTTAATGACTTTTTATGAAAGTCGATTGCATGGTTATTAAACAAAGTCATTGTTATCATGCATATAGCTCGAAGGGATTATAATTATTATTATATTATTTAATTATGAGAAGGTTTGAGATATTAGGGTTTTAATCTGGGTTTGACTTAGATTAATCATACCAACGTGTGAACAAACAATTTTGTTTGATGTTGCATGAGGAATTATGGAAGACTGTTAATTATGTTAATTGTTTCTTTACATGCATCGACTTGGTCATCATTTTGGTCGAGAAGTTTGGGGGTTCTGGTAAGATGGAAGAGAATAGGAGGAGAAGGGAGACCTAAATGGGGACACGGCACGGTAGACAAGAAAGAGAAAGGTGGTTAGAGCTATAGTGGGAAGCAATTTCGAATCATTGGCATAGAAGATTTCTCTTCCAGGTTGGTGTTGTATTATAACTTATACATAATGTGGAAATTTTGATAATTTCAGTAAATGATCTTAAGGGTTTTAGCTAGTTTTTTTTAATGGAAATCATTAAACGGGCTAAATGTTTGGCCATGTGGATGGCTCAGCGATCGATAGAACCAAACATATAACCCAGTAACCCTATGGTGAATGGACTTCATTTTTGAACTTTTTGCTATGCATATATAGATTTACTGAGTTCTATTAAAAAAAAATTTGAGAAGTTAACACGAATTTTGACCCTAGGGTTTTGGCTTATAAACTAAATCCTAGTTGCCATAATGGATATTAAGTTGAGTAAACCCTGTAAGGGATGAAAGTATTGTGTGTTCTGTGCAAATTCTAATTTTAGTGAAATTATATAAAAGGGATTGTGTATTTGTGGTTTGGCAAAAACCCTAGGTAAAACTTAAAGGGTTAATATTTTTTAATTAACAGAGAATACACTAATATTCTAATGTGTATATCTTGTAGTATACTATTTAAAGACTTTGGAATTTTGTTTAATAAACATATATACTAGCTGATTTAGTTACACCGCTGCAAATTGGGTTTATTTGTGAAATTGAATGAGAAATACAGTCAATTTATTACCTATAAATGGATATATTATTGCGAATAGACCCCATCAGTTATGATAAGTTCTTTACGGAGCTAGAATAGAACAAGAGTTGTTTGGATTTATTTTTAAGACTTTTTACATTTACATAATTTACACAGTATATTCATAAACAAAACATTTCTTGTTGCATGAGTATATCAATGTTTATACATGAAGTTTATAACCTAATTTTGGTTCTTCCAAATACATATGTTGGGTCTTGTAAGGAACCTTAGTAAAGATATAAGGTGAATGGTTATTTCGTTGTAGCTTTCACTGTGCATTTCGGTGTGTATAAATGCAATAAGGGCTATGGTTCTGGTATAAAACTAGGTATGGTTTAATTGATTTTAGGAAATTTATAAACCAGTAAATAGATTGTATAAATATATAGGGGTATATGTTTACAATCTACATGCCTTAATTGAGTCATTTGATGGCCTAAGTGTAGGCCTATACCAATGCATATATATACACCTAGTATGTTTTACTTATCGGCTGTTGTAATATGTTATTTTTGAACCATACGAAATCGGTTTTAGTTTCAATTGGGTGTATAAAACCATTTTAGCATAGACTTATGTTATACTTAATCATAATAGAATAATAGATGCCTGAGTCGATATAATATTGTGTACTTATAGATATAGATTTGTGCATAAGGAAATCAACCCTTTTAAATATAATCAACTATGTATGTTTCAGATTGAATGCTTTATATGCATGGATTTTGAACGAATTGGTGATTAAGCTTAGCTGGAAAAAATGAGTTTCAATCTTAATTGTTTATGAAAATTAACTAAACCATTATATGCATCGATATAGTTGAATTGTATATGATTGTGTCCTTTTAGTATTACAATGACGGTCTGTGATGGATCTGTTCAATATTAAATCACTTTAGTTAACCTATTTTTGCATTTGAAAAGTAAATTTACTGCTTAGATGTATATGCATATGCATCTGCACCTATACGCAATACCCATAAAAATAATAGACAAAATACTAGTCCATTTAGAGTATAACGTATTTACTAATGCATATACCGATAGACATTTAAAAACTATGCTATTGGTTATACCAAAAGAAAATGGGTGTTTTGTTGTGTGTTTAAAGGTTAGCTGAAGCATTAAATTATGAGGTATTTGTGATATTAAATACATGTCATATTATGTTATTATTTGGATAGCTTATTAATGTACTTTTGTTGTTTGGATCTAAAGTAAATAAGTTGATTAATGTTTTAGATTAAGGTAAAAACAGGTTTTGAAGGGGCCCCGAAACCCTGTACAGATCAAGAAAGATAAGCATTACAAACCGCCAAAAGAGGCAAACCCACAGTAAAACAGTAACTAAACCAGGTTTTACATGGACCTAAAACCAACAAAATAAACCAGTTAAAGCTCCCCAGATTTTACAAGGACCTGAAACCTAAACAAAACCAGGCAAACAACCTGACAACCAGCGCCAGGACGGCGAAGGCAGAACCGCCATACCCATCATTTTTAATGAGCAGGGCTCCTCCACGGCTTAGGGTTTCTCCATTTTTCCCTATGCAGGGCGCCATGGCTCAAACACCAACCACCGAGGAAACAGAGTTTCCCCCATGCAAGCACTATTTATTTCGCATACCAAATCAGGATGGTCGTCCAACTCGGGCAAGAGATCCCACCCAAGTTCCATCCTCAGTACAGCAGACCGAAGCAAAATAAAAAACACGCAAAATGACAGATCTCTACATTAAGCGCCGCGTACCAACGCACTGCCCAAAGTAGACAACACCACCAACAAAGAAACTACCCCCGGACCCGTCGCCACCACCGCCCAACCCATCCACTCTGGAGTCTGCAAAGATCACCCCCTTACTCAGAGGAATCGCCGCCATGGCATTCCAAATATCTCCAAAAAAAAACATCGATCCGCTCAGAACAGGGTAATGGTCAACGCGGCGACCACCAAACGAAAATTCAAGGTAAAAATACAATTTCGCGCAAAAAAGATTGAGCTTTCAGCGCCGCGCCCCAGCACCATGGATCCCACCATCCTCGGGTTAAGATCTAGTCTCCATCGAGCGAGGAAGCAACTGCAGAGGTTAGGGTTTCAGGGCCGCATCCGCGTCCACGCTCCCCTTCCCCCACAGTTTTGTCAATAAGTTGATTAATGTTATTTATATGGATGTAATAACATTTAGAGTTACATGATATCATTCAGTAATTAGATGTCTAGATAGATTTCTTACTCAGATGGTATGATTCTATTAATGATTGTTTATGAAATTTGTTTATTATTCTAAAATTAATTAGATTATTTAAGATTCATTGCATTACATTTGATGGACTGAATGTATGTATTTGATATTTCTATATTTAGCACATTTTACATTTGCTATTAGAGAATATTCTTGATAAATCTTTTGGTTTTTATATTATTATATATATAACTAAATATTGTATTAATGACCCTAAATGAGCAATGCAACAGGGTCCACTCGCTTAATTAGTGCCACTAATACGTAGATAAGGTGGAATTCGATTGAGTGGTGTGTATGAAATTCACTGATCATAGAGATCAATAACTATATATGAACTTTGATCAAAATAATATTTATAGTTAAACATTGTCATTTCATGTGTTTAATTTAGTTTACATGTTTGTACGATATCGTGTTAGAACATAATTATTTATGGTATACATCATGTATTAGTTATCTTATAACACAGGTTGTAATTTGTCACTCTGGATACCTGTACCATCATTATCTACCTATCTGTGAATTGAGGGCCATTCCTTAATTAGGAGATAGTGAAGGGGATTGATGGTCCATGGTTGGTGTGGAAAAGCACTTAGATGATGTCCTCGCTCCCCGCAATAATACTACACTAGAGACTACGCTTGAGATTACTTATGGATACTATGAGTTCATTGAGACTCATGCTCCGTGGAGCTTTGTATCATTGTATAATATTAGTAGGACATTTATTATTGTTGAAACTATACTTTTTATTCATATGTACCATACAACAATTTCAGGCTGTAATATTATATCAGTTGTGATTGAAATTGTAACAATACTTTTATGAATTAATGCAGTCTTTATTTGTATATTCAACATTGTACCTATTCTTGATATTGTCATTATGGTGATCATTAGCAAAATGGATTAGCTACAGACCATTATAAGGTTAACTAAAAATAATGTATTTAGTTAAATATCACTCTTGTTAATTTCATCGTGATGAAATCTATTAGATGAATTTGTTTATTTTATTTTTTAAAAATAAAAAAATTACCCTATTCTAGTAAAATCCAATGGGGTTGTTACATTTGCATTGTCCAAGAATGGGTTGGAAACATGCTTCTTATGAGCAACTTATTTAATACCCTGCATTACAACCTACTCCCCTACCTCATACCTTGCAAACTTGCATTTAACATCCCAAATAATAACTGTAGAGATGGTTTCTTCATTGTTGGGCAGCATATTCAACATTTTATCCATTAATCTACATAGAAACATGCTTGAAACCATCAAGGAAACTATCTAAAAGTCTACTGTAGACTTTTTTGAAGGTTTTGAGACTTATATTATGCTTGAAACTTTGTCATCATTGATATAGTTAAGAAACCTTGGAATTCATGCACACAGACTTGTAAGTGCTCTTAGAAGATGCTTACATCTCAAAAAACTTCTTCAATCATTACGCTATCATGGAAGTTTTGCAAGAAGTCTATTGCAGACCTCATAGTTAGGTCTTAATCATGTTTTACAATCCTCTCTTAACCTTATAAACCCTATATTAGTATTGCATCCCTATGAAGACCTTCTAAATTTTGTTTGTAGACTTGTATAAAGGTTTTGAGGTTCTAAAACCTTGTTTTGTTATCAAGGAACCTTGGAAACTTGCAACAATCTTGTTAGGAAGGTTTTGAGGTTAAGAAAACCTCTTATATTAGCATAACAACCTCATGGTAGGCTTTGTAAACCTATCTGCATCTTGATCATGCTTGGAAACATACCTAAGATCTTTCTCCAAGACCTTAAAGACTTGCATACAATCATGGAAGTTGGAAACTATGTATGCAGACCAACAAGAAGCTTTTGAAAGAGCTTAGGTATCTAAAACCTTCTTGTTTTATCATTGTATGCTCATAAAATCGTGGATCTATGTAACTCTGCCTACAAACTTGTTTCAAAGGTCTTGTGGCCATGGAAACCTTGTCTTGGCATTGTATCATTTTGAAAACCTTCTAAACAATGTTGCAGACGTGTTGATTCTAGTTGATGCTCTAAAATTTTGTGTCTTTTACCTTACAGAATTGTAACTTTGGAAACATGCTTAAGATCTTGCTTTAAGACCTTCTAGCCCTGCATACAGACCTACAACCTTGTTATTCCCTACTAATATCCTTAGATCATGCTTGAACTTTGTCTTAAGACTTGCATAAAGGTATTAAGATTCTAAAAACCTCTTATCTTGACAATACAACCTCATGGAACCATGGATCTCTATATGTTTCATCAAGAAACCTTTTAAAACTCTATCTTAGACTTGATGACATCCTTGATATTGCTTGAAACCCATACTCTACGTACAACGATCATGTTTTGAAGGTCTATAAGGAACTTCGATAAAAAAAACCTCTGCATATTCTTTGTCTTTGACAAGAATCTTGGAAACTATACTTTGAACATGACAATGGACTTGCATCCATGCATGAAGACCTGCAAACGTTCTTGCTATGGCGCCTTAGGATGCAAGAAAAAAAAAATACTAAGAAACCTTTATGAACCCTTTTCATGGTCTTGAAGGAGATTTTCCTACATTAGAAGTTTGAATTAATCCACTAGGGAGCAAAAATAAGGATGAAAAAAAGTAAAAGATACTTTTTTGAACAAGATGTAAAGACTTGAATGGCTTGTGAAGGAGTTCCAAACCTCTAAAAGACCTTTGTGCTCCATTTTTGATATATTTCAACCTTCTCATGACCTACTAAATTGATCTTAGGACCTTGTCTGATTATTTCACATTGGAAAGCACCTTTTATGCCTCTAGTCATTAAATAGGCCTAAACAAGGGTTAGTATGACCTTATGACTTCACATATGCTTAATAGGCTATATTGACACATGCAAGTGTATGGGAAACCCTAACTCATTCATGAATACCTGCTTTTGGTCTAAGGTGGTCCACATAAAGGTACTACTAGCTCTTGCTTAGCTGATCTTGGCCTAAAAATCTGGTTTCTAACATGTAAAGTGATGAGAGATCAAGGAGACTTCAAAAGTCAACATTTTGGTGGCCTCCATGGGTTGCTTGCCTGCTAAGCAAAGATCCAGTAACCTTATGTAAGTCCATTGGGAGTAAGAGTAACTAAAATCCTTGAAACAACTTAATCTGAAACTGAAACCATGACTGAAACATGCTTCACTAGCCTCTAAACTAACTGAAAAAGCCTCAAAACACACAAGAAGAAAACAAAGAACAACAAACAATGTGCAAACAACACTTGGAGGAATGAAAAAACAACTACACTACTATGTACAAGGTTTGAAATGACCTCAAAGATAGGATTTGAGGTGTGATAGGTAGTGCTTCTTCATTCAACTTAGAGAGTTGGAAAGCATTTACTTGCTTGCAGCTGGTGATAATGTATGGGCCACTCCAAATGATATCAAATTTTGTATGTTTTCAAGATTTAGCTCTAACTTCATCCCAATTCAAAACTAGATCTCCTTCCTTGAAAGTTCTAACAACAACATTCTTGTCAAAAGTTCTCTTCACTTGGGCTTGATGAGCTTCAAGAGTATGCATTGCTTGGTTTCTTATCTCTTCAAACTCCATCAACTCAACCAATCTTATTGTCATTGCATCATTCTCCAACATCTTCTCCTAACAATTGTGCAAGCTCAAGAGATTATCATCATAACCACATCTAAGCACAAATCTATGCTTTGAGACCTTTTCCTTCATGAACAAACAAAACCATTGTGCCCATGTCACTACCCCACTCTCTTTAAACAATATATTTTGAATGAACAAAAACACACACAAGAGTGACATTGTTCAAGTTTCAACCCCTCTATCCAGATCATGTCAACATGTACTCAATCTTTTGCATTCCATATTTGCAAAGAAAACAATTATAAGTTTCTCTTGTATTACTTAATTGATTTAAATATCATAGTGCACAGAACTTCCATCTTGAAATGAAAATATAAGTGAGAGAGTTATAGATTACCTGAACTCAGGATGACAAGCAGCATTAAGACAAAAACTATGAGACTTAAACACCTCCCACATTTTTCTCCATTGTCAATGCCTTCATCGAATGAGTGGGAAAAAAGATTAAACCAAACTGGAATTTAAAGGCTTTCCTGACTTAAAAAACCACATATATCCAAGTGTGGAGTGATACCCAGTTGATGTAAGTGATGTTCATGCATATTTGATGCATTGACTTATGTGTGTATTTTGATTTCAAAGAAAAACGAAAAAAGGTTAGTTCATCGACTCGCCTCACCAAGGACACCACTACTACAGATAGGTTAGGTCGCTGACTCACTTCACCAACTACACCATTATTGCAAATGAAATATGTGATCCTCCTCCCTAAACCCATGTCAATGGCATAAGTTTCAAGGGTCATGAGCCAATTTATGATAGTTAGAGCTTGTTCAAATGAAGAAAAGTGCAATTTTTGGTATTTTACCACGGATTCCTTGTCTTTTCATGCAGTAAGTAT
This sequence comes from Torreya grandis, assembly GCA_037957365.1. Taxonomy (NCBI): domain Eukaryota; kingdom Viridiplantae; phylum Streptophyta; class Pinopsida; order Cupressales; family Taxaceae; genus Torreya; species Torreya grandis. Next base: position 1,389,719 of record JARHVA010001255.1, read on the forward strand.
TATGTGCCTAAAACTCGTGTCGTTTGGCCTAGAGATCCAATTACTCTAGTGTTGAATATTATATTCTTTCTAAAGTGTTAAATAAGTCTATTACGACCTTGTTGCTTTTTACCCAATTCTTATTAGTCCCGAAGTAATAACATTGCATTCATTTTACTCTAACTCGTTATTAAACTCTAGTCTCTTGGCCAATCAAATTGCATCGTTTTGCAGGATTAGAAAAATGTGAACATTTTGCATAGGTAAGTTACAAGTTTTTTAACTGATCAAATATAATAATATTATTTTATGTGCATTGATTGGTTGAAAGGTTTATATGTTATTCTTACTTTCATGTGAATCAAGGCAATCAAGTTGTATCCTTGTGCTTGGCGCAGTTGGACAATGCACTGCAACCAAAATTATTTACATTTAACCGCCCTTGGTCACCAATCACAACTTGCATCCTACGCATAGTTTGTCATATCCATAAGAGGAATAATGGTAAAATTTATTTTGTAAAATTTTCGATTTTGGCATAGTTTTTTATAGCTCACCATGATCTCCTTGATGGCACTCCTCCCCCTAGACCAGCTAGTCAAGCTAGTTGTCTATCTGGAAAATTCTCTATTCTCAACATGGCAATCGCCTATCCGAGGAGCCACCCTTGTCTTCCAATAATGCTACTATGTAGAGCTTGTAATATTTTGATTTGAACTCGCTATTTTTAAAAAACTTTTTAATATCTACATAATTTTTTGCTCTCTGCAAATATTTTTCTTTTATGCAGATCTTTTTCTTCTATGCAAAGATTTTTCTTTTACATATGAACCTTTTTCTTCTTTGTAGAGCATTTTCTTCTTTGCAGATACTTTTCTTGTCTACATAATTTTTTCTTTTCTAAGGATATTTTTGTAGAAGACAATTCTCTTTACACCTACCTATATTTGCAAACTAATTATTTTTAGTATGCTCATGAATGCAAGGCTTACAACAAATTTTTCGAGCACCAATAGGATGATATTTTGAGGAATCTTTTGGAGGGATCATTTTTAACTATAGTGTAAGTTTCCATGACAAGCTTTAATTGACTTTGATGAATTTTAACTCATTTCATATTTGTCAAACTTTTGTAAAGAGTGGAATAAAGATGATTTATGTTTCCAAAGAATTACCAGAATTTCCAAATGTGTCTTTCTAGTTTATTTTGAATGCAAGCGAAAAAAGAGTGGAGCTAGCCCTATTCTTATGAGGAGAAGCATTAAGGCGAGGAGGCTATATGCATAGATTTGTTTCTGTGGGGGAAAACTTGACCAAAACAAATGCTTTGCTTGTTAAAACAAAGAAATTTTAGCAATGGCGAAGAGGGATTTCTTCTAAGCTCTAGGCGAAGTTCTTTGTAAATGCTCTACCACAAATCTGAAGCTTTGGAATCTTTGATGTACGGATTGCCAAATACAAGACCTATGTGGATGGGTAAGAATAAGACTCTTCATATCTAGATTATCTTGGTGTTCCTTCCTTTTGTTTGTTAGGGTTTACACTTTTGCATTCCACATTGTTGTTGTTAGTAGAGTCCCTAATCACAAGCATTCACAAAGAACGCAGAGAAGATGCCATTGTGTGCATCAATTGATTCCAAAAGTCAATTGCAATATATCACACAACTAATCAAGTATCAATGAGTCTTGAAATCAATATAACAATGCTCACTATATATGTGTGTCATTGTGGTTTTATTTACATGGATAGAACATTAAAATCTCCCTTCAAATTTTAGAATTTATTTTTTGCCTTCCAAAGGAGTTGGTAAAATTCTCCCTGATCTTTTGGAACAAATTGATCTCATCCTGGTACTATTTACATTCTTAGACAACGTGTCTATTTGATTTCGTCATTATCAAACTAAAAACTTCACTTTTGCTAACAAAATTGCTACCTTCGGGAGGAAAGTAACCCTCCGATTATGCAAACTTCCTCCAGATTTAAAGAGTGATTTCAATACAATTCCCTTGTGAAAGTAATCTTATTATGAAGAAGTGTTCTTTGAAAGTTTGATTTTTGTTTCTTTGGTAATGATGGAGTTTAGGGATCAATCATTGTAGGACAACTCCCCTCCATCATGAGCAGATAAGCAAGCCACGACTCTTATTCACTGAAAGACGACATATACCAACTATTAGTTTATGGGCATTGGAATTTTTTGCAAAATACTGCACTAAGATGCATTTCTCTACCCACAATCAGGTGTTCTTTGCACACCATGGAAGATTGGGTTGTGTTTACTTTTTTTGGTACAAACTTTTCCATGTAGTTTTATTTCCAAGGGTCTTGGAAAGTTGGTGTTCCCACATTTTGAATTTGTTTCCGCTTCCTTTGCCTAGTAACTTAGTGTTTATCTAACAGATCTCTAACCCTATTACAAATAAAATTACAATATTGTTACAAATTTGAGAGATAATGATAATGGTTACACAATTGTTCAACTACGAAAATTTAGTTACATGCAAACTCGGCTACAAAAATGGTTTCTTAAACAAAATATGCCGAGTGTCATGTCACCGTTGGCATTAATAAACTTGCTAAACTTCATGCTTTCACATGGAATTCATTGATTCCTAATTTGACTCGATATTACACCAACTTCTTTCCGAAACTAGTTTGTCTTTTTATCATTGGTTTCATTCTCTAATATGGCACCTTTTATATTTTGATTTTGAGGATAGATTTTGGAGTCAAGTTTGCTCGAACATTGAAACTACCTTCATGCTTAGACTTAGGATTATGTAAATACCTATTGCTTGGAATTTATCTAAGCTTGAACCTTTACGGATCGAACCTCCTCTCATTAGGTGTTGTGGTACCTAATCAGCTGTTTTTTTGCATGAAAGTTTTTTGTTGCTTCTTACTTTGAATAATGTTATATAGCATTTAAGAACTTGTTCTTACTCCCAAATTGGTTCAGCTAGGTCTATCCCTACAACAAAGATCTAATCTTTCACTCTCAGATGATGATTTGTTGAGACATTTTGAGATTAGCAGCAGTCCATGTTCATCATCTAGCATTGAAGAACTGAATAACTTTACACTGAATATGATAATAAGAAGGGCCCATGTAGCTTGTAAAAGTAAGCTTGAAGGCATTCTTGTTTATATGTTTTATGATATGTATACTAAATCATTTGAGATTGGCCTTAAATTTCATCATTCACCCCTGAACCGCTCGTTTCCAGGTATAGTAACACTTTGCCACCAGTGTAAAAACTTGTACCATCTAGTGTCAGTCCTGACAAGCCTTATACTTACTCTAAACCTACGCAAAATACTCACTTGGGTATGAATTTGTCAAATGTGCTCTTGAAACATTCTCAAATTTTTAGCATCACTACCAATTGTCGCAGTTTGGATCCCATATTTACTAATGTGAAATCAAAAGGTGCTTGAAGTAAGAATTCCTGACATGTTTTGAATGAACATCACTTAGTCGATCCATGCAGTGTGTGATTATAGAAATGCTACAAATATTGAAGTTCTTATCCCAAGTCTTTAGATGCTTGTGGTTGTATTCCCTCAATGGACCAACTCAGATCCCTTTTCACCATTTTGTCTGTCCATAAGCCTACATGTGAAATGCTATTGGATGTTCCAACTTATTGTCCATCAAAGCCAACAACACAATGCAAAATTGACTGGGAATTGGCTTGAATGGCATTAATACAATTACATTTTTCCCTACCCCAACAAAAAATGTAGAAGAGATTCTGTGTTGAATTGTTGTAAATAAAATCTAGGTTGTAAATTGATTTCATAAGCCAAAGTAATGATATCCTATTAACGGTCTATAATTTGTGGCTATGCTTTTTCCAAGGAAATTTTAGACATGCAAGCTTTGCAAATAACAGTCCTGCACACTTTCCGTGATTTTGCTTCTTTTTTTACTCTGACTTTTTAATGTTCACAAGTCCACATCATTATCATAACCACATCTAAGCTCATCTTCAAGATCATTAGCAATGCATGGTCTATGTGATAGAATTTCCCATAGATGGGCTTTTTGCTCATCACGGCCTTCCAAAAGCCACTCTCGTGAGATACGCTTCCCACATGTTTTCATATTACAACTTTCTTCTAGGAAAGGAGAAAGTTTGCAACACAACCCAAATTATTGTATTAAAAAGGTCAACCTAACAGTTATAATTCAGGGAACTTTCTTAAGATAGGAGGATTATGGTTCTTAGAATCATCCCAAACTAGGGCGTATTTCCATTATTAATGATCTAGAAACTATTTTGAGAGATGAGCGACTCTCCCAACCTAATCATATCCCCCATTTGAGATACATTACCATTGAGAACCTGGCAAAATATCTCATTTTTAATAGGAACATTAAGTTATTTGGTTGATAGAATTCAGCTCTAAATTCTAGAGGGTTCCTTGCACCATCTCCAATAAATTTTGCCAGCCAAGGCTTTACAAAATAAGATAATATTTTGAATGCCTATATTTCGTCAAGCTTGGGGTAGAAAAGTAGTTGTCAATTAACCAAGTGTCACTTTTTATTTTCAGCTCTATTATTCCAAAAGAAAGCAAGAAAAAGGTTGTCCACCTCCTCAAGGAAAATTTCAGAGCAGTTACGATGGAGAATGAATAAATTGGCATAGCCTGAAGAAGATATTTAAGAAGGGTCCATTTACCAACCAAGGTTAGTTACCGATGACCTAAATTTGGAACTAGTCCTTCATTTCTCCAAGAATATATAACCAAATAGACCTTTTAAGGGGAGTTGCAACCATGGGGATGCCAAAGTATTTAATTGGAAGTGAGGATTGTTTGAAATGGAGAATTTATGGGATTTTCCTCTAGATATTGACATCCATATAGAAAAAAATGACTAGGGATATATCCTCTATATTTTTTATTGGAAGCCAAGAATTAGGTAGCCAAGCATCTCTTCAAGTTGACCACTTCACTGACTTTAGCTTCTCTTGGAAAGATGGAACCATCAACGAATTAGTTGTGGAAAAGATTCCCCCGTCAACCCATTTAACTTCACCCCATTTATTAAACCTTGAAGCTTTAAGGAAGAATAAATCTTCCAATGCCCTCCACCAAGATAATGAACACTTTGATGGAGCTATCAAGGGGCTTGGAAGAGAAAAAAAATGATCAAAACTGGGAAGTTCACCGAGGAGAAAAATCTAGTAGTCTAATCAATCCTTTCATTGCAAAATCCAAAGGGAACCATAATATCCTACAAGAAGTCCCATTCCACCTTTTTGTAAGACTTGGGCATGTCCAGCTTAATGAGCATCGAATAATTTCTAGACTTGTGCCATAGAGTAGATCACTTCCTAGGCAAAAATAATCCCATTCAAGATTTTACAACCCTCTGAAAACCCCCCTCGCTCCTTGGAAATAATACATCCTATAATAAGCTTAGGTCTCTTGACCATCAATTTGGTAAAATACTATAAGCAAATTGCAAAGAGAAATATATCTAAAAGCATTCAAGGATTTTTCCTTCTCTTTTATGGGGATTAAATACAAAAAAAATATGTTTAAGGCTCTAAGCATCTGATGAGATGTTATAAAATCCTCCACCATATTCAAAAGATTATGCCTAATAATATCCCTAAATTCTTGATAGAATTCAATATGAAATCCATTGGGACTCTAAGCTTTTCCTTTGTCCAGAGACTTTACCCAAATTTCCAACTCTTCTACATAGATTGGGCAAACCAATTGTTCATTATGGGTAGGGGAAAGAAGATTGGGAACAACCTATATAATTTCTTGTTTGGAAGCATATCTAACCCTTTGTTTTTAAGAAAAAAGATAAGAATCAGGAGACCATAAGTAGTTGTGAATAAGAAAAGAAGTCTTTAACCATCCCATCTAGATCCTTGAGGCTCAAGATGCACTTTTGATTTCTCTTGGCGATGACATATCAATGGAAGAAAGACGCATTTTTTCTCCCACTTGCAACCAATGTTGTCTTGAGCATTGCATCCAAATAGTTTCTTTCCTAGTTTTCGATTCTTCCAAGTTGCTTTTGAGTTCCATATGCTTAAGTGGAAGATCACATGATATCTCTTCTTTCCTAATAGTGTGGGAGAGTTCCTCCAGTAGAGTATTGGTTTTTTGAAATTGTTGGAATAGGTTGCAAAATTATTCTTTCTCCATATTTTCAATTGTGATTTTGGAAAATTTCATTTTTTATATAGTTTGAAAATAGCCTTTACATGAGGACCCCCTCCACCCGCCATTTGCGTACAAGCTCATACATAGTCTCATTCCGGAGCCACATTAGTTTAAAATAAAATGGGGCATGGGCGACATAAGCCAAGAACAACAAGTTTTGTATTTGATTTCACACCCTTAAGGAAAGAAACCCATGTCAAGCTACCATCTAAAAGCCATAGATCATGACAAGGAAACAGTCTAGTCACTTAACAACGAGTTGAGCCAACTTGTAAATTATTCCAGGTTATAGTATTATCAATGGGTACCACATCAAAGAATTTTCATCTTTTCACGAATTCCTCAAATAACTTAAGAGGTCGCATCCAATCATCTAATTCTAGCTCGGTTTTCAAAGAGGAAATGAACAATAATGAATTGTTCACAAATGATAAAATAGGTTCCTCACTTTTCATCTTTTCGCGAATTCCTCAAATAACTTAAGAGGTCGCATCCAATCATCTAATTATAGCTCGGTTTTCAAAGAGGAAATGAACAATAATGAATTGTTCACAAATGATAAAATAGGTTCCTCAATATAAATATTTAAAAGCAAGGATCTATTTCCATTGGAAAACTTTACCTTTGATGTCCTTGGGAGCATCTGACATTGAAGGCAAGGAATCATGAGTCTTAAGCCTAACACTTGAACAACAATGCCAACCATCCAAGACCATTTGCAATATTTGTAATCAATAGTGTTTTTGGGTTTACAAATAAACAATCCCACTAGAGGCTTCTTAGGTAGCATTTACCACAAAGTTGTGGCATTTCCATACTTTAAAAGCAACATTGTCCATTCCCTATGGACTTAGTTTAGTATATTGGAGAAAACCAATCCAAGGCTGCTCTCTTTAAAGAGAAATCTCTTGGTGATGTTTTGACAAGGCTTATCATCCATGCCTCTTACATTCCATGATTTGAAAATCATTTTTGGAGTGGAGGAAAAGGAATTTATTTTCTTGATAAGTCTAGATTAGATGAGTGATTCTCCAACCCTTTTGATCTTCTCTAGATCAGATTTTGCACCTAAAGTCTAAGAACCCTCTTTGGTTTTCTTTGTTGAAAATATTTTTATGGTCAATCCCAATGAAGCACACTACTCTTTATTCTTAGTGATATTATTTGGGGCTTCAATCATGGTCTAGTCATCTCCATGATAAGATACCAACTTAGACAAAATCCATAGCCAAAATGTTCTCAAAAACTTGTATGGCTACCTATAAAGAGTTTAAATTTCTCATCTTATGAGAGGTTTCTTGAGAATTTACTTGTATTGAATCTAGAGTAAGAGTAGAGCCACTCTCATAAAAAGGGAGATGGATTGGTTCTTGACGTAGAAGATTCTCTATATTTGTCTTGGGAAGTATATAAATCTAAAGATCTTCATTAGCCTCCAAGTCCATGTGTTCTTCTAAATTATCACCAAACTTGACATTCTCTTGGAGAGTAGAGACAACAATGAAATGATTAGAGTCATGAGTCTCTTCCCAAGGGCCTTTTCCTTTTCCTTCGTTATTTTTTCTCCCATTACCATTCACCTAAATATAACCATCGACCTCTTAAAAGAAAAGAGCATAAGAGGGTGTTGCATGATTGATAGCTTTGGTAGGGTCATTCTGAGACCTATGGGAGGATCTTGTTGGAGGGCCAATTTCTGCCAAGGTGCTCATATTGATGGCATTATTTGAACCTAAAAGGAAGACACTTATAATCAGGAGTTCACTCTAAAAAATGTCTCTTATTTGGATCTCAATAGCCCAATTCAATGCATATATGTGCATAAGTTATGGTTTTCATTTCCCTTGTGAACTTTCAAAACTCCCAAGTATTTTCCTATCATATCTCCAATAATTTTCAAACTATTTGCCCTGATAGATCAACAAAAGCTTGAGAGGAGAGTCTAAATAGGTATCTTAGATGGTAGTTCTTTAGTGGGATCAAAGCCATAATGTCAGGGTTTCATTAAAAAATCCCAACTTGCTTGTGAAAATAGGGTCCACATTTAAAATCCCTCAAAATGTCTTCAATTCATTTAAAAATAACTATGAAATAGCCATTAAAGAAGAAAAGTTTTGAGCGATGGTGCGTCCGAGGGCCTGCTGGGAGAAGTCGAGCTAGGGCAATCGTGCCCTAGCTTTTCCAGTCTTTCTTTGTGCTGCGTAGGAGTCGTGGGAAGGGTTGGGCGTGTGGGAGCAGCTGACCGCGTGGGTGCGGCTGGCTGGGCGAGCGGCTGGACACGTGGGTGCCGCTGGCTGGGCGAGCGGCTGGAGGCGTGGGAGCGGACTGAGGAGCCGCAAAAACCAAACGGCCTCAGCTGGGCGCGGCAATGGCTCAGCAAGAGCCTGTAAAGCCAGCGCCTAGAAAGAGCTATAGTGAAGCAGTAGGTTTGAATCGAACAGGGCAACAAGTTAAAACACTTGGCAAGGAGCTTCTATCTCAGGATACAGATGCTGCGGATTGGAGCAGGCCAGGAGGATCCCGAATCATGAAGATTAACGAATGCCTGGAGCAGTGCACGGAGCGTCCTAAACTGGTAATCCCTTTTGATATGATAGCAGAAGATGTTGAATATTATTCTAAGCACTCGTTGTACTGTAAATTTTTGGGTTTGAAAATTTCCATGTATTTCCTGGAGAGTTGGGCCAGGAGAGTGTGGGAACCTGAGGGGGAAATGGAGATTACGGTATTGGCAAACAACTACTTTATGGTGTCCTTTTCATGCTTGGCTGATCGAAACAGGGTTTTTGAGGGAGGGCCTTACTTTTATAATCAGGTTGGGCTTTTTATTAAACCCTGGCATGCATGCTTCAATCCTTCGGAGGAACTCCCTAACCGAGTTCCGGTGTGGGTTAGGCTTCCCAGATTTCCCATTGAATGCTGTCGTGAAGATGTCCTCCAGATGTTAGCTTTGACACTTGGAAGGCCAGTGGGGTCTTCAACACAGACTTTAAGCAAGAAAGTTATGACATTTGCTCGTATCTGTGTTGAAATCGATTTGAGTAAACCTTTGCCTGACGCAGTGGAGATGAGTGCGGGGTCATATTCATGGGTGCAACAATTGGACTACGAGACTTTGCCCTTCAGGTGTCGCTTATGCCACGAATACGGACACTTGGTGCGGAGATGCCCGAAGGCAAAGCCTGAGGAACAACAACATCCTAAGCCTCCTACTAGCACTCCAAATGTTGAAACAGGGAAGAAGCCGGGGTTTAATGAGGGCAAAGATGCGGAAGGCTTTGCTCAGGTGAAGGGTCGAAACCGTAATAGAGGCCAAAAGAGGTCCCTTATGGAGCGACTGGAGGATGATTCCTTCAACAGGTTTGCTGCCCTGGATGATTTGGGACAGCAAGAAGTTAACCCGGGACTATTGAGTGTGGCGGGGGCGGGGGGGGGGGGGGGGGGTTCCGAATTGGAAATTAACTCAGCGAATTTTCATTCGAATCTTCAAGAGGATTCGGCCTTACCCATGGTTCTGGCTGAGCAAGCAGGAGAACAGATGGTGGTGGAGGCAAGTGAGGACCCGGGACAGCACGTTGAGGACGAGGACCTCAAAGCAAGGACAGCGGTGGCCGAATTGGATAAGCGTGGGAAATTTTCCCCTCACTTGGGCATTCTTCAGAAGGAGGGGAAGAAGGGGATGACGGAAAAAAATGTTAAAATGGGGCGCAAAAAGGACACTGAGAAAATTAAGATGATTGGGGAGACCTTGGTTGAGTCAGGTGCTGTTAAGACCCTTGACTCCCACTTTTTATCTCCTCCGAAATGATCATTATTTCATGGAATTAAGGGGCCTGAACAGCGGCCCTAGACAAAATGTTGTTCAGGAATTAGTTAGAGGTCAATTTCCTGATGTTCTTTTTCTACAGGAGACGAAGGTCTCAGTGGATGATATGATGAGTATTGCTCTTAAGATTTAGAGGCAGGGTCTATGTCAGTGCATTGGTGCTCAAGGGTCTTCAGGGGGTGTGGCATGTTTTTGGAACCCGCGAAAGATCCAACCAGTGACCTGGATCTCCTTCAAGTCTTCTCTATCTATGGTGGCCACGTGCAATGAGTCGGGGGAATCAGTCCTTTTCTCAAACATCTACGCTCCTACGGACTTCCAAGGTAAGCTCCTGGTTTGGAAAAATCTCCACCTTGTGCGCCGATTCTTTCCTTACCTGCCTTGGATTGTTGGCGGGGACTTCAATGCTATTCTGGATTTAATTGAGAAAACAGGTGGTAATGCAAGGCTGGAGCCGTCTTCTTTATTGCTCCGGGATCATATTGCGGATCTCAACTTGGTGGATATCAAGCCAGGCAATCGACGCTTTACCTGGAATAACAGAAGGCTAGGGGACAGGTGCATTGCTGAGCACTTGGATTGTTTCTTGACCTCCTGCTATTGGGTGGGGGGGTTGTGGACGTCTAGCATGAAAATTCTGGATTGGAGAGGGTCAGACCATTGGCCCATTAAATTGACAATATCTTCAGCTCGTAGCCCGCAGAAACCGCCGTTTCAGTTTCAGCTTATGTGGTTAAGGGATCCGGACCTGTTTGGGCGTGTGGAGGATTGGTGGAGGAATGGCAGGCCTGCTGTTGGGACAGCAATGTACACCTTCACTAAGCTCCTACAATTCGTTAAATACCAGCTTAAGAGGTGGAATCGGCAGAGTTTTGGAAATGTCTTCCACAGAAAAAATGAGGCTCAACGGGAGCTGAATGCCATTACTAGAGTCATTAGGGAGGAGGGGATGAATGAGCTCTTGCTGAAGGAGGAAGCCAAGGCTCTAAAAATGCTGGAGGAATGGGAGCTAAGAGAGGAGATCTTTTGGAAACAGATGGCCCGAATTGATTGGCTCCAAGAAGGGGATAGAAATACTGCCTTCTTTTTTAACTCGGTCCGTGCCAGACAGCATGGTAATGTGATTACCTCCTTGGTGGCGGACAGCGGGGAGACTATCTCTTCTATGCATGGGATCCACAATGAAGCAATGCGGCATTTTACCTCTCTTTTTACGGAGGAAGCGCAGGGGAACCCGGCGGATGAGGCTCTGGACCTTTCTTGCATTCCTTCTTTGGTGACCAGGGACATGCGGGAGCATCTGATGAAAGATATATCTTTGGAGGAGTTAAAAAGAGTTGTTTTCATGATGCCGAAAGGTATGGCGCCTGGCCCAGATGGTTTCCCGATTGAGTTCTTCCAGGAATTCTGGGATATTATCAATTCAAACTTATTGGCTGTGGTTCAAGAGTCTCAGATGAACAAACAAATGCTCCGGGCTATGAACTCCACCTTTCTGGCTCTCATCCCCAAGGGGGAGGGGGCTGACCAGTTGAGTCTTTTTCGGCCCATTTCCCTCTACAATGTTACGTACAAAATCATTTCTAAGTTGATCGCTGAGAGGTTAAAGAAGTGGTTGCCTGTGCTTATTTCTGAGGAGCAAGGAGGCTTTGTGGAGGGCAGACAGATTTTGGATGGGGTGGTGGTGGCAACGGAGACTATCCACTCCATGTTTCAGTCTAATGATAAGGTGATGTTTATCAAATTGGATATGTCCAAGGCATATGATAGAGTTCGGTGGGCTTTCCTCCAGAAGATTTTGGGCGCCTTCGGTTTCGAGGAGGACTGGATACAGTGGGTTATGAGTTGTGTGAACTCAACCTCCTTTTCTGTTCTGATCAACGGTGAGCACTCCAATCTCTTTGGGGCTTCCCATGGGCTGCGGCAAGGGGATCCTCTATCTCCCTATTTGTTCCTGTTGTTGGCAGAGGGTTTGGGTCGGTTGATCAAAAGAAGGGTGGAGGATGGCGCTATTTGGGGTTGGCATTGGGGTGGCGACCTTCCTGTTCAATCCCACCTCCAGTTTGTGGATGATGTGGCTCTGATGGGCATGGCTACCATGAAGGAGGCGTCTAACATCCGAAAAAGCTTGGACTCCTTCCTGGCCGCGTCTGGTCAGGTAATTAATGAGGGTAAGTCCTCTATCTTTTTCTTAAATACCCCTCTGGCCATACAAAGAAGAGTGGCTCATACCCTCAGGTTTCAAATCGGGAATCTCCCATTGCTATATCTTGGGATTCCAATCTCTGCCGGCCGGCAGTCCAAGGAGTCTTGGATGGGGATTTTGGATAAGTTTCGTGATAAAGTGAATCATTGGACCCATCGCTGGTTATCTTTTGTTGGTAGGGTTCAGTTGATTCAATTTGTGGTGCAGGCGCTCCCTATTTATAGGTTCATGATACAGGTGGCTCCGTCGAGCTTCGTCAAGGAACTGGATTCCCTCACTCGACAATTTATGTGGGCTGGTAATTTGTCTTCTACCAAGTGGAGTATTATAAAGTGGGAGGCGGTGTGCAGCCCAAAGCGGTATGGCGATCTGGGATTAAGGCAATCTGTGTTCTCTGGTATTGCTTTGGCAACCAAATTATACTGGCGCTGGTGCGTGGAGCAGGAGCGGGTTTGGGCTAGACTATTATCTCACAAGTATTTCTTTGGGGTCCCCCAGAAGGACATCCCCCGGTATGATTTGTCAGGGAAAGGCTCAATGATTTGGGCGACCCTCAAGAAAGGGGCGGTGTTGATTAAGAGGGGCCTTTTTTGGATTTGAAAGAGCGGGGTCGAAGCTCAGTTCTGGCATGACTCATGGGATGGTTACCCTCCCCTTCTTGTCCAATATCCTCAGCTTCGTACTCTGTCCCAGAGGTTCTGTGATGCGAGATGGACAAGGGTGTGTGACTACAAATCCCGTGCCCTTCAAGGGAGGCTGCCGGATGCCAGATGGAAGACCCTGAGGAATGGCCGATTGTTGGCATGGAGGAGTGCGCGAAACTGCAGTTTATTTTGTCCGGCCGCAGCTGCAATGCTCTCATGGATGGCGACGAGCTAGCTTGGTCTCCTAATCCGAAGGGGAAGTATATTGTGTCATCCGGATATCAGGCGTTGTTATCTCAGCAGTATGAGGGTAGGGAGGAAGTCCAGTGGTGGAAGAAAGTATGGAACGGATTCTCCTAGCCAAAATGTAATTGTTTTATCTGGACTTTGGTTTGGAACAGATGTCTTACCTGGGATAATATCCGAAAGCGGGGCTTTGTGGGCCCTTCTAGGTGCGTCCTCTGCTATGTTGAGGAGGAGGATTCCTCCCACCTTTTCTTTCGCTGCCCTTTCACTGTGCAGTTATGGCATCTTTGGTGGGACGCGTGGTGGACCCAGTGTATTCACGCGGAGTCCCTGGCTGATTTCTGGGCTAGATTGGGTCGGCCTCCCTCTCCGACCCCCTTTTATGCATGATGCGTGGTACGGGGGGCCCATTTTCTTGTTGTGGCAGGTTTGGCTGGAACGGAACCGCAGGGTTTTCGGGATGAGAAGATGGAGATTCCGCAAGTTTGGAATAGAATTAAAGGGATGATCCAGGAGTCTATTGAAGCGAAGTGTGAAGTCAATCTACCGTTGATGCGGGGGGATGCTGAGACGGTGGATAGGTTTGGTATTCGGGGGCTTTCCCCGATTTCGGCGTGCGTCAGGAGTCAACGGGAGAAGCAGAGAGTTCATCGGCTGGGGAAGTGGATGCCCCCGCCCGCTGGTCTCTTGAAAATTAACACGGATGGATCCTCCAGGGGCAACCCAAGTTCGGCTGGGATTGGGGGGATCGCCAGGGATTCTTCGGGATCGGTGATTTTCATTTTTTCGGCATATCAGGGAGTTCAGACCGTGAATCGGATGGAAGGGCAGGCTATCCTCTATGCCCTAAAGCGGGCTTATGCTTTAGGGTGGAGGCGGGTGATCTGTGAAGCGGATTCTCAAGTTCTGATTCATTTGCTCATGGAGAGGAAAACCTCTGAGGTTAGCTGGCAACTGGCATGATAGTTCAGCAGATACTGCAGGTTAGTTCTTTAATGGATTTTGTTTCCTTTGCCCATATTCCAAGGGAGTGGAATAGGGCGGCGGATTGCTTGGCCAAATGGGCGTCGATTGGTGGAGATGATCGTAAGGTGGATGAGTGGGAACACTTGTCTTGTGAGTTGCGTCAGGAGCTACAGTCCATTCTTGTTGAAGAGGCTAGTGGTGTTGAGGCATGAGGCTTTGTATTTGGTTTTTCCGGTCTTTGTTTTATATGGTGTGGTTGTAATCTGTTGTTTTCAGTATTAATAAAGTTTTTACCCCCTTTTTATTTTTATTTAAAAAAAAACTATGAAATAGCCATTTTATACTAGCAATACTTCCAAATCCCCAAGTAGATGCCATGTCTTTCTAATCCAAACTCATGTCAAACCAAGAGAACTCCATTCCCATGAACTTGTAAATTAGAGTATGATTTCTATACGAACTTGTATCTTCACCAACCTATTTAAGAGGGACAATCAAACATGGTTTGGCTTGGTATTTTTTGAGGCAACCATTTAATCTTTTAGCAAAATCTTTTTTCGAGAAGGCACTAACAAGCTTCATCAAAACTTTTCTAATGGTATAATGATAAAAAACCAAATGATATTATGATTAAAAACCCAACTGAAGATGCATAGAGAAAGTGAAGAAGCGTCAATCCAAATCTAACTAACAATGTTTTTGAAAGAGGAGATGGGACTTTTAACCCTCCACCACCCCCTACCATTCTCACCGCTCCCACCCCAAAAAAAAAAACCCTCACATGCTTTGCAATGGTACCACTAATAGAAAAAAGGCCATCAAAACTACACATAAACTAATTTGATCAACACATGGACATTAGCTATGGATTTGCACCTTCTCAAGGCCTATTCACATCTTTTGGGGACTTCACAAGACTTTTGCGCACCTATCACAAAATCCTTCATCACAAAGCTCAATTCTTCTTTGCACAACTCACTTCTTGGTTGTGAAGAAAATACTTCTTTGCAAAAATCCTTTTTGCAAACCTTGAACATTGCATAACGACAAACCTCTTTATTGTGAAGCTCCCTATCTCATACCACCAACAAAACAACATTGTTTTCTTCCCTCCTAATGGGGTGGAGACCCAATATAAATCAAGGGGTTTCCTTCACAAAATTGAGGGAAACCACCCCACTGGTGCAAGGAAAAGCTCCTCCTATCCATATTTTGAATGTCACTTTTTGATGTCGTTCAACACAACCGTCGAATAATTAAGAGTCACACATGGAAGTGCATTTGTTTTAGCTTCCATAAAAATCATATGGCCTTCATAGCTCTATAATATATGCAAACATTGGATAACATTAGATAGTAGAAGAAAAAAATATATACATCTCCCTTGAGAGTGTGCCATGTACAAAACACATCCAATTTCATTATTTTCTCTATTATGAATATTATTTCATATTTGCTGGCCCACGTGCACATAACACATCAAAATCCTCATTTAAAGTGTTGTTTCCTTAATACCTCATGGGAATCAGATGGAAAGTGTGCCCCTTATCTTGTCTATTTCAATGCTAGGATAGTTTATTGTTAAATAAGAAACATCAAAGATTAAATATTCATTTATTATAAAATACTTTCAAAATTTTAGAAAATTTGTCCAAAATTCACGGTCCACAAAATATAGTCCTAAAAAAACTAATTGTATTTTATCGTAAAAAACAAAATTATGATCATACAACCATCAAATTTAAGCTTTGCTACCAACTCATGAATTTATATATTACAATGAAAATGTAAAACAAATTACATGGAGGACTAGAAAAAATCCTTTGATTATATATAATTAACATTGAAACTATTCAAGGTGCCATCAATGGTTGGATAGGTGGAGTAATAAAAAGGGTCATATTTGGTGTTGTGTTGCATTTATGTTTAAGTCATGTTATTGATGTTTATAACTTAACGCAAAGGAAACTTAATCTTCTTCATTAAAGAAAACTTAATCTTTTTCATTCAAGGTAAGTGATATTTGGTATTGAATTTGGTTAGAGAGAATCATTGCAAGTGAAGTTCCTCCTCCTCCTTGATGGTGGTGTAACAACTATCTTTATTTTTTAGTACTGAGATAGAAAAATGTGTGTCATGCTCATATATATTTGCCAATTATAACTATGCAAAAACAGGATTTTGTTTTTTGTTTAACAAATAACACAAATAGCAATAAGGTAGTGTAGTGCAACATTAACAAACATGAGTCACTCATCAACAAATCCATATAACCGGTAACAAAAGCACGATGGAAGAAAGCATTACATTCATAAATAGTCCAGGAGCAAACACTTTAACATCATGTTACTGTTAATCGTTTCAAGTAATTTTAATATAATGGAAAGTGTTATATTAAACATCCCACAATGTTATTTATCACGCATGTTTGAAGTACTCAAGGAGGATGCTTACTTGGAAGCAATGACAAACATAACTACAATTTTATGCCACTACAATGTATAAAAGTTCTAAGATGATTTTTCAAGCCTACAAGAGGATTTCTAAAACAACAATTCCTAAGGACCTATTCTCATGACTCAGGGTCATTCGGATGAGTTGCCTACATATCCATTCACAAAATCAAAGTCTAATTTAGTTCTAACACTATGAGTTCACTAAGTGCTCTATGACGCTTGCACAACCAACAAAACCATGTGTTCTCAACCCTAACATGGTACTCTAGAGGCTTACAAATTAAACCCATAGGTTTTAACAACAATACATAGCACATGCTCTAGTTTCGACATAGGGCAACACCCTAATTATGGCATAAAGCACGCACACCCATAAGAATGTGTACCCAAACTTATAGGCCTACACAATCCTTATGTTCCACACACAATACACACGTGCCCCATGAATGATAGTTTTTGTGCAACATAGGTCTCAAATGCTAATTTTCACCCCAAATTTCCCCTAGTTAACATAAGTTCTCGTCATATTTTCCTTATATACTAATAAACCCCGATTTGACATTATTTTCCTATAACATAGGACCCTTTTTACAAGTTATGATCTTTTGGTTATTGTTAATATTTGAAGACTAGTATCCATCCCACACCTACACGCTCCTATTATTCTTGTGTACAAAGGTATGTATGAACAATCATATGCTCCCATTTCAAAGCATTCACATCCACAAAAGATATATTATAATTCAAAAATTCAGAGGGTTGTGATAGCACATTTTAACTTAATATAATGTTAGGATTTTAGAGTTGTACACCAATTACACGATGCACATATTAGGCGATTTTGACTTGAGGTAGTAAGTTTTTTTTTTCTGGGGGGGCGCGGAGGGAGGGGGGGAGGGCGGGGGGGTATCTCGTTGTAAGAGGTCTAGTTTTGATTTCAAGCCACAGAAGGGGGTGGGGGAGGAAGGGCGCGGAGAAGATAGCAAACATACTCACTCGCAACCAAACAACCATTATGTTAGTGCACATCACCCTCATTAACATAAGGATCGTGGTATTTTGGGTTTCTATGTTGTCACGAACCAAGTCTCCCAACGTGTGGTTTTACCTATAGATGTTATTTTATTATAAGAAAAATTAATCAATCATCTTTGTCCTAATAAGTCATCTATTCACTATGGTTTCCAATCATGTATGATAATGAATCATAAATACTAGGGTGAGGCTAGACTTTGCAACTTCTTTCTCATGCTCCAAGCAAAAACAACAATAAATAATGCTAAGCTAACAGTGAACAATTCATGAAAACTCAGATCCCAAAGCATGACTCCTTGTCCAATGGTAAGATATTGGGACATATAATGACTCAGCTTCTAATATTTGCTTGTTCACTAAGTCGAAAGACCGAGGCATTATCTTATTGCTGGAAGAGAAAGATGCTATGCTTTTGATGGAATTAAGAGCACCGATTTGATGAAAAGCCGCCAATGTGTTTAACCATGGCAATACTTAGTGAGTGCAAGATGTGTTTGACACCAAAAACATACAAAGTGGCTACGAACCAAAGTAACCTAAGGGACTACTATATCCTAAGAACACTCATGGTTAATAAGCAAGTGTGATGAAGCGCATGAATGTGGCTTTACAAATAGACAATTAAAGGATGTATTAGCAAACAAAAACTAAAAGTAATGTTATAACTAGATTTCCTTATGATGATGCATATAATATTTATGCCAAGATGAGTAAACACATTCATGTTACAAATAAGCCTTCAAATCCGTAACTTCGTATTACATCATAAGTCGTATTAAAACAGGTTAACAACTTACATAAGACTTAGCAATAAGCAATGTAACATCTAGCAGACTTTTCCAAAAGGTAGGTGCATGTATTTTTACCCGTACCAGACTAGAACATGGGTTTCACGTGGCCCTACAGAAATTAGGATGGTTTGTGGCTGAAGGAGGTGGCAAATAACCACTTTTGGGAAAAGAGACGGATGGAATCAAATTTTCTTTGTGGTAGAAGAAGAAAATGCACATTTCCCACAGTTCAATACAATTCAATATGATGAGAGCCATCCACCACCAGTTTCACTCTAAAATTCTAAATCTCACAGCATATCCAGTCAATGATGCAATATGAGTGTCCCATTACTTAATCAATAATTATTCTACTGCTTTAACAGTAGAACCAAATAAATAGCCACAAATAATATGCCTATAAATGGTAGCTTGAAAAGCGAGTGATGTATCAAATTGATCATACAACATAGATATGTTTGGTGATGGTTTTATAAAGAGACGAACGCGCTATGACTGGAGTGATAAGGACTTTTTTTTTTAATGGGAAAGAATAACCCAACACTCTACACTAGTAAAATATTTTTCATCCCTTCAAATTACCCCGATTCCAAAAATTTAAATCCGTTTCCATAGCTTTTGAAAGTTCCCCAATCTGCCCATATTTGTGTAAATGTTTCCCAAAAAAAACATAAGGTGCAGCATTTTTAGGAGCAGACTAATGCTACAAATTCTCTTATTGCTATATTCTTGCATGATACAAGCACCAAGCAAACACATCAACACAACCACAGAGTTTTAATGGCATTTTATGATAAAGTTAAGGTCCTCCTCACCAAAGCCAGAATGGCCAATACGGTCAAGCATATAATATGATTTATTGTAGGCAAACTGAAATAGGATTCACTCATGCAATTGAGGTATTTACGGCCATCATCTTCTACATTTGTATGACTGGATGCAAATGAAACAGTACACTTGTATGACTGGATGCAAATGAAACAGTACACTTGTATGACTGAATGCAAATAAAATAAAAATGAAGCTTACAGAGTCGGGCCCTAAATGTGTGAAAACTAATATCCGTGTCTACACCAAAGGCAAACAACATTCTGACAAAAAAATCTGCTTTCAATTATATTTTGAAGCAAATAAAACACAAACAAAGCTTACATGGTCGGACTCTAAATGTGTGAAAACTAATGTCCATGTCTACAACAAAGGCAAACAATATTATGACTAAAAAAATCTGCTTTCAATTATATTTTGATAGATCCACACTTAGAAGACCTTATATTATATTTTGGATGCAAATAAAACACAAATGAAGCTTACATGGTCATCTGATTCTAAATGTGTGAAAATTAATGTCCATGTCTACAAGGAAGGCAAACAACATTCCACAAAAAAAAACCTATTCCAACGGCTGCCAAGTTTGAAATGGTTGGGAGGATGCCAGCTAAGGTTGCTGAGTTTGGCTGAACACCTTTATCAACAAAAGCCTATTTCATGGAGATCCAGATATAATTGGAGTCACAAAACCGAATTTCGTAATATAACATTTTTATTTGGTAAATTCCCCTAACCAGGCCATACTACTGTACTTACACATTTTGCAATCAGATTATTTTGTAAACTGTATCAGATGCAAGGTGAGAAATTATATATATGTACAATTGCAACCGTGACTTCTACAAACAAAAATCATGCATTTATACAAGAAAGAAGAATAAACAATCACAAAGGTGAATCTAGTATACATTCATGGAAATCTAAAATACAGTCAGATTACAGTGTAAACTGAATCAAAATGCATTCAGGATTTATTGTAAACTGAACCAAAATACAATCAAATTATATTGTAAACTGAATCAAATTATTTTGTAAACTTTATCAGATGCAACAACCATGATTTCTACACACAAACATCATGCCTTGATACAAGAAGAAAGAGTAAACAAACACAAAAATCATGCCTTTGATACAAAAAAGAATAGTAAACAATCACAAAGCTGAATGTTAAAACACTGCATTCATGGAAATATAAATATTTTGCTACCTCTTCAACTTATAACTGTATCCCCTCTGTTTGAGGTTGTACCAGATTTAAGTAATTTAATTAAAACAAGTTGTACCAGATTTAAGTAATTTAGTTATAACAAATACCCATGTAAGTAGGTTTTCCAAATCAGAGGCCTTGACTTACACGATTACTGCGCATTAGTTTGTGGGCTCGTGTGGCAGCATAGGCAGCAGCGGCCGATGCGAGCGCAGCCTCAATATATCGGTTGGAGGCAGCGGCCTCTGCGGCAGTCATCCTGTCAGCCACTTTCTGGGTGGCCATCTCCAACTTAGAGAGTTTTTTCAACTGGTCATTTCCAAATTCTGTGATTTCGTCCAACTCGGCCATGCCCAAGTCCACCACTTGGTGTAGGAGGGCGTCAGCAGCTGCGAGTTGCTCATCCTGGGCAGCGTCCATGGCGGCCAACGAGGCTTCGGCCTCTGCCTCCAACTTCTCCATCATTTTTTCTACGGCCGCGGGATCAAAACCCTCCTCCTCGAACGCCCTCTTGGCCACCTCTGAGAATTCGCTCATGAGCCCATCCAATGAAGACGGATCCCATAGCTTGTCCAAACTCCCCAGTTTCGACATCCTTACCACTGATGCTGAGGGTTCCGTTTTCCAAAACCCTCTCCGATCTCAAGCTTGAAGCAAAATTATGCGGCAGGGCATTGTGGAGGCATATTTTAGTTTTATTTTAAATTATTGTGGCCTTTCCTGTACTACGAGCTGCCCGTGGTCTCCACTTTCCTTTGGATGCTTGGCGTAGCTAATTATTTTTAAAGGGGAAATACAGAGAAATAGAAGGAGCTTATTATTTCTAAATGTGTAAAGTTAAAAAGAAATTAGAACACAAGATTTTTATTATTCAGGTCCACGTAACTTATACTTGTAGGTTATAGTAAAAATTTAGAGGAGAAAAATATTGTCATCAATTAATTTATATTTGTGGATTACATTTTTATCAAGTAAAAAATTAGGGGGAGAAAATCAAAGCAGATAATGGTATCATAAAGTTAAGTTGTTTTTTAAAATTAAAATAAATATGGTATCATAAAATTAAGTTGTTGTTGTGAATAATTTTTTAAAACTTATATATTTAGGTGAAATTTAACAGTTATCATTAATTTTGTATAATAGACATTAATAAATGCATTGCATTATTTGAAGATTAATGTTTATAAATTAGAAAAGCACAATCTCCAAAAGTTTTGTTGTGAAAATAATAAAACTTATGTATCAAGTTATAGTTTTAGTTTATAGGAATAAATGAATTAACGTTTATATATTATGGAGTAAAATATTGGAAAAAAATGATCTGTGCTATGGGGGTTTAGGATCAATGAGCGGGGGATAACTACGCATTACAGAGTGAATACGTACAGAAGTATTTACACAAAACAATCAACACACATCTAATGAAGCAGAAGTCTAATACTTGCAGAAATGTAACATCTATTCAATGAGAGTGAATAGAGAAAAGAATGCATTGATGTACACTTTGTGTATGACAGAGTAGATATGTAGAGTGTGTTATCTATCATTATGCATGTGTATGGCATCGACTATGGATCATACTGACCCTTGGCTAAATGCATATGATATATATTTATACATGTAGTAGTGCATTTGTCCCTTCATAAAACCATTACCAAACATATGGCTAAGGATTGAGGTATTTACAACTAAAGATTGCCATGATGTCAGATCATGCTATCACATGAATACGCTAAAGTTGAGACAAGTGTAGGCACACGAGTCTATAATCAAGTGCCAATGAGGCATGCGAGACTGCAAGTTGGTTTGACGTGGAGTGCACAGGACTATGATATAGGTGCATAGGTCTGTGAACAAGTGCGAAACTGGTGCACGAGACTGAAAGCAAGCTCAGCTTGAAAGAGTGTGTGGTATTGCATAGTAGGTGTGAGTGTGTTTCAAGAAGGCAAAGGAGAAGTGTGCATTATGCATGACCTATGTATGGATAAAAAATAAGCATGCAATAGAGCACTAAAGCCTTAATTATGCACAAAGTAACATGTGAAGTTTAACAAAGTAAAAAATATATGGATTACATAAAATTGGAGGATGTAAAGATAATACTTAGTGAAATGTGTAATCTAAGATTTACTAGAACCTATAATAGTGATCATATGCCATCTCACGGAGGGATTTGTACAAACACTCGAGCTTTAGGTATGTTGCATGGACCTTATCCATAAGATCAAGCATGACATAAACCTCTTCATCCTCAACAACATGTGCATGTAAGAGATTTATTGATACTTATCCATAAATGTTGGTACATGCAGTGGGCATAGTACTTACATGAAATTGAACTTGAGAAACCAAAAAAAATGTGCATATATTGTCGCAGGAACAAGCATAATTGGGTTTGTGGAACTTTGAACGTTAGGATGGGGGATGATAATAGAGCAAGAGTTATACTGATTACATTGGGGTGGAGTCATAAAAATATCATCATTGTCTACTACAGTAGTTTGAAATATTTCATAAATGTTGGTCTAGTTTAGTGGGCCAAGAATAGAGTCAATAGACAATGTATAAGAGTTAATAACCAATGCACTATGATTCTCCACTAGATCCATACTATTAAAAAATAATAATAAAAATTAAAAACTAACTTATTATAAACATCAATGATGTATAATACATGTGAAGGTATATAAAAATAGGTAAAAGAATAAAATATATTATTTAAAAATATATAAACATTGATTATAAAGAAAGAAATAGATAAATTAAAATAGTAGGAGTAAGCTCATTTAAAAGGGAAAAATACTTGTGATAGCTTCTTTGATTATTTGAAAAATGAATGATCTTATTCTCTTTATAAAAATATTGTATATAATTCAAAAAATAAATTGAAATTATAAATAAATTGAAGTCAAAGTAGTTATGCAACGCTTAGAGCCCAATGTGGTAAACTATAATATCACGTGTCTAGTAAAATTAAATTAAATTGAAATGAGAGTATTATAGATCTCTCTCTCTCTCACACACACACATACATTTTTTTTTATGCGTTATAAATATTTTTCATTTATTGAATATATAGTGGAAGAGATTTTGAATAAAGTTTGGTTTCCTCTTCTTTTCTAATATTTACATAGTTATTGTCTTTCATTCTTGCATATTGGTTAAAAGAAAATGAAGGGTAGATATGTAGGTCTAAGGGTGGTCACACTCGTGATACATAAGTAAATGTTAAACATTATGGGTAAGTGCATGGAGTTGG
The DNA here is from genome assembly GCA_037957365.1 of Torreya grandis. Classification (NCBI taxonomy): domain Eukaryota; kingdom Viridiplantae; phylum Streptophyta; class Pinopsida; order Cupressales; family Taxaceae; genus Torreya; species Torreya grandis. Next base: position 1,413,366 of record JARHVA010001255.1, read on the forward strand.
GGGGCAATTCTATGGACATTTACCCTATTGTGTACGTATTATAGACATAATGTGTATGTATTGTGTCTATAACGCGTACATGTTATATCGATTTATGCCCATAAATAATAAACCATAACGCGTATGCACTATGCATAATTGGCATGATGTGTATGTGTTATGCCAACATAGAAATAGAAGCATAAAAAAGCCCAAACCCATGATTTTTGTCATTCTCACTCATTTCATTTTTTTCTCTACCCTTCTCTAGCTAAATTATGATCGTGTTTTGCTTGGAGGAGGATAAAACATGCTATAATCACCCATTACCTCGACTAATCGATAATTCCATCATGGAGGAAAGGTAAGCAATCAAAAACCAAACCTATTAACACTAGATTTTAGTAATTTTTTTATTTACATCGTTTTATTGTTAAAATCCATTTTTTTTAGCTCGTTCAACTAAAAGAGGATAGCTTATTAACCCTCGTCCTAACCCTCCTAACCCTCTGCCTAACCCTCTTAACCCTCCTATCCCTCCTATAGTTTCACAAGACCCCCAAAAATTCAAGAGGATGTGGCTGCATAGAATGCAAAATAAAAAATAAATTGAACAAAAAATTAGGAGAATAAAGGACCCCACTTTGATCAACACCCACCACACCTATTTGATCAAATTGATAGATAGGCATCATATAGGGATAGATGTAGGGCTTACTATGTTGATAGACTGTCAAAATGTGATGTAAAAAACAAACAAACATCAAAAGACCTAATGTGTGACTTATTCATCAACCCATCAACCAATGCACCATTTCTATTATCTATAAAATTCTTCCCAATGCACAAATTCCATCACAATTTGATTAGAAATAATTTTTGGGACCCATGATGGATGGTGTTTGATTACCCATTGTGTAACAACCATGAGGTCCCATTGTATTTTTTGAGGAAACTCTACTGCGAGTTTGTCCTCAATGAGATTCCCAACTATTTTGACTACTTAGAGTTTTAGGTCTGAGGGAAAGGCTCTATGAAGGATGGACTAGGGGCACATCATGCACCTAATCAACCTACAAGGGTCCTTACCCAAAATCCACTTCAACCCAAGATCCCCTCTATGGTGAAGGAGGCAGTGGAGATTGACACTTTGCATGCACTTAGTGCACTTACTAACACAATCATTCAGCATACGAGTAGGCTTTTTGAGACTAATTCTAGAGATACTCCACCTAGTGTGCATACCCAATCTCGATGTTGTAGATGTTATGGTGCTATATACACTGGACCTTCAGATGATGATGGTGGTGCTTCTAAGGGTTTATATAGTATGCTTTTAAGCGATGAATTTTTGGCATGTACATTTGATGTGCACATGTTGGTCACTACACCTATGGTATCTTTTATATTTGACATGATAAATTTTAGTTATATTTATATTTAAAAACTAACAATTAGTTTACACATGAGTTGAATAATATATATGTAATTTTTTTATGTTATAGGAGGAGACAGTGCCATCATTTTCAAGGTCCACTAATGCATTTTTTGGGTCAGTCAATGTGCACATATGCACAACCAGTATTTAGGCTATCTACTAGTGCATTTATTGATGTTACTAGGCCAATATTCACATATACAAAAGTAATTTTGAGTTAATATTATACTTTGTGTACATGTTATTTATATAGATCTATGCTCTTGACTAACAATCATACATGTTCAAATTAAGTATTGAATGATAGTTATCTATGAATGCAGATTATATGTGTGAGATGTGTTGAAATATATAGAGGGAAAATCCCTAACCTAAGAACCCCTAATTGAATATATACCTTATAGGGTGAATAATGGATCTTTGAATGCTTTAAATAATGATCAACCTTATAGAGAGCCTCCTTTAATGTCTAATAATGTCTTTCTCCTATTTTTTTTCAAAATATATATTCTTCCTCCTATTTCTTCTAATTTCATATTGGTGGTGTTCCTTCACCTTCTCAAACTTCTTTTAATGCTTCACAAGTTTCTTGATTATCATCACTTCTTCATAGTGTTTCTTAAATACTCAATATTTTCATTGCTATTTATAATAACACTACTTATCTTCCAAATCCTTAAGTTAGTTTCCTTGTGTGAATCATGCATGCTATGCAATATCTTAAGTTAAATTTATCTATCAAGGATCTCAAAATTCAAGTACATTATTATTAAATAGTATGCTCTTGGTCTATTTTATTCCAAGGTCTATTCGACCATTTCCCCCTTAATTTTATGCTTCTCCTTTTCATATTTTTATTTTCCTTGTGTGTCTACTTCCATGCCAATAGGGTCCTAACTTGAGATAGCAAAGTTTGGAAACACACAAGTGCATAGTGCATGTGTATAAGATAAATAATAAATCAAGAAAGTGAGTATATTTTTAAAGGTTAAGAGTGATAAAAATTTAAGTATAAGACTTGAATTGAAGTGGCTAGGGAAAATTATTATCTCGATTCCTCAATTTACATCATTTCTATTTGATTATGCAAGTGAAAATTTATATAAGGATTATGTTTTACATCACCACAAATTATATTTTAGCTAAATTTCTTCTTGGTTTCCAATTTGTATAGAGAAAAAAGGGTTTTTTCATTTATTTCAACTAATTATGGGTTTAATAAAGGAGATAAATTTGTCATATATCTTCAATATTATCAAGAAAACTAAGCGAGGTTGTTTATTCAGTTGATGACCAATGTGGAGACTCCTCCATCTCTACAAGCTAATATAGACGCAAGCACTGCTACTGCAATGTTATCTATGCAGGCATTCATTGAGGTACATGGTAACTTGTAATTTTGAACTGTAAATATAGATGTATTTTAATGATTTTACTATATAGTGGAGTAAATATAACTTATGTGAATGTATTATGTATGCAGGGTTATCCAATGACATCTAATAGTCCCATTCAAATGATCATCAGGGTAGTTTCTCATGTTTTATGCCCATTTCAAATGCATGTTCATGCACCTCGACATGTCACTGACCCTTTTGAGTGTTAGACACAGATTGATCATGACCACGTGATTGTAGTAAGTGCATGTTTAAATTATTTTTATATTTTAGTTTAAAATTTATTTCTGGACTTCGTTACATGTATGGTATATAAATATTCTAATAATGTTTGTATTTGAACACGTTTAGCTATAGGCAAGTTATGAGCATAAAAAGACCTACAATCGGACTTTGGAGGAATCTAATGCATTTGAGGGATTTCCATCTACAAACAAGGCATCCCATGGAGAGTATTATTTAAATAAGGCAAAGAGATGGAGACTATTTGATGAGTATGATGTCTTAGATGATGTACTTGTTTATATGCCTATATGGCAATGTACACATTTTTGGCATTGTTTACGTATGTGAAATTCACCTAACATTCTATTATGTTGTTAGATGATGTAATTTTTTGTATGTCTATATGACAATGTATGTGTTATTGGAATTGTATGCCTATATGACATTCACCCATCATTCTAGTATGTTCTTATTTTATATGCCTTTATGAATTTTATAGACACATGCAAGTACATACAATACATAGGCACACGTACACACATGTTCACATTTTGTGGTGATCATATTTCCATGTACAATTTGGCTCACATTATTTTTGTAAAATTAAATTTTATTGTGTATGGCCATATTTATATATGATCATCTTTAAAATTTCCTTTGAGTAATTTACTAAAAATAGCTTACAATCTTTCAATTATGTTGTAATTAAAACTATATGGGAGAAAATAGTATAATGTTTGAGATAATCATATATTATTGTGAAGTGCCTCTCATGATTAGGCTACACCATTTATTACTATTGTAATGTGGATACCCTTGCTACATGTTGTACTAGTTTTTTGAACAAAGGTCAAAAAACTAAAATGCTATTTTTTACTGCAAATAGTCAAAATTGGTCAAAGTCATTTTTATCCAAGTCAAAAATCTTATTCTAGAAAATTTTATTTCTACAAAGTCAATTTGGTCAAAATTGGGAAGAAATGTAAAAAATGGATAAGTATTTAACCTTGTCAAATGTGGGGCAACTACCAAACACATCCTAGATTTCTAGTTGTTGCCTGGTAGGTAATTAAACCCGACATGTGTTCAAGAAAATAGCATAATATGTATTTCTTGTAAACTAACTCCTTAGAACCCAATGTATTTTCAAACACATGCCAAATCCTTATACCTTAGCAAGCATACCCTTTGGATCCCACTTTTGTTTTAAACTCTCTCATACTCTAATGCCCTTACCAACATGCCTCTCAGATTTTGACATAAGTTCATGCACTCTGAAAATTTTACCATTATTTCATAGGCTTTCTCCACATATGTGAGGGTTTTGAGCTTGGATTTAAATCTCCTTGTTTCCATTATTTTTAATTCATTCTACTATACTCTTTCTTGTAACCTTGCCTTTTTGTCATCATTTGCATTGTAGGTCTCTTCATTTTGAGTTTCTTTAGCTAGTTAAAAGTTAGGGTTTTATTGACTCTCTATCCTATAGCAATACAACAAAGTCTTGGATTAATTTTTTGACAAGAAGGTCTTTCGAGGGTGGCAGTGTGATCTCTGACCTAGCCTTGAATAACTTTGGATTTAAACTATATATTCATCTCACCATAAAATTATGAGCTTGATCTGTACATTCATCAAACTTTGGGTCTTGTTCAAAACATCATCAACATCAATCTTCTATTAGGCCTACCTTCAGATTCTATCATCTATCTAAACATCCCTCAAACTTTAGTAGTTGCACGAGCCTTCATCAAACTCTGACCATTTGTTCAACACATCATTAGACTCTGATAATTATCTATGCATACATCAAAATTTGATCCTCTACTAGACAGACCCTCAGACACTGTACCTTGTCTAGATATAGAGGGGATTTCATGTCTTGCTCAAGCAGACCTCAAGATCTACTCCTTGCTTGAACATAGTTAAATTTATGCCTTCACAGATTTAGCTCATGCATCAATTTTCCTCACACAAATACTTGGTTCTCATTAAATGTCAAAATTTAGGACTCCAATCAAATAGACCCTAAATAAAATCACCTCAAAAAATATTCCTCCCAAAAAGGGTCCCCAATTAGAAGAAGACACAAACATGAAATATTAGTTTCATGGAGTTGTTCCAACCTCATACCTAGATTCAAATGTTGAGGAAATAATAGATACTTATCTAGGTCACATCAACATGAAAGATTTATGGAATAGAATCAATGGGGTTTATAAGATAAATTATGGTCAAAGATTCCACAATAGTGGATTATTTTAAGAAGTTACCTTCCTAATTTTAATACAGTGCCCAAAATTGATCTTAACAATGGCTAAACATTATGATGTAATGAAGAGAGAGGTTAATAATATAAAAGGAGAATATATATTGTGCTTAAGACCAGAACATATTGATCACTAGCTTCAGTTACCTGATAGACAAGCATTTGTTAATTTGACCCCAACATCTACTTAACAATATTGGGATTCCAATATTAGTTCTTACTCTAAGTGGGTCAACAAATAATAGTTAATGAAACCTAAACATACAATAACAAGACTTCAAAAGAATATTTCCAGGTTTGAATTCATGAATGAAATCAATAACATGATCACACTCTTGCATAGAGTAGTGAATAAATTTTCAAACATGGATGTATATATACATATGGATAATTTATCAGAATAAGGAATACATCAATTTGGGATGATTGATCAATGATTTCATTCATAAACAACTAATAGAGGTCAATAAAATTTATAAATTCTACATGATCTCTTATCTCATATATTTTATTTCTAGGAGAAGATTCTATAATTACTTGAATATGGGAGGTGACATGCAAACTACAAAGATATATGATTTTTTCATCAACTCACATTGAAGGAAGTCAGCATCATTTTTGTAGGGTAAATGATGGATTTTTGCAATATGTGATTCAACTATTTGAATCAAAACCATATAACTTGAGGATATCAATATAAGCTTCTAAAAAAATTTATAGATGGGGAGCATGGTTCATACATTTCCAAACTTTCACTTTTAGAGAATCTATGGGTGTGAAATTGCTCCATACATGCTACGCTCCCAAAGTATGCAGATGATAAATGGGTCGTAATAGAACTAATAAGGTAGTTGAATGAGACACATAATCTCTTGTCTAGGAAGCACAAGTTTGGAATAAAGTTTCCCATTTCAATTGGTTGGTACACTTGTGCCTCCTTGGCTAAAACAAAATTAATTGATGAAGAAATGACTCGAGTTACCATTCAATCATGTGAAAGTAGACCTTGTTTTGATGTCATAAACCTAATTCAAAATATTATTGGTTCTTCACATTGACATGTGCACCACTTTGAATAATTTTGATTGGATTTTGATGATGAGAAAGATGTGAGAATCCAATATTACTCATGATTCACTTTGGAATAGGCCATTATATTTGACATAGTAGAAATCAAGAAGAATATAGTAGATGAAAATTCTCGGACCCCATTTACGAGAAAGAAGGAGTTGAATCAAAGCCTCTTCTGAAAGTGGATTAGCCAGAAAAAGAATCTACATCACTCATTGACAAGACCCAGGTTGTGTTGAATAAGACTCTCAAATGGTTGAAAAGTAAAGGTGTTAATGTTGATAAAGCAAGATTTCCTCATCCTATGAAATATATTGAATTGGAAAGTGTTCATAAACAATAATAAGAAATAGGAGCATCTTTAGCAGTAGGAAGAAGCAAAGACTTTGAGGAAATTTAAGCATAAATAGAAGTTGAGGCCATCACATAAGTTGTTCTATTACAAAAGCCACTCAATATAAAAATAATAAGGCTAGGTGAAAAATTCTCCAGTACTCCTAGTATTTCTATTTCAGAAGAAATTTCTCTTGATAGTGTTGATCAATCCCAAAATTGGTGACCAATACTACAAAATAATTCTTAACTTCAGATACATCCTTGTTATTTCCATCTTCTGATCCCTCTCATCTTGATACTTCCTTACCTTTGCCTCTTTCTCAAAATGTTGAATTACCTCCTATACCTTCTCCCAAAACTCTAATTGATACATTAAAAAAAGAGGAAGGTGAAGTTATACTAAAAACATATTAAGCCTTAAAAACCCCTCTTTTTCCCTTGAGACTCAAAAGGAATCCAACGTTGTTCTTATGCAATAATCTCCTATTACAAAAATCCCTAATTGGTTGAATGAGCTAGTCAAGAAAATAAAGAAGATTTTACAACCATAAGAGATTGATTTCAACATTTTGACAACTATTTCTCCTTGTGTAGTCAAGAAGTCCAAAATAGTTTCTAGAATAATCATAGATCAAAAAGGGAATAAATATGCAAAGGTATCATTTCTTCCCATTGAAAAAGATAAAGATAATGTTGCTACTTATGATTATCAAATCACAAAGGTACACTTGGGAAAAGATACAAGGGAAGGTGTGAAGAGAAATGTTCAATCTGTAATTGGCATGTTGTTTGAAAAAATGGACCAAGACAAAGTGACCAAATGATAACTAAGAGAAAATGTTGAGTAATTGACATCAGTTGTCCATAAACTGGTAAAGCCAATTCAATCTTCCTCTTTAGTTTTTCATCAAATCTCATATATCAAAACATTGAATGCATCAAATTAAATTAGCCATATGGGCAAGGCAAAAAAAAATAGTCTGAAAAAATTCTACATTAAGGTTTCAATACCATTCATACAGTATGGGGAGCATACTAGTTAGCTGGCGAGACAACTATGTGGTGAGCCAACAAGAGTTTATAAATGAATCTTAACTCAACCACCACTACTTCAGATCAATTTATGACTTTATTTAAGTCACGGTGGCTTTCATAACTTTATTTTGATTAGACACTCATAGATTTATAGAATCTAAAGTAGTTCACCAAACTTTTGAAGTATGTACCTCAATACTAGGGAGATGAGAGGTTCAAGATCAGAAATTTTATCATGGGATTGAGACCCCAGATCAGTGGAGAGGTGGATGTCCATGGACCTTCTACCATGGACCAAGTCTTCGAGAAGGTAGTCAAACATGAATAAAAATTGAAGTCTATTTCACAGGCCAAGGACAAGTTCAAGAAAAAGTTTAGAAATTCTAAGTCAACATAAAAAAATAAGAACTAGAAGCAGAGGAGTGGAAACTCCAAGAAGTAGTTCAAAAACCAGAATGCCAAATTCAACAATAGTTCAAACAATAATAAATTAGATAATGGTTTCAAGGGAAACCAACAAACTGATAGGAAAGGACCACCTATAGGTTGTTTCATTTATGGAGATGACCATTATGCTCAAGATTGCACTCAAGACAAGTCAAAGAACAAAGGTCCTAATCTTCAACAAGGTAGTTTTTAGCAGTGTATTCATGCAACAGTTGATAATTAGCAAGCTAAATTTCAAGCATGACCCATAAAACTATCGAGTACTTTGTTTGAACATCTAATTTCTATTTTGATAGATACAGGGGCTATATAATGTTTTATATCTCTTAAAATGCTTAGTAATTTATCTAAAAGATTTGTATTAATGGCAAATGCATGGTCAGTACAGTATGAAAATGACTCAAAAGTCATGGTTGACAATTGTTTAGTTGAAACAAATATTAGGTTGCTCAAATTCATAACAATAATGGATCTGTATGTAGTACCACTAGGGTCATATAACATGATCTTAAGAGTCAACTAGCTTGCAAAACATAAGGCTAAGGTTGATTACTACTTGAATAAGGTTGAGTGTCTAAATGATTTTTGAAATTAGACACAAATCAAGGGTGAGAAAGGAGAGTTGAGGCTTAGGCAAATTTTTGCAATGCAACTCAAGAGAGCTTAAGGAAAAGGGTACCAAGCATTTATCATCAAGACAAATGAAATGGAGGAACCTAAAGAACCATCTCTCAAAGATTATCTATTCTTTAGAAATTTTCATGATGTATTTTCAATAAAATTGTTGGGATTGCCTCCTAGATGTGAGTTTGATTTCTCTGTCAATATCATACATGGTTCAGAACCATAATCTAAGGCACTATACAAGATGACAACCACTGAATTGGTTGAATTGAAGGCTCAACTCTAGAAATTATTGTCTAAGGGGTTAATTAGTCTAAGTGTATCACCATGGGGTACACCAGTTGTCTTTTTCAAGAAGAAGGATGATACTCTTTGACTTTGCATTGATTATAAAATGTTGAATAAGGCAACTATTAGAAACAGGTATCCACTATCTCGTTTAGATGATATTTTTGATCAAATTCAAGGAAAAATAGTCTTTTCTAAGATTTATCTTAGAGTAGGATACCATGAACTAAGGATAAGGGATGAGGATATTCTGAAGATAATGTTCAAAACTCATTACAAACACTATGAGTTGGCAGTGTTACCATTTGGGTTAACTAATGCTTTGACATCATTCATGAATCTCATGAACAGTGTATTCAGAGATTATCTAGATCACTTTATTTTAGTTTTTTTGGATGACATTATTATATACTCTAAGAATGAAGAGGATCACCTTCAACATCTAAAACTAGTTCTACAATGGTTGTGGAAGTACAATATATATGGCAAGCTATCTAAGTGCACATTTTTCTAGGAGATAATGCAATATATGGGACATATTATCTCTAAGAATGGTATCTCAATAGATTTGACAAAGATAAGAGCCATTATGAAATGGTTGGTGTCAAAGAATTTTCATGAGGTAAGACGTTTCATGGGAATAACAGGCTATTATAGGAAGTTCATTTTGAATTTTTCCAAGATAGCTAATCCAATTACTTTTTTGCAACGTAAGAACCAAAGTTTTGTCTGGTTAAAGAAGTGTGAAGTAGCTTCCTAGGAAGTAAAAAGAAGGCTTACTTTAGCACTAGTGTTGAGAGTTCCTAACCCCAATGGTCAATTTTTCATGATCATATATGCATCAAAGGATGGACTAGGAGGAGTCCTTATGCATTATGGAATAGTGGTGGCTTATGAATCAAGGAAGTTAAAGCCTTCTAAGGTGAACTATGCCCATCATGACCTCAAACTTGTAGAAATTGTGCATGCTTTGTAAGTTTTGTGGCATTACTTATTGAAAAAACCATTTGAGTTCAAAATAGATAATTTAAGACTCAAGCACATCTTTACCCAACTTAAATTGAATGCTTGTTAGAGATGCTGGCTAGAGTTATTATTTGATTATGATTTCCATATCAACTATATCAAAGGCAAGGAGAATAAAGTAGTTGATGCCCTAAGTCATAGAAATACATAATAGTCATAACTACTATCATGAGTACTTTGAGGGATCAAGTGATTGAATTCTCACCAAGAGATGAATTCTATGATCAGGGCAAAAAGGCATTGTCTGAGAATGCTCAAAAACCTCGATATAAATATTCATAATAAAGAGTGATGGTCTTTTGCATTATAATAGAAGGATGTATGTGACATATTGAGAGAATTTTTGGAGCATAGTGCTAAAATAACTATATAATGACCCATATTTAGGACATCCAAGAGTAACCAAGTTCATGGTAGAGCTTAGACTACTGTATTTATAGAAGGGAATCAAGAAAGATGTAGCAAACTATTTGTCATGTTATCTAAAACGTCAGTGAGTGAAAATTGAGCATGTACATGTGGTTGGGTTGTTATATCTGCATGTAATACCATAATGAAAGTGGTAGGTGATCAGTATGGAATTTATCTAAGGTTTATTGATGTCATGAAATAGACACAATATGATCTTGGTAGTAGTTGATAAACTAACCAAGGTGGCTCATTTTATACGTAACAATTTGATCGATGATGCACTTACTCTTAAAAAGAGGTTTGTAAAAGAAGCATATTGATTGCATAGATTTCAAGAGAATATCATTTTGGATCATGATCCAAAAATGAATTTTAAATTTTGGGAAACTCTGAATTTAACTTTAGGTACACAACTAAATTTTCACACTCCATATCACCTAAAATCTAATGGTCAAACTGAGAGAGTTAATCAGGTGTTAGAGGATATTCTTTATATGTATTATATAGATCAATAATACAAGTTTAAATATTATCTTATATTTATTGAGTTCACTTACAACAACTAATACCAATAACCTTTGAAGATGACATCATTTGAGGCACTATACGGAAGAAGGTGCAGGCACCAATCAACTGGAATAGGTTAGAGGACATGGTAGTCTTTGGACCTAAGATGATTTCAAAAATGGAAGAGCAAGTCAAGTTAATTAGGTAGAGATTAATTGAGGCTAATGATACATAGAAGAGTTATGTTGATCTAAAGAGGATAGATAGGCAGTTTTTAGTAGGTGATAAAGTGTTCTTGTGGGTTAAGCTGAAAAAGAGCTAGATTAAATTTGAGAAGTCAACAAAATTGTCATCGAGATATGTGGGGACCCTTAGAGGTGCTAGAAGTGGTCAATCATGTAGTGTATAGGCTTGTATTACCATTATGTTGATGGAAAAATTGTCACGTTAACAAATCAACTCTTTCACCTATCGTGAAGGTCAAATTGGAATCATACTAGTCTAATCATAGGGTTTATAAAGATTCATTTTAGGATCTTAAAGATGCAAATGGGTTTATAATAATTTTTGGGAAAATAATCAATAATTTATCAAAGTAACTTATTCTATTATCACAATCGAGAATATGTATTAATTAAGAATCAGTTGAAATAGTAATCTATAATCTATACTATCTAACAGAGATAATCTATTAATTAGACAATCTCTTGAAGAATAGAAATCTGATTCTAAAAAGATGTATATGAAAATACACTTTATTACATTTTTTCATGGTTCATTATCCAACCAAGTGATAAGAAACACTAATAGAAAATAACAAGAAAGACAAAAAACAAATAAAGAATGAAACAAGAAAGAAAATTGAATAGAAAATATTATGACAAAACCTAAAAGAGAACAAGGGAAAAATAAAACTAATCTAAAACCTATAAATTAAGGAACATAATACTGTAAAACTGCTATAAAAAACAATGAACTAAAAGTATACCTAGAATAAAAGATAATCTAGAATAATATTAAACTTTTAAAAGTAGAAATTAAATGAAGCATAAGAACAAAATCAAGGTAATTAAAGAAACTATTAAAAGGATACTAAAGAAAAATATAAATAATAAACTATAAAATATTTTAAACCAAGAACTAAATTAACATTTATTGCTAACTTACTATTAATAAACTTCTAAAAATACTAAACTAAACCATAAAGATAAACAAAAACTAAAGATATTAAAAAAACATAAATTCATCTATTAAAGTAAGTCAAATATTTACAAAAGAGTTGTGAGTCTCAACATGAGAGTCGTCTTATCATAAGAATAAATTTGAAATGAGAACTCCAACATTTTCTAATATAAAACTTGAAAAAAGACAACTCAGTAATTGATTAGATCAATGAAGTGTCACAAATAATGTGAAGTGATCATCATTTTCAGGTTGAATACTTTGACTTCTATACATAGGACTATAAATAACAGTCATCAAAAGATATTAGACTTAGCAAACTTCAAATAATTAGTAATAGATGACAAAAATAATTGGATATACCTATGTTACATAAGTTATTACTCAAGCGTCAGATAAAGTACCATTGGGTTTATCTGCAAACTTTGTACTATCTCAGAGAAATTGCATAGAAAGAAGAGATGAATGAATGACTTTAGAATAATACTCTAGTCCTCAATACTTGTTGAACTTTTGTCTTCAAAAGAAAGTTTGATCTCCTTTTATCCTTCAACTTCAGTTATGAAATAAGTTATAACTAACTTTTAGTTAGTTATTAGTTAAGGTTAACAAATTGACTTATAAAGTCAATTAGTTAATATATAATATATGGAGAGATTAATTAAGACTCTAAAGTCTTAATTAAATCAAACTATTTAAATGAAAGAACCTAGGTACTAATATTAATGAGTGGGGACCCCATCTTATTAACAATAAAGTATGACACATAAATAATTATAAAATAAATAATGAATTGATAAATCCTACTCTTGTTTAAACCATAATGCAATTTATATTTTAACTTAAGAATATATTAATTATATCTCATAATATCTATTTTATCCAAGTATTCAAAAAAAAATACCAAGATAAGTTTTAAAATTGCATCAATTTTTTTGAATAATCAAAGTTATTCCCTAGATAACTAATAATCATCTGAATCTGATAAAACCTTTATAATAGGTTTGTCTTGCTGATCAAGATAAACATTATATTCCATTTTAGATGTAAGAAAACACAACAATCTAGTACCTATCTTAGACGTGTCATCATCAATTTCCAACTTCACCCTTTTAAGCCTCCTAAGCTCATTGGGTGCCTCAGATTCTTTATCTTTCTCAACAACATCCTTTTCAACAACATGATCAAGAATGTCAATAGACTTCCTTTTACTGCCAAATCCTTGACCCCTCAGATTTAATCTATCGAATCTCAAAATAGGCTCACTATGAGCTCTCGAAAGGTTCAATCTCCTACATTTCCCATTGAGTTTAGTATTGGATGGAGCAAGAGTATCTAAAATAGTGGCAATGTTCCTAAGGTACTTAGCATGAGCCACCTCTTTATTTAATTGATTTTCTAACTGATGGTCAAGAAATTGATGGGCTAGTAGATGTTGGTCAATTGGTTCCCCTTTAAATATAGGAGGCTACAACTATAGATAAGGGTCATGCTTAGAATGGTAATCAAGAAAGTGTGAAGAACTACTTTGGGATTAGGTACGAGCCCCAAACCTTTATCCTCAAAAACCTCTATGAACCCTAAAACCTCTAAAGCCATCAAAACCTCTCTGACTAGGAAGGGAATTCAAAACATTTCAAAAGTCAAGATTTCATGCATCAAAGTGGATGGACATCCTTATGCGATGAGGAAATCTAGGCCCAAAACATTTGGGATGAAATCTAATTATGTTAGAACCTTGACTATGGGTAGATTGACTGCCTTGATTTGACTTTCAACCCCATCCATCATCATTAATATTTTCTATAGGTTGCTCCCAACCAAATATTAAAAAAAAAGGAATAATTCTGAAAGATATCAAATCAAATATTGATCATTGAAACTAACATAATCTACAAAAATTCAACTGTTTGCATTCATATTTTAACATTGAAACTAAATAATCCGTGAGTATGAAAACCATAATGAGATTTCCAAATACCTAAAAACCATTGACATACAACTATTTTACCTGATAAATTATTGCATGACATTCAAATTTACCCTTTTCTCTATTATGTAACATATTTTATCACATATTTTCAATTAAAGATTGCAAATTCAAAACATGCGAGAGACAGAGAACAAAATTTCATATACATAGATGATTGATGAGATGGGGCCAACCGCCAACTATATTTGATACCAATCATCACATAATATTAAGATTGAGAAAAGTTTGCAATGATATGCAATATAGAACAAACCTCAAATTTTAATGACAAAACACTATTCTGACCAAGTTAAGTCTAAAACTGCTAAAAGAATCTCTACTAATGAAACTAAGACTTATGCATGTAGAATCTTAAATCTTTTGCAAGTTTGTGTATGGTGTTATTTATCAAAACTCAGTGTATTAATATCCCAAATTATTCTCATGCAAATATCACTTTAAAGCTAATAAGGAACTCAACACAAATTTTTAGAATACTTCATTTGCAACTTCTGACTAGTAGACTATCTAAGAATTTTACCAACTATTACATATATGCATATACCAAGAAAAATAACTCCCCAAACTAGAAGTATTATTTCAACTATATAAAAGTTTTCCTAAATCTTCACTTCTTGGAACATAAATAAATATGTCTAGTTACAGAGTAAAGCCTTTAAATCTCTTGTAGAAATGAAACAAAAAATTTGCATACTTATTTTAAGCTTGAAATGAAACACAACATTCAACAAAATCATCATTAATAATGTCTCATATTCACACATGCAGGCTATAAAATGTAACTAGGAGGAAAACTAATTTCCAAATAAAATTTTAAGTAGAAATCAAACTTTGAACAATCTTACTCACAAAAACCCTTTTGAAAACCTATCAAAACTCTAAACCATAGATTTCTATTTCTAACTATTAACCTTCAATCTATTTCATGGGAGCAAACCTTTAGAAATACTGCATGCATTTCTCAAAAACCAAATTTTTTCAAAAACTAGAAAACACCTGTGATAATGCACCATCCACTCATAATTAAAAATATCCATACTTGGCTCAAATGCAATAGCCTTATCCAGACCTCCTTGCTCACCTTCCTCTCTACAATTCCCATTGAGCCAAGGCTTTGCTTCTACCTGAAGCTTTCCAAATGATGGAATGTCAAAGAAAAATCAACTTTTATATTCACCACCCTTGAACCATAACTGCTTGGGTTATGTGTTCACTTCCCATTAGTGCTTACTAACTCCTACCAAGTTAACAATTTGCTAATCCATTTTGCCAAACTGTCAAATTTAGCATTTACCTTTTCTTCCTACCAAATTCCATGCTAAACAATGTGTTTCAAGGAGATAAGCTAGTCATTAATGCACACCTTATCGCCAATATTTCCATGATCTGAAGCATCTAGAAATATTAAATGACAATGCCACCTTGCACAAGCTTTGATACCAGTAATATGCCAAGTCACCCTTATAATCTTGTTGACCTTAAACCTTATTCCAAATACACATGCCAACTCAATTCATGAGGATAGACTCAAGTGCATATGCCCATTCAAACTAACATCATGCATCATGAAAACTAAACCATCAACCATGGTATTTTGTCTTTGTTTATTCATTATCATAAACTTAGGATCTTATAAATACCTAATCCCATATGTGTTTAAAACCAAACCATGATGAGGTCCATGCAATGCTAATAGAAGGCCAGGCTTAGTGAACTTAGACAAAACCTCATAATGAACCAACATTGCCTTATCAATTTTTAATATAATTAATGTATATGAAGGTGAACATAATGGCTTTGATGATGATAATGTTTATTCTAGTGAGCAAAATTACATATTGACTTCATATCAAATAACCATGCAAACACGGTAGTGGATATTATTCTTGTAAAAATTCTCTAAACATCAAACGAGAATATTCTTTGATTCCCAAAACCATTTTAAAATCCCAAAGTGATTATCATGCATTTGAATAAACTAAAATCAAAGATTATTTTGATACGAGCAACTGAATGATATAGGATCAAACTATAAATTTCTTACTATGACCTGTAGATTACTGCTATTCCAAAATTATATCCATTTAAACCATCAAAATGAATGAGCCATATCTGATCCATAAATAATAAGTAAATTCTATGGCAATGACTGATATATAATTAAATCAGACAACTAAATTATCAGATATTGAGTATACCAAAAAACTGTAACATTTGTAGCATAACTAAAATAATTCAAATGCACATGAACTAAAATTGCCAACTAAACTGTAACTGATCATGATTATAATCATATATGCACATTTTATTCATTCATCCACTTTGATTTTTGAAACCACTAAAACAAAATAAAATCATCAATCAATCATTATGATTTCATAATCAAGAATGCATCTACTAATATCATTAATAAATAAGGGTCCTTGACATAGTTTTAGGATTTATGACCAGGTCATCACTATGGTTTTGAAATTTGGAGGGGTATAGAAAATAGGCATAACATTAACGATCTTGCTAGTCAAATTTGTGAAATAAATTTGATTAGCAACAAATTTTGCCCATATAAAAAATATAAATTTGCCTCGAGAGTGTGATCCAGGAAAATCATTTCTCAAGTAGCTAAGTGTGAACCCCTAAAAAGATGAATTCAGATAAGGATGAAATGTTTGACTACCATGTCACAAAGAAAGAGAAATAATTAATAAATAAATTCAAGCTAGATGCACAAACAATTTACAAATGCCTTAAGAACAAAATCTAATGATGAATTAACCTTATCACAACCAAGTTTAAATCGATCATATTATCATTAACTATGATTCTAAATTTATAAGAATATTTTCTACAGTTTCTCGTATCCTTCTTTCAAATGTGATCCTTTTCACTTCAAACCTTTCATTGGTCCAATAAAAATAAAGCAAGAGCATCAAGCAAAAAAAAACTAATAAACAATGAGGAAAAAGAAATAAAACCAAAAAAAAAATAGAAACAAAAACAAGAAAAGCAAACCAAAAGCACTAATCAGAAAAAAACTTAAGGTGGTGGCCATTTACTAAATAACGTAGCCAATTTTATTCAAGATCTTTAAGATGAAAAGCATTATTACCAAGTATTGTAGCAATTTTATAAGTTTCAAGCCATAATATATCAAATTTATGGTGTTTCCCCGGGTTCTCACAAGATTTATCCCAATATAATACTAGATATCCAACCTTAAACTTCTTATTAGACACCTTTTTATCAAAAAAATTCTTTAGATTTTTCTTAGCCTTTTCCAATTTTTAAAGTGCAATTACTTTAGATTCATCAAGTGCTATCAAATTATGTAGCCTTTGCTCAATCTTTTACGTATTGCAAGGCAGTTCTTGCTGTAAAATTTAAAGTTCTATAGGTAACCTAGTTTCAAATCCATATGCTAACATAAAAGGAGAATAACTAGTTGCTACTTTAACAATAGTTTTATCAGCCCATAAATCTTCAAAGATTTTAAGATGCCAATTTCTTTTTTTATAGAAATCAAATTTTTATTAGTGGACTCGGCTTGTCAGTTCCCTTGTGGATAATAATTTGAATAATGACTAGATATAATAGAATATTTTCCTAGAAATTCTAAAAATTCACTCGAAACAAACTATGGTCCATTATCCAAAATAATTTTGTATGGGACTCCAAATCTAGAAAAAATATGATTTTCTAAAAAAAAATCACTTCACTTGTAACTAAACTTTTAAGAGATTTAGCTTCAGGGCATTTAGTGAAGTAATTTGTGGCTATCAAGATATATCTATAACTTGCAGATGATAGTGGATGAATGTCTAAAATAAAATCTATGTCTCACTTAGTAAAAGGCTTTTCAAGAATAACCAAATTCAAATGCATTGCAGATAATTTATCCCTGCCAACAAAGAATTGACAAGACATACATGAATGTACTAATTTATAAGCATCCTAAAATAAAGCAGGTCAATAATAACCAACTCTTAAAATTTTATAATCTATTGTCTTTGCAGCATAATATCCACTGCAGCTTCCTTCATGACAGCCTCTAAGCACCTTCTGTGTTTGATCACGAGCAAGACACCTTAGTAAAACACCATCATGATTACGATAAAATAAAAAGTTTTATAGAAAATAAAAGTTTAATGTTTTTAACTGTAATGAATGTCTTTATTTCTTATTAAAGTTGTCTGGGCAAGATTGATTCTAAAAATAATGGACTAAGTCACAGTACCAATCATCTTTAGCCAATAGACAGTCCCAATCATTTATTTCATGCCTATACTTAAAATTTTCAGGGAATTTAGAAACCTTCATTGTTTTAAAATGAGGTTTAACATTTAATTTTTCATCAATAGAAAGGACTAGGACATTGAAATCTGATGCTATATTTTTAGCTAAATGTTTTGCTAATTTATTTCCTTTGATAGTTCTTGATGTTTTGAATTCAAGGTCAAATTCTTGAATACGAAGAATCCACTTAGCAAGCCTTTCTTGAATAATTAGTTTCATTAAAAGATATGATAAAATAGGTACGTTAGATCACACAAAATTTTTATTTTCCATCAACAAATATCTAAATTTGATTAATGAAGAAACGAGAGAAAAAACAAACTTTTCAACCAGAGGGTACCTTGTTTTGGTATCTTTCAAAGATTGGCTTATGTAATCAATAGATTTTTCTTTATTCTTTTCAAACTCTTGAGTAACTATAGCTCCTATAACTTTTTATAGGCCATTAACATAAAGGATAAATACTTTATTTAAATGGAGTTTAGCAAGGACAGGTGCACTAACAATGGCATTTTTTAGTGAATTAAAAATTAGACTCACATTTTCATTCTAAATGTAAATCTTATCTTTCTTTAATAACAACTGTAAAGGGTTAGTCTTATTATCAAAATCAGAAATGAATTTTCTAACAAAATTGATTTTACCAAAGAAAGATTTTAAAATTGACTGATCTTTTGGAGGATTTAGTTCCTTTATTGATTTAATTCATTTTGGATCAATGAAAATACCATCCTTAGAGATTTTATGACCCAAAAATTTACCTTCAGTTATATCAAAAATAAATGTCTTTGGATTTAGAGAAATCCAAACTTCTTACATATTGTAAAAATTTCACGAAGATGATCTAAATATTTTCTCTTTTTGGAATGAACAGTAAAGTCATCTAAATAAAATTGAATGATTGCACCTATTAAATTATCAAAAGCTACGTGCATATCCCTTTGAAAAGTAGCTCTAGGATTCATTAATCCAAAGGTATTTGATTATAAGCAAAAGTGCCTTTGCATGTGGTAAAAGTGGTTTTATGCCTATCCTTAGGATTTACAATAATTTGATTATAACTTGAAAATCCATCTAATAAAAACATCATTTTAAATCTTGTAATCTGATGTAATATCTGATCTATACTTGGTAAAAGAAAATTATCTTTTATTCTTGCTTTATTTAAGTCTTTAAAATCAACACAAAGTCTAATATCTCCATTTTTCTTTCTTACATGTACTAAATTAGCCATCCACTCAGAATATGTTATAGAAAAAATGATAAAAACATCAATCATTTTATCTAGCTCTTTGTTAATGGTATCCTCTAACAAAAGGATAATCCTTCATATTTTCTATCTTACAGGCTTAATACCTAGTTTAATTAGAATATCATGTTTGATAATATCCGTATTGTAACATTTAAGATATTTATAAGACCACACAAATATATCAATAAACTCTTTGAAAAGTTTAATGAATTTAATCTTTACATTTTTAGTTACTTGTATCCCTAGATAAACATATTTAGGATCATCTTTGGTTCCTAGATTTATGGGTAAGGTTTCACCTATGATTTTTCTTGATGGTTCTTCGGTTCTAAAATTTTTGGGCTGATCATTAGGAGAAAAAATAGATTCTAAACTTACTAAATCAACAAGCAATTTGTTAGTACTTAACAGTAAATAATCACCATAATTAAGTACATAATCATCTTGATCAAAATAGTTACCTTTGAGAAATGAATCTATATATTCATCACAATTGAAAATTGACCAACTCTCTTTTAAATCAAGAATCTTAAGATGAAATAATTCAATCAAAGAAAAATCAATAGTGGGTTCAATTTCACTAAAAGTAGGATTGGAGGCATAAATTGCAAGTTTATCTACTTTTATATTAAATTCACTGAGAATATGGGTAATATTGATAGCTTCAAAATTTTCAATCAATGTCCATACATTTTAAGTGTAATGATGCAAACGTGTTTGATTGGTCTTATAATTTTTTCAAATTTATCTCATTATTAGCTTTGAGTCTCCAAAAACTTCTAGGTGCTTAATATTTAATTCTATAGATTTCTCTAATCCCAAACATAATGCTTCAAACTCTATTGTATTATTAGTATTTTCAAAGGATAGCATATAAGCATATTAAAATATCTTGTCGACGGGAGATATGAGATAAATACCAGCACCACTACCTTGTTGGGAACAAGCTCCATCAAAATAAAGAGATCATAAACAGTTTCTTCTAAATATTTTTTCATACTAGTTTTTTGGTTCATCAACATTCAATAATTCATAAGTCCCAATACTTGTTTCTATGTATGAGATATTGGAAGAAGAAGGAGATTAAATTGGAGTATTGAAAAAATCTTCTCTTTTAATAAATGCAATCTCCTTATTAAATAGAACCCAAGTTACATCTTTACCAACATATGCTCTAATTGCCTTTGACTGGTTCCTTCTTAATAACATGGCATAATTACTAGGAATATCTAAAATTTGAATATTAGTCATACAATTAATACGTTCATCATGTGCAATCTTAATAACTTTATCACAAAATTTATCACAACTCTTAGTTTGTCTTGCATCAAAACCAGTAATTTTTCTATTATCTGCTTCATAACAATTGCCCAATTGATCAAAACTACACTTGGGCATGATATTTTTTGAAGAACCAGTATCCAAAATATAATTATGTATTATTTTATTACCAATTTTAACCGTGACATAGAAAGGAGAATATAATCAACATAGAGATCAAACTGTTGATCGTAAATATGTTCAACATTACTTTCTTCTTGTAAACCTACATCTGATCTAGGATTCTTAACTACTTCATTAATTTTATCTAATTGTCCAGGAAGACTAGAAAATTGCAATAATGAAAATTCAACTTTAATGGTTGATAAATCATCAATTATATTATAAGTCTTAGCATCTGTTTGCCTAAATTTTTTAAATTTATAATGTTAATATTGTGAATTGTTATATCCAGTAGCAAAAAGAGTATCTTGATCATTTTTATCATTTTTAAAAGATATTTTATTTTTATCATCAGAATGAGACTTGTCATTTGCTGACCTATTATTGTTAGAAACTTCATAATCCTTATTCCTAGTATTTATAACATAAATATTTTCTTTTTCTGAAGACTCATCAATAGCATTTACATTATACATTGAATCTTTAGTTATCTTTTCTTTTTCATGAAACAAATATTTATTGAATTTAATAATTTGACATGTTTCGAGATTATGATCAAGCTCAAAAACCTCATAATAATAATAAACACTATCTTCCTTCACATTTTTATGAGAAGAGAAAGGTTTATCATTAAGCTATCTTTTAACAACAACCAACTCATTTTCTAAACTTTGGATTGCCTTTAATATTTCAATATTATCTAAATTTAATCATGTATTGGATCTATCTTTAAAGCCTACGTGTTTCAACTTATTTTCATAATCAATACAAAATTGAATGGTTTCATCATATTCAATTATATAATTATCTTCTAGTGCCATTTTGTATTTTAAAGGTAAAACATTACAAAAAGAAAACCTGGACAATTTTCTAGAAGGTCTGATATCATTTTTAAAAAAATGATGTAATTTGGTGAACTTAAAAACAAAATGATACATAGTTTCACCTAGATCTAATGAAATGTTTTCAAGATCATATATAAATCAAAATCTTCATTATCTTTTTCAAAGGATAATTCTAACCATTGTTCTACATCATTCCAACTATCAATCACTTTTGTATGCAAACTAACAAATGCTTGATAAGATTTTCCTTTAATGTTTGCACAAAAAATATTAAACAAGTCTTCTCATTAGTTATTCTAAGAGTGACAAAAACCAATCTAAAAGATTCTAAATGATTTTTCCAAGATTCTTGAGTTGAACAAAAAAAAATTGGTATATTTAGTCTCTTGAGAGAAGGTAGTTTACCTGGATGATTTCCAACATTGATTAGATTTGTAAAAATCCAAGGAGCTATGACTATCTGATGTTCTTGCTAGAGTTCTTCATCTTCACCTTTTGTGAGTTATTCGATTTCTCTATTATCTTATAACCCGTGAAACAAATATTCCAATCTCCTTTTTGGTATTTGTTGTTCTGAATCTTGTTGATTTTCTTCCAATTAATTCTTGGCTGGTGGGTTTTTGACAATCCGATCCACCATTAGAATTTTTAGCAAATTCTATCTCTGAGATATGACTATCTTGTATCTAGATTTTCTGACTTGAATGTTGATTAGGCAAAGTAATTTCAAGAGGCTCAATAAATTTGTTAAAAGGAAAAGAATAAAAAAGATAGTGAACTTTAGGACAAGAATTAGTGGATAGTGTTGCTTCTCTATTTTCTTGAATCCTTCTATTAAAATTAATTATATCGTGTTGAGTTTGACGTGTTAACTTTTAATACCAATCAATTTTAAATTAAAAAAATTCTAATCCTTCATTGATTACTTCAATAACTTGAACGAGATCTTTGGGATGATTATACCATGCAAAACATGTTAAATTAAAAGTAATATCAATCTGATCTTCTTCAACATTAAGAATAGGTTGAATAACTGAAAGTTGTTGACTTAAAAAAATCATTAGAAAGAAAAAAAATTCTACAAAATTGTCTCTAGTGGAGTCACCAAATTTGTTGATGAAAAAAATTATCACATCAACGAATCAACCCTTTCACCTATCACGAAGGTCGAATTAGAATCATCCTAGTCTAATTGTAGGGGTTTTAAAGGTTCATTTTAGGATCCTAAAGACACAAAAGGGTTTATAATAATTTCTAGAAAAATAATAAATAAGTCATCAAATTAACTTATTCATTATCACAATTGAGAATCTGTATTAATTAAGAATCAGTTGAATTAATAATTTATAATTTATATTATTTGACAGAGATAATCTATTCATTAGATAATCTCTTGAAGAATAGAAATCTGATTCTAAAATTATATGTATGAAAATACACTTCATTACATTTTTCCATGGTTCATTATCCAACCAAGTGATAAGAAACACTAATAGAAAATAACAAGAAAGACAAACAACAAATACAGAACGAAACAAAAAACAAAACTGAACAGAAAAAATCACAACAAAACTTAAAAGAGAACAAAGGAAAAGTAAAACTAATCTAAAACATAGAAACTAAGAAACATAATACTATAAAAATGCTATAAAAAACAATGAACTAAAAGTATACCTAGAATAAAAGATAATCTAGAATAATATTAAACTTTTAAAAGTAGAAATTAAATGAAGCATAAGAAAAAAAACTAAGGTAATTTAAGCAACTACTAAATGGATACTAAAGAAAAATATACATAATAAACTATAAAAGATTTGAAACTAAGAACTAAATTAATAGTTAGTGCTAACTTACTATTAATAAACTTCTGAAAATTTTAAATTAAACCATAAAGATAAATAAAAACTAAAGATATTAAAAAAACTTAAATGTGTCTATTAAAGTAAGTCAAATATTTACAAAAGAGTTGCAATTCTCAACATGAGAGTCGTCTTATCATAAGAACAAATTTAAAATGAGAACTCCAACATTTTTTAATACAAATAATGCGAAATGATCATCATTTTCAGGTTGAATACTTTGAATTATGCACATAGGACTACAAATAAAAGTCATCAAAAGATATTAGACTTAACAAATTTTAGATAATCAGTAATAGATAAAAATAATAATTGGATATACCTATGTTACATAAGTTATTACTCAATTATCAGATAAAGTACCATTGGGTCTATCTACAAAAATTGTACTATCTCAAAGAAATTGCATAGAAAGAAGAGATGAATGAATGAATTTAGAATAATACTCAAGTCCTCCATACCTATTGAACCTCTATCTTTAAATGAAAGTTGATCTCCTTTTATCCTTCAACTTCAATTATGAAATAAGTTATAACTAAATTTTAGTTAGTTATTAGTTAAAGTTAACAAATTGACTTATAAATTCAATTAGTTAATATATAATATATGGAAAGATTAATTAAGACTCTAAAGTCTTAATTAAATCAAACTATTTAAATGAAATAACTTGGGTACTAATATTAACAGGTGGGGACCCCATCTTATTAACAATAAAGTATGACACATAAATAATCATAAAATAAATAGTAAATTGATAAATCCTACTCTTGTTTAAACCATAATGCAATTTATATTTTAACTTAAGCATATATTAATTATATCTCAAAATATCTATTTTATCCAAGTCTTCAAAATAAAATACCAAGATATGTTTTAAAACTACATCAAGTTTTCTGAATAAGCAAAGTTATTCTCTGGATAACCAATAATCATCTAAATCTGATAAAACCTCTACAATATGTTTGTCTTACTGATCAAGACAAACATTATATTACATTTTAGATGCAGGAAAAGGCAATAATCTAGTGCATGTCTCAGATGTGTCATCATCAACTTCCAACTTCACCCTTTTAAGCCTCCTTAGCTCATTGGGTGCCTCAGATTCTTTACCTTTCTCAGTAGCATCTTTTTCAGCAACATGATCAGGAATGTCAATAGACTTGATTTTACTATCAAATCCTCGACCCCTCAAATTTAATCTCTTGTATCTCAAAATAGGCTCACTATGAGCTCCTGAACTGTTCAATCTCCTACATTTTCCATCGAGTTCAGTATTGGATGGAGTAAGAGTATCTGAAATAGTGGTAATGTTCTTAAGGTCCTTAGCATGAGTCACCTCTTTATTTAATTGTTTTTTGGCTGATTGTTAGGAAATTGATGGGCTAGTAGAGGTTGGTCAACTGGTTCCCCTCTAAATACAAGAGGCTATGACTATAGATAAGGGTCATGCTCAGGTTGGTGCTCAAGAAAGTGTGAAGAACTACTCTGGGATTAGGTACGGGCCCCAAATCTTTGATCTTGGAAACCTCTAAAGCCACCAAAACCTCTTTGACTAGGAAGAGAATGCAAAACATTCTAAAATATAAGATTTGATGCATCAAATTAGATGGACATCCTCGTGCCATGAGGAAACTAGGCCTAAAATATCTGGGATGAAATCTAGTTTTATTAGAACATTAGCTATGGGTAGTCTGACTGCCTCGATTTGACCTTTAACCCCATCCATCATCATTACTATTTTTTGTAGGTTTCTCTCAGCTAGACATTTTGATTTTTTTTTTTTTGAAAGATATCAAATCAAATTTTGATCATTGAAACCAACATAATATGAAAAAATTCAACTATTTGCATTCATATTTCAATACTGAAACTAAATAATCCATGAGTATGAAAACCATACTAAGATTTACAAATACCTAAAAACCATCGACATACAACTATTTTACTTGATAAATTATTGCATTACAGTCAAATTTTCCTTTTTATCTATTATGTAACATATTTTATCACATATTTGCAATTAAAGATTGCAAATTCAAAACCTATGAGAGACAGAGAACAAAATTTCATATACACAGATGATTGATGAAATGGGGCCAACCACCAACTACATTTGATACCAATCATCACATAATATTAAGATTGAGAAGAGTTTGCAATGATATGCAATATAGAACAAACCTCAAATTTTAATGACAAAACACTATTCTGACCAAGTGAAGTCTGAAACTGCTAAAAGAATCTCTACTAATGAAACTAAGACTTATGCATGTAGAATCTTAAATCTTTTGCAAGTTTGTGTATGGTGTTATTTATCAAAACTCATTGTATTAATATCCCAAATTATTCTCATGCAAATATCACTTTAAAGCTAATAAGGAACTCAACACAAATTTTTAGAATACTTCATTTGTAACTTCTGACTAGTAGACTATCTGAGAATTTTACCAATTATTACAGATTTGTATATACCAAAAAAAATAACTCCCCAAATCAGAAGTATTATTTCAACTATATAAAAAAAATTCTAAATCTTCACTTCTTAAAATAGAAGTAGTGAGATGGATTTCATTCGCTTACTAGCATCACAATGCTAGATGAAGGTAATTTGATTAAGTGGTGTGTATGAATTTGACTGATCCTTAAATCATTAATTATTGAAAATTTTGGCCAAATCAATGTTAAGTGAGACATTATCATTTCATGAGTATGATTTATATGTTTGTGAGATATATTGATTATGATGTATTTCTTTATGATACACCACATATTTAGTTTTATAAACCATACAACACATGGGTACTAGTTTGTATCTCTAGATTCCCATGCCATCACTATTTACTCATCCATGAAGGAAGGTCCATTCCTTGATAGAATTTGTGCGGGGGATTGTTGGTCTGTGATTGGTGTGAAAAAACACTCAGATGACGCTCCCCCTCCCCACAGTAGTACTACTTTTGAGATGACACTTGAGATTGTCACAAATACTAGAGTGTAGAGAACTTATGTTCTAGGGAGCCATGTATCTTATATATGTACATTGTATTGTATTTATTATTGAAACATTATCGTGATGAGTTGTAATTACTTATTTACTTTACATTGACAACAATGGCTATATGCTTGTACCAACTGTCACTGAATATCTATAATTACTTTCTATAATCAATTATGATGTATTTTTATGATGATAGTGATCAGTGATGTATGATGTAGTATGTTTTATTTATAGTTATCAAACTTAGAGTATTTTATATGATTATTTATTAGATTCATGTGGTATAATCTATTTAAAGTATATGTTGTTTAAATTTGTATTTTTATATATAGATCCTAGTGGGGATGTTATAGTCATGACCATATATTTTGAAATCTAGTCAGAATATGATCAAGAAATCAAAGTTGAAGACAAGTATGCTAAGAAGGTGTAAAAATGTAATGAATTGTTTTCCAAGTTGAAAGATTTCTCCTATACTTATCCAGATGACCTTATTCAAAAAGAATTTGTATACCTCATTGAGTTTCTAGGGGCTGCCAAGTTCAAGATTTGTATTGCTAAAGAAAGTATTAAAAAAATTCAATGACTCTAAGTCAATAAGAGGTGATAGTTTCCTTCAAATAATGGGAGGAGCTGGGAAATCGAATTGCACATTCACTGATGATAATGATAAACTAGTTTCTAAAGACACCATCGTCAATCAACTCAAAAAGAATATTGAGGAGATTTTAAATCGCAAATTTGCATTCAATTATGGGTAAATTTAGACGTTGATCAAATATCAAAATAACTTGGATAATATTAATGTAAAGCTAAAAAAACTTTAGGGAACAACTCAAAAGATGATGAACTTACATTATGATGCAAAAATCACTTTCACATATTCATATGGCCGAGATAAAGACAATATATTAAAAATCCTATAAAATTTTGATGAATACTATTAGAAGGAACCACTACCATAGAAAGAGAAGATCTCAATCATCCTTGATGAATACGAAGAGGAATAGTTTGTCACCAAATTTTGACTAGTTTCCTAATCATAACTTTTTAAATCATTCTTGAAAATTTTAATTATATATTTTGTAATAGTAATTTACACATTGTATATCATGAAAATCTAATAGGTTTTTTTTACAAGTTTCAAGTCATGTAAATTTTCCAATGCACTTTTACAAGTTGTGTAAATTTGTTATTATACTTTTCAATTTATTTAAAAACACCAATGCATTTTTGCAAGTTATGTAAATTGTTTAATTTGTTTTTACAAATTTTTAAGATGTGAAAATTTGTTAATAAACTTTTAGAAGCCCCTAAACTACAAAAAATGTGGTTATGCATTATAACCACCTAGTTCAACCTATAAATATAAGTTTAGGGCTCATCTGTGAGGGTTCTTGACAATTAGACTTTTGAATCAAACAAGAGAAAGAAGAGTTTGTTTTTGCAACTCAACAAAGATCAATCTATTAAAAATATTTCAAATTTTGTGTTCAAGATTTGTTTATGGGCAATGTATGCATTTACATCCATGTATATTTGATTATGTACTTTCAAAATGATGCTGAGATTGTAATTAACTAGTCATAACATAGAAATTTTTCTATAGAGTTTATTTCTTAAACCTATATTCATAATTTCATAATATCAGAATTTTAGTGTGGTAAAATTAGTATTCTTTCTTGTTTTTCTGAGGAAATATGAAATAATTGTCATATTTATGTTATAAACGATAATCACTTATTCTGGTGTTGCATTTTTTTATGAATATGTAATGTCTTTTATACCCATTAAATTAGATTTTTTTTTATAGTAAATCCACCCTCTTTCCTGACTTTTTTAGTAATTATCTACGTTTGGCCCATTGTATTTTTTGCTTCTTCATCTTTATAAACATATTTATTTCTTCCATCATTTTCATTCATATATCCTTTCTCCCACCTTTTCATACTTTATGGTTAAAATGAATACCTCAATAGAAACCATCTTTGTTGTGAATAGTTTTCTTTTCCGCATCCTTTTTGGTTTTCAGTAAAGATAGATCTACCTTCTAATAAGAGAGGGACTCTATCTTGTGACTGTTGATGCAAAATATTCATTTGTCCTCTAGAAAAATTTTCATTCCAATAATTTTTAGCACCCACCATGGGGCACATTTCTACAACTCTTGTGAAGCCCACATTCTAAGATTTTGTTCTATATGACTCTATCATTGACTCAAGGCCCACTCTATCAACCTGACCTAGATGTGGAATAGGCTACATAGTTAGATATTTTTTCACATATCAAACAACTTGCTTGGGATTTTTGATGAAGTATCTTTAGATCAATTTCAAATAATTTTAGTAAGCTTGAACCAAGAATTAGATCGTGCAGAAAGAACAGAGAGAATCATTACATGTAGGGAGGCCCATAGAGCTTGTCAAACAACTCAAAATCAATAAAATTTATTTATGACCATTTTGGCTATTCAAGACCCTGATCATCAACCTAGTTTAGATTGGATAGAAGTTGAATAGGAAGAATTGGATTCAAGTTTTAGTTAATTTGCTTGGGAGAACATAACAAGTCTTGTTCATTTTCAGACTATTACTCGAGAAATAAATATAGAATAAGACCATTCCACTATTTTTTGAATAACTACCAATTTTTTTCAAAGAGATAAGTGTTAGGGTGTGGAGCTAAAAGCTTCAACTATTGCAGACATGGAGAGGTTGCTGAGTTCCAGAAGTGCCGGCATCAGCAGTGTAACCGACGTCGATCACAGATAGTAAAAAAGGCAACCGACATCGGCAGGGAGTCGACCGACGTCGGTCAAAACCAGTCAGATAGGGACCGACGTCGGTCGCCTGTGTGTTCCAGAACTGTTCGTTGCACGAATAGTTAGTTAGTTAAACTGAGTGTTTACATGTTAAGGGGCTAATTATAGTCTCGAGCTACGTGTCTAATTATTGTAATTAGAGGTCTATTTTTGTATGCATGGGATTCTATTTAAAGACCCATGAGGCATGTATTGTAATTAACACAAGAAGGCAAGTAAAGCATTGAAGCAAGGAAGCAAGGTCAAGGAGATATACAGGTGTAAGGTCAAGGAGATTAGCTGAAGCATTCAAGGAGGGGATAACAACTCAGGTTGTTGAGTTGGTTTTGGTTGAGCAAGAGAGAGAGGGAAGAAGGTCTTGAGGTGTGGCAAGCCTTTGAGGTGGAGGAAGAAGTGGCATCTTCCTTATTGTATTTTCTTCTAGTAGTATTTAATACAAGAGTGTGTATTGTCTCTCAAATTCTTTGATGTCTCAAGTTTCTAGTTACTTAATCATTCTGGTATAATTCCGTGTTTAATTGCTTATAAGAAAGTAATCAATTGTGCTTCCGTTGGATAAGGGGTTCCTAACAGTTGGTATCAGAGCATTTGACAGGACCAAAGTTTCCCAAAGTTTTGACACAACTTGTTAGATTTAAGAGCACACATGATTACCAATGTATAAGCAACTTAAACATACGAAAATACCTAGAAGAACAAATAACTATCAATGAGAAATAACACAGAATATGAGAGGCAACACACAATTGTATTCAACTCATTACAAAGGAAATTACAATAAAGATATCACACTCTTCTTCCACCTCTACAAGGCCTTCCACACCTCAAGGGCTCCAGTAATCTTCCCACCTGAGTAATCTTCTCTCATAGGTCATAACTAACAACTAACACAAGCTGTTGTTCACCTCATTGTACATCCAGTACAATCGAGTACGAACCGATACTCCAAGTAGATCTAACCATGATCCTAATCCTGATGTATTGCTGTCACCTTGGATCTTGCTCCCCCGCTGATCTCCGTTTGACCCTTGCATTCACACACCCCAACAGACCAACCCTGATCGTACTTATCACATGTAGATCTCCTCCATGATCTTGCAACACCCTGCATATCAAACCTGATCTTACATACATGGGGAATCTTACTTGATTCCACCATGGGAAGAACTCTCCAAGTTCCACACTTGGGTTCTACAAGTTCAACACTTAACAATACAGCCCATGAGTCTATTATATAGATCTCATGCATATAATAATTAGACAAGCGGCTCAAAGACTCGAACTGGTCTTTATCATGCAAACTCTGCGTTCACTTAACTAACTATTCATCAATAGTAGTTTTGACCGCCACAGGTGACCGACGTCGGTCCCTGCCTTCTTGGAGGTGACCGATGCCAGCCGATCTCCTGCCGATGCCGATTTCCCTTGCACTGTCCCCTGACTGACGTCAGTTTTGGCCTACCGACGCCGGTGACTGTCAAGCTCTGAAAACCTCCCTGTTTGCCTTAGGTGAAGCTTTTAGCTCCACACCCTAACAATAAGTAATAAAAAAATTAGAAGAAAAACTCATAGATGGTAAAAAAATAGTTACAATAATAAATCAATCTAATGACCATTTATGCAGTTCAAGCACTGGTATTTCAATCAAATCTTGATTGGTTAAGTGAAACACATGAAGATATCTCATCAGATTTGAGACCATTTACATGGGACAATAGAACTAGCCCAACATAGTTTTGAAGAGTTGTTGAAATATTAGAAGAAAAAGAAGATAATGTTACTTTAGTAGAAAGAACTGAAGCAATAAATGCACAAAGAACATGAAAAAGGGGATTAACTCAAAGAGTTTTGCAAATTTAATTTGCACTTCAACAATAATACTATTTATCTCAAACTAGTAGAAAATGTAGAGCTAGTAAATCAAAGGGTGAAATTAAACATTTTTATGTGTTAAAAGAAGCTTCTGATTTCAAGTTGAGTCTTGAATAGAAGAGTAAACTCAAGAAAATAGTAACTATTTCCATGACTCCTATGAAAGGTAAGAAGTCACAAAGAGGAACAATCATATGTTAAACCCTTATCTTATTAGGTGTTATCTCATTACAATTAGTCTTTATAACCACAACTCAACCATGGGGTAATGTGATTGAACTATTGGCTTTGGGATAGTTGCAATAACTTTTGAAAGGTTCACAAAAGAAATTTTCAAAATTTTTAGGTGATGATAAGCAACATCCAGATGAACATATTGTTGCCTTCTCTATAGCATGTAGAATTCTGGGCGTTGACCATAAAGATATCACATTGGCTCTCTATTGAAAATCTTCAAAATGGAGCAACATATTAGTTTTATCATCTTCCTTTAGGAGCCATTACCAATTGAAATGATATGAAAAACTAAGTTTAAAAATAGATTTAAATTGACATAATATGCACATGCATTATTGGCTGAACTCACTCAAATGAAGAAATAAGATTACGAACCCATGAGAGATTTCTTAGTTAAATTCAATAAGCTACTTCATAAAATACCAATAATTGCTAAACTAACAAATGAGAATAAAAAATACTTATTTTTCAATTATCAATTATTAGAATTGAGTTATCAATTGAGAAGGGTCAGAGTAGTTGACTTGAATGTAGCCCAAACATTACTGATTGATGTCGAAGATGACATGATAATGGCTGAGAAATTAAAAAAAGAACCATTAAAAGTAAGGCATAGAGTTTGGGTCAGTCTTATACTAAATAACTTTTAAAAAAAATGGCTAATGATAGAATAGTTTTGAAAAAGCAATTGCCTTAGAAAACCATCACTGCTCCTTACGAAGATATTCCTAGAAGAACATATCCCAAAAGAAACTATGTGCCTTTTCAAGTGAATCACCCTTGATTACAACATCCTTAGAAAAATATTATACTAGAATCTCCTCCTCATCCAAATCTAAACCTTTTAGTAAATGTTGTTTTAAAAACATAGGAAATATTTGGATACAAAGAAATTGAAGAAAAAGAATTAGAAATCCCCAATCCTCAAGAGTGTGAAATTAAAGAACCTAGTGGTGACTCTGTAAATGTGTTTTTAGAATATAATTCAAATGAAGATGATTATGAGGATAATGTTGGAGACATGAACAATCAGTCATTTTCAATCTTCAAAAGAGCTCAAAACTAGAAAAAGCAATAAAATAATAGATAAGAAGAATCTACAAAAGTCATTCTTTCACGAGGAACATTACCTCCTATTGAGATGAAGGGAAAATAACCAATGGATAAAATATGTGAGTCCTTCATTACAACCATTGGTTATTCAAAAGGTAATCTTTATATAAACAATAATGCTAATTTATCTTAGCCTATAGAATGATCTTCTTTTTCTAGCCTACCCACATTTGATATAACTGAATATGTCAATAAAACTAAAATTTAGATGTCACAAGCTTAATATTTGAGAACATGTCTAGATCAATTATATTGGATAGTATAATTTATAAAAGGCAAAAATTACAATCAAAATAAGACCAATGTCAAAGGAATATTATCCAAATTTCTTTCTTCCAATCTAGTGAACTCCATCGCTGTAGTCACTTCCAAGTCCAATAAAGTTGATATTTTTTATATTTCCTTGTCTCTCAAAGGATGTGAAGTTAGTAATTGCATCACTGATATATGTGAATTTGATAATGTAATGCTTTCCAAATTTGATCATGCCCTTTGCTTGATTTTTACAAAAAAAATGGTAATTATTAATCTATGGAAGCTGAAACAAGTTCTATTAATCAACCAAATCAAAGATGCCCAAGTTTCCCTAACTTCTTTCCATCATAAGATGATTAAAATTAACATTATGGTAGCTGACATCCCAACATCCTATGGAATTATGTTAAGGAGAAACTTATGTAAGAAACTTGGTGGTGGAATTTAGCTAGACTTATCACATGCAATGATCCTAGTCAAAGGAGTGAAACAACATCTTGAAACAAAATTAAAAATAAAGTACATTGTGAAAAAAGTAGATAATCTCAGGGTGAATATCTTGTATGAAGATGAGGGTATAGACAATTATTTATTGATGTCAAAAAAAGATCTAGATATACCGCGAATCATGGAAATCAATCCCAATTAAGTCTAGATGTTAGAATTTGGTAGTAGTTACTCTTCAATAGGATTTGATGTACAAATTATTCTAATATACCCCAATAAGGAAATATTTCCTTTCTCTTACAAGTTGTAGTTTGAGTTTAATAACAAAACTATATAATATGAATCACTCTTACTTAGGTTATAGGTTGTAGAAGAGATGGGAATCAAAAATTTGTATGTGTTGGGTGATGCAGAACTAGTTGTAAAGTAGATCAATGGCTAGTATCAGGTAAATAATGATTACTTGAAACACTATAGAAAAAAAGTCTAGAATAATATAGAAAGTTTTGATTCATTCTTTATTCATGCTATCCCAAGATAAAATAACTCTAAAGCAAACACACTTTTAGTATTGGTTTCATTGTTGATTCCAAATTCAAAAGTTATTACGGATAAATACAGAAGTGAATTAGTGTATCGACCTAGTGGACTACATAATTTAAAGAATTAGTAGGTATTCAATGATGATCAACAAATCATTTATTTTATTGAAAAATTTGATGTGTTCATAAATTTTTACTTTGAAGGTAGTGATTTGTCATATATAGAATCTTCATTACAAACTTTGAAGGAAGGCATTGTTGAAGAACAAGATGAAGAAGGATTAATAAAATTGAAAGGGAATAAGATTCCTAAAGGTTTGGTCTCATTAGAAGAAATTTTTGACAAGCATGATAGGTTAATTAAAAATAAGATGTAGAAATATTCCTTCAGTTCAACAGACTATGAGAAAGTGAACATAGGCTCTGAAGAACAACCTAGGTTGGTTAACATTGGTAAATGTTGTTCACCTAAAGAAAAGAGAAAATTTGTTAGCTTATTTTGAAAATATATATACATTATTGAATATTCATATTCATATGAAGATCTGAAGTATTCATTAGAAATAAATGCAACACACAGTTCCTCTAAACCTTATGCTAAGTCATTCAAATAGAAACAAGGACAATATAACTTAAATATTGCAAGAACAATTTTTGCAAAAATTTAGAAAATGTTGAATGCATAAATTATTTTCCATATTAATCATTCAACTTGGATTACCAAAATGTTACCAGTTCATAAAAAGAATGGGGAAATCATAATTTGTGTCAGTTTTATAATTCTGAATTAGGTGTCTCTCAAAGATAATTATCCATTGCCCATTATGGATCAAGTTCTTCAGGCTGTTACATGTTATGAGATGTTCTCAATATTGGATGATTTCTCAGGCTATAACTAGATTGAGCTTGATAAAGAAGATCAACATAAAACAACTTTCACAACCCCATGGGGTACTTTTTCATATCGATGAATGTCATTTGGATTGTGTAGATGATATTTATGGATTATATAGCACCTCAATCTTATACACTTAAAAAATTCAAACCTTGGTTGTTCCTCTCAATTTTGGACCTTTTTTGATTTTAGAAGTCTCACATCTACTATCTTATGTCACTTGGTCTAACCAATCTTATTTTGATGAGCCAAACTTTATATCTTACCCATAATGCTTAAAATATACTTATCTTATGCCCCTATAATTTCTGAGCTTGTACCTATTTTCTAACTATCAAGACACAAGCATTGGTCCAAGAAGCTTGTGTTGATGTTAGTGTCCTACCTGACACAAGTTCCCAATGCCCTAAAGTCATCTAATTTAAAAATTAAACAATCCTAATGGTTAACCTAAGTGATTTAACGTGAGGTATTTTTTGATAGTTTTATATATTCAGAATCACTCCTCATTCATTCCTCACCTAGAAAATACCTAAGGTAACTTATTAAAGGATTTAATCAAGTACTCGATAAATCAAATCTTTCCTATTTTCTCTTATTTTCATATCAATCATAGGAATAACACATACATAGGTCTAAAGTACTGAAGGAATATCCCAAGAGCTAAATTTGTCAAGTTACAAGCTAGGTCACTATTTTACTTGATCTCCACATATTCCATGATTCACACACAAGCCAAAACATAAGGGAGAACTACATCAGTCTGAGGCCCTCTTCAAAGTATTGGCTACGTAGGCAATGCTCATTGATATAAGGGTCTTTGGGGTTAGCTCAACACCATGTGCCCACTTACCCAATTTTTCCAAAGTCATTGTGAAGATGAAGAACTAGGGTTTTGTAATTTTATGAGGAGTGATAGTCCATAACCCAAAACATAATGCACTAGAGTGAAGACAAAGATAAATCCAAAAGCATCCAGGTGGTTGCATCTTTTTCCAAAATTTATTCTATATAGGACACCTACATTCAATTTAGATAGTAGCATCGATGTAACCATCCTAAGCTGAAGCTAATGTCTACAGCTCTAAAGGTACTTAATCTAGAATTTAGTGATTGTTCTATAACCCTCTTCTAGTCTGCGTCTTGCCTATTCTAGATTTAGAACTGTGTTTGCATTAGAACTAAATAAGTACATTATTTCTTTATCATTTCCATATCTAGCATAGTTATACTTTTTATTTTTATCCTATCTTAGTTTAATGAATTTAGCATATGTCATATATGAGTTTAGTATTTAATTGACCTTCTATATAAATAGTTTATCACCCTTACGTCCTAGGCTATCTCTATCCCCTTTAACCCTAGATTCCCTAATCTAGATTTTTAGGTTCAAACATTTGGTGAACCTAACCTTTGAACTTAAAAACCTAGCTACTTTTGGGATTTTGGTTCTTATTCTGAAACACATTATATTTTTTGTTTAATCCTAAAAATAAAGTGTTCAAATTTTCAAATAATCAAATCTTGTCTTTTCTTAAAATCATGTTAGCTATGGATATACCTATTAATTATTTCATGTTCCAATACCTTATAATGGTGATTACTTGTTATATATCATTCCTAATTAAATCAATCTGATCTATAAGGGGTTCTAAACCTCATTGTTGCGTACTTCATGTTTTAATGTTTATAATGAACTTTTACCTGTTACTACAAAATGCCAAAGGGAGTGAATGAAATAATCATCCTCCCCATGTCATATTACCACCAAATCCAAGCATATTACTACCAAAACTTCACTTTTAGACTTGCTATACCATTCATCCGATTACAAGGATGTCCTTTTGGATGCATCATGTATGACCACATTCACTTGTAATGTCAAACCACCTATGTGGCATCTGTCTTAAATTCCATCAAGTGTACCAAGCATAATATATCCTTTGAAAAGGAGGATTCACCACATCAACATATTATAAATAGTTATATGCCACTCTACATCTAGGTGTGTATTTATAGGAAAATGATAAAATGAATTCTTGTGGACAATGGTTCAGGGTTTAATATTTGCAACATATCCTTTCTCTCCTTAATTGTCATTAAACCTTTACTTTTAAAATAATTTTATATGAGTATCAAAGGATTTGATACTATTTCACAACAATTTTTGGGACAAATAACATTAAATATTACCTTACCCCCCATACATTACCTACTTTGTGCCAAGTTATGCCAGATAATTTGAACTATAACATTCTATTAGGACAACCTTGGATACATGAGAGTATGTGGTTCCCTCTACATTACATGCATGCTTAAAAATTAATCATCAGGGATTCATTTACAATGTCCAATGGATACTAATCCCTTCAAACATTTGTACACTGATCTAACAAACCAATAATACTACATTGAAATCCTATAATCCTAATTTAAATTCTTGATATTTGATCAAATATGAGTACAAGGGACAAAGGTTGGGTAAAAATGAGCAAGGGAATAACTCAACCCATTTCTCCTACAAATAATACAAACCGTCAAGGTTTAGGTTTCTATGAAAAATCTACAAGACATGCATATATTTCACAATATAACTTGTTTTGAAAATTCCAAAATGGAATTTATGAATACCTCTATAACTGAGCTCCAATTGGTCAACCCACATCTAATCAATAAGGGTGCTTCCCCAAAATTTTTGACACTAGATGGATTCTTCAATGATGAATCATTACCAGGGTACTTGGGGGAATATGAGGATCTCCTTTCCTTCTATCATAAGAATAGGTTTTCTCATGCCACCTTTGCTCATGCTTACTTTGGTGAGAACAATGTTACCAATGTCCAACATGATGCGTCAAACACTATTCCTACCACACCATTTATCACAGAGAGATCTAATTTATTAAATGAAGATATAATTAAATATAACTTTGGAATGGATAACGACCCTCGACCAATTTTACTTACTATAATGATTCAGGATGATGAAGGAAAAACCTATTGATAGGTCCTCCATGATTTTCCCAAACTCTTTGCTTGGGATTATTTGGATATGTCTAGGATTGATCAATCAATCGCAATGCATAACATATCATTGTACCCAAATGCAAAATTGAATTACCAAAAAATTTGAAAAATACATCCTGAAGTGGCATTATTGGTAAAAGATGAAATTCAAAACCTCTTAGATGTCAAATTTATAAGAGCCATTGTACATTCCAACTAGGTGTCCAACATTGTCCCTGTTACAAAACCCAATGGTGGCATTCATTGTTACACTGATTACCATAGTTTAAACAAAAATTATCTTAAAGATGATTTCCCATTACCTAATATCAACATCATTGTAGATTCTATAACTGGATATGAGACATTTTTATTTATGGATGCATTTTCAGTATATAACCAAATTAAAATTAACCCCATAAATCAATAAAATATGCATTTACCACTCCTTGGGGTACATTTTGTTATACAGTCATGCTTTTTGGATTAAAAAACATAGGAGGCATGTATCAAAAGGCCATGACTCATATATATTCATTATTTTATTCATAAAACTATTGAGGATTATGTTGATGATTTACTCAAAATATCCAAACATCACCAAGACTATGCTATTAATTTGCAAAAAATATTTGAGTGGTTTAAAAAGTTCAATTTTTTATTAAATTCAAAAAAATGTGTCTTAGGGAAAGTTCCTAGGATGCATTAAATCTCAACAAGGCATTGAGGTTGATTAAAAAAAGGTAAAATTCATTGTTGAAATGCCACCGCCAACCAATCTAAAATAGTTGTGATGTTTGTAAGGCCAAATTTAGGCTATTCAGTGTTTCATTGCTCAGTTGACTGATAAAATATTTTTTTTCACATGTTTGCTAAAAAATGACACAAAATTCATATGAGATGATGTGTGTCAACAAATTTTTAATAAAATCAAAGCATATTTATCAAACCCACCAGTACTTATGCCACCTATTCTATATAGACCACTACTTATTTACATATCAACCATCCATAAGGCCCTTAGGGACCTATTAACACAATTTGATGATAATCACAAAGAGCATGTAATCTATTATATCAGTCACCAACTATTCAATTATGAATGCAAATATATAATAATGAAAAAACTATGTTTAGTCTTAGTTTTTTCTACTTAAAATATACAATATTATTTACTCAATAATGAGGTTCATGTTATAATTAAAGAAGATACATTAAGGTTCCTTATGAATAAAATGCACTTAATTGGCCACATCACAAAATGGGTGATGAAAATTATATATTTTGATATAAATTTTGTAGCTCAAAATTTAATAAATTTAAAGTCATAGTCAACCAATTGGCTGACTCCCTTATCAATTTTTTTAGCTCACCAGAGCTTTTCAAGATGAGTTCAAGGTATATAATATATTTTCCAATCTATGAACAATATTCTTTGATGAATCAAAATGTAGAACATAGGCAGGTGTTGGTATTGTATTTTGTACCCTCAAGGGTGAATACATGCCTTTCTATTATAGATTAGCCTTTTATTGCACCAATAATATAGTTAAATATGAGGTTTTGATCATCGAATTATCCATAGCACACAAGATTCATATAAGAGACATCTAAATTTTTTGTGATTTCCAATTGGTTGTTAATCAAGTTACTAATCATTACCAAACCAAAGAAGAACATCTTCTACCATATAAAGAAATGGAAGATAAATTCACATAGACATTTGAAACATTTTTTATCGATAGTATTCCATGTAAAGTTAACTTCCATAGAGATTCCATGACAAGTGTAACATCCTTGATGAGTTTTGATATTAATGATGATCATATAGACTTTACTATATGATAGTTACAAGATCCTTCCATTTCTTCTAATAAAATGAATACCTTGGTCATTCTTACTATTACTCATAGTACTATAAACATAGAATGGTACAATGACATTTATAATTTTTCTCTATTGAGCCTATATACCAAACCATTTTGCATGAAATGATAAATGAAAATTACAATGTGAAGAATTTCATTATGTTATTATTAGAAATGATTTTTTCAATTAAAGTTTTGATGGACAATTACTTTGTTACTTAAACAAAGATGAGGCTCACTCTGCACTCTTGGAAATACATGAAAATGAGTGTGGGGAACCCTAGAACAATAAACATGCTCCGATCCCTACTGAGTCAGGATCTTGCTCTACCAATTAGAACACATGTGATTACTTCTTGTATTAACAACTAAACACGGAATTATACCAGAATCAATAAGTAACTAGAAATATGAAACAACACAGGAATATGAGAGACAATACACAATTGTATTAAATACATAGAAGAATATACAATAAGGAAGATGCCACTTCTTCCTCCACCTCAAAGGTTTGCCACACCTCAAGACCTTCTTCCCTCTCTCTTGGTCCCAACAATCAACTCCGATACAAAATTGATGTTCACCTCTCCAACCAGTCAGTAACACGCTACCAGTTCACCAAGTACACAACCGTACTCGAAGTAGATCCCCTGATCTCTGCTACCTGCAAATCACTAGACCTTACTCACCATGTAGATATCTCTACACCCCTGAAGAACCCTTGTCCTTGCCTCACCAAGTCCTTATGATTCTTCAACCAGTACCCCGGTGGATTAGCTCCTTGACCTTTTAGACCTTGCAACTCTCCCTGATCATACACACTCAGCACCCCTTTGGAACTAGGAGGAGCTACACTAGCTCTCTCTAAAAGCTCTATGGCTTTCTAGCACACCTTTACAATACAATCATGAGTCCATATATAGATCTCATCCAAACAATAATTAGACAAATAATATAATAATTAAATCCGCAGCTCTCAGTCTAAAAATAGCTCTAAATATGCAAACACTTGGTTCGTCAACCAACTGCCCGTAATATACTCGTAGCTCGAACCACAGGTGACCGACGCCAGTCCCTGACTACCTAGGGGTGCCGACGCCGGCCGATCCATGACCGATGTCAGTTGCCTTCTTATCTCCCTCCTGCCGTCGTCAGTTGTCCTGACCGACGCCGGTGTCTGTGACACTTCGTAACTCTTTTGTAACCTCCATAACTTCTCCTATTTGCATCCTGGTGAAGCTTTTAGCTCCACAACCTAACAATCTCCCACTTGGAGATAAACAGCTGCACCTATACTTGTATTTGTAGCACGTCTAATCTATTTCCTGGCTTGTATCCCTCTTCAAGATCAATCTTGAAGACCAACCACCACACAACCTATGATGTACCTCCTGTCATTCAAGTAACCTGCCACATCTAAACCTACACATCCATGTAGTGAAGAACTTGACCCTACACAACAAGAATCCCTACTGCTAGTCCCATTGAACTGCCCTCCAGTACTCCTTCCCTGAATTGGCTCCATACTTTTCGACAACCCCCACTGATTGGGAAAACTCAGGTCTACAATAGACCTCATGTGATTTCGAACCCTGTTTCAAGCTAAGCTTGAACAGTCCAGCCATTGGTGTGCTTACTGATTCTACATCCTACGTAATGAACCTTGCCAACACCGTCTTCACATCAGCTCCCACTGGAGACCAAATCTCCATGTCTCTTATGCCAAAGAATTTCACTACTCTAAATTCTTCATGACACAACTCTGAACTAACCTTACCTTTTAGCTCAACAAATCCCTATATGTACAAAACCTGCTAGCAAACCATCCACATACAATAACTGGATAATGTCATGACTCATCATCCACCTGGTAAGAACAAAACCATAATAGTTACACTGACATTGACTGAAGCCATGCTTAGTCATCCACCTGTCAAACCCTGTACCACTGTGTGTCGTCCATCTGCAATTTCAGCTTCACTTCCCCTTTGTCAATAATTTGACAAGGCTCTCTAGCTCCTAAATAAATCTCTCCAAAGTCATACCCATGAAAAGATGCTCTATTTCGAACTGCATGGAAAGAGGCAAAAAAATCTGTGAACCAAGATTCCACTTTATCCAGAACATCCTGTGCAACATCTGCTCCTCCCTGTTGATTTGCAACCAACCGACAATCTTTATTTACCTGCTCTTTCTTTCCATCAATCAGACCATTCATGCTATTTAGTTTCTCCATTCGTAGCTTACTTCCTTCTGCCATTACTATACTCCCTCTCAATCAGAAACCCTTGTGAGTAACCTGTAATCAACAAACACTACCAGATCTGAAACCACCTGTTAGTAACCCAACCAAAAGCTCTGATACCACGTGTCAGGGAACCCTAGAACAATAAACATGCTCCGATCCCTATTGAGTCAGGATCTTGCTCTACCAATTAGAACACATGTGATTACTTCTTGTATTATCAACTAAACACGGAATTATACCAGAATCAATAAGTAACTAGAAATATGAAACAACACAGGAATATGAGAGACAATACACAATTGTATTAAATACATAGAAGAATATACAATAAGGAAGATGCCACTTCTTCCTCCACCTCAAAGGTTCGCCACACCTCAAGACCTTCTTCCCTCTCTCTTGGTCCCAACAATCAACTCCAATACAAAATTGATGTTCACCTCTCCAACCAATCAGTAACACACTGCCAGTTCACCAAGTACACAACCGTACTCCAAGTAGATCCCTTGCTCTCTGCTACCTGCAAATCACTAGACCTTACTCACCATGTAGATATCTCTACACCCCTGAAGAACCCTTGTCCTTGCCTCACCAAGTCCTTATGATTCTTCAACCAGTACCCCGGTGGATCAGCTCCTTGACCTTGCAGACCTTGCAACTCTCCCTGATCATACACACTCAGCTCCCCTTTGGAACTAGGAGGAGCTACACTAGCTCTCTCTAAAAGCTCTATGGCTTTCTAGCACACCTTTACAATACAATCATGAGTCCATATATAGATCTCATCCAAACAATAATTAGACAAATAATACAATAATTAAATATGTAGCTCTCAGTCTAAAAATAGCTCTAAACATGCAAACGCTTGGTTCGTCAACCAACTGCCCGTAATATACTCGCAGCTCGAACCACAGGTGACCGACGCCGGTCCCTGACTACCTGGGGGTGCTGACGCCAGCCGATCCATGACTGACGTCGGTTGCCTTCCTGTCTCCCTCCTGCCGTCGTCGGTTGTCCTGACCGATGCCGGTGTCTGTGACACTCCGCAACTCTTCTGCAACCTCCATAACTTCTCCTGTTTGCATCTTGGTGAAGCTTTTAGCTCCACAACCTAACACCTATATACCAAACCATTTTGCATGAAATGATAAATGAAAATTACAATGTGAAGAATTTCATTATGTTATTATTAGAAATGATTTTTTCAATTAAAGTTTTGATGGACAATTACTTTGTTACTTAAACAAAGATGAGGCTCACACTGCACTCTTAGAAATACATGAAAATGAGTGCGGTGGGAATTTCAACAGATGTGTCATGTCCCAAAAAATATTATGCCAAGGTTATTATTGACTTACCATAGAACAAGAATGTATCAAACATTCAAAACTAGGTTTACAATGTAAAAAATACAATAATTTAAATCATGCATCATCGCATGAGTTACAACTAATTGTTTCCCCATGGCATTTTTCTTTATGGGGTTTTGAATTGATTGGAAAGGTAAATATGGTATTTTTTGGTGGACATAAACTCATCATCATAGCTATATAATATTTTACAAAATGGGTGGAAGTAATTCTACTTGAGTTTACCACAAGGAATGACATATGCAGGTTTCTGATGACCAATATTATTTCTCATTTTGGCATACCTTCAATTATTTATTTTGATAATGGGTCATCATTTAAAATTAATATGGTAAACCACTTTTATAGTAAATACAATATTAAGCATACCTTTTCTACCCCTTATTATCCACATGGTAATGTCTAAGCAAAGGTAACCAATAAGATAATTGTCAAAATACTTGGCAAAATAGTTGAATGATACAACATTGATTGACACAAATAGATGGTATATTCTTTATGGGCATATCAAACTAGTGTCTACACACCTACTTAGGCTACACCTTACTCTTTGGTCTACGGTATGGAGGTCATTTTATTTATTAAAATAAAGATACCATCTTTGCATATTTCTCTTAAAAACATTATCAAAGATAATTAATACCATGAAAATAGATTGCATCAATTAGAGAAGTTTAGTATCAAACACACAATGCCACTGAGCACTTACATGTCTATCAAGATTGTCTGAAATTAGGATATAATATAAATATTTGACCATGTGACTTTGATATGGGTGACCTTATACTAAAAGAGAATCAAAATAATACCAATGCAAAAAAAGAT
Organism: Torreya grandis; assembly: GCA_037957365.1. Lineage (NCBI taxonomy): Eukaryota > Viridiplantae > Streptophyta > Pinopsida > Cupressales > Taxaceae > Torreya > Torreya grandis. Next base: position 1,457,777 of record JARHVA010001255.1, read on the forward strand.
AATAAAGGAAAGTTCAAACCAGATTGGTTGGGACCATTCACATTTACAAAAAAGTTGGGAAAAGACATATACTACCTTTCTACACTTGAAGGAAAACCTTTAAAAAATCCAATGAACATTATGCACTTGCATAAAAACATTACGTGAGAAATCTTCAAATACTCCAAAAATACCAAGAAAATAAAAAAACTTTAAAAATTCTAAAAATATTTTCAAAATAAACATGTTTTATTAGCTCCTTGACATCTATTCATTAGTTCTATGTTGATGGATGGAATATTGATACTCCTACATACACATGTGTGTCATGTTTATACTTAAGTGTGATAAAGGCCTACAAAAATACATGATCTATTCTTATTTTAGATGTAGGGCCTTCCCTCTACTCATATCATATGGACATTGGGGACATCTGCTTCTTTGATCATGATACTCATAAGTTATATAGTTTTGGGATCACTTTTCATTACCATGTTTGAGCTTATACATACTTACACATGTCTTTATCCATGATTATATATTTCATAGGGTACTTGATATGCTATGTGTATGCAATCAGAAATGCATCATGTCTACAAATCAATCCTAACTTAGAGAAGATAGATCATACCATACACTTCTGATTAAGAATGCATTAGATAATTAAGAACATAACCAATTTGGGGATCTACTAGACTTGATTAGGGGATCTCTTACCACAATACATTATGATAGTGAGGGTTTTAAAGCCTTTAATCAAGAACAATCATGTAACAACCCTAAGGGAGTCTTATGTTTTGATATCTCACTAAACTAATAACAAGTAAATCAAATCTAATCTAGTGCTTACCAAAGCTTATGGCACAAAGTGGGGGTTATAAACAAATAAAAATAAACATGCATAGAATACATATAGTCACATCAATGTATATGGGATCCTAATGTATGGAAGAGAAGTAAAAATGCATATCTATCTACTCTTACAAAAGAGGAACAAAGTTAGAAATACTTACCTTTGAAGATGAACCTTCCAAGCCTCAATCTCTCCCTTGGCCAAGGTGTTTTGCAAGAGGTTTTAGTGATATGTAAGGATGATAAAGACAAATCAGCTCTAGGCTACACAACCTATCAATGCATCCAAAAGACTTCTCCATAAGACAAGATCTATATCTCTATAAAAAGTATGAAACTCTAATATTACTCCTCAAGTAGAATGGTGTATAAGCAAATGCAAAATAGCTCTTACTTCTTCTTCTCTCAATAATGGCAAAATGAACTTGTATATATAGGCAACTCTAACCTAAACCCTTACAAAAATTTTGGTCAACAGGGTCGACCTAGTCAACTAGTAATGTTTTGGATAATAACCCATGCTGAAAATGAACTAGATTGGCACTGTGGGTTGATGATAAAGAAATATAGGGTTAACCCAGCCGACATAGTTTTAAAACTACTAAAAGGGGATTTAGGCTAGGGAAAAGGTAAATGAAAGTGACAAATTACTGGAGGAGGGTGCAATAGAGAAGAACAAGCTTAAGGATAAGGTTTTTAGGAGATAATTGTGTAGATAACAAGTGTCAAAAGGGATAACAATCATGTAAAGCATCAATGGTCTACCCACCCCTTTCTTCGTGCACCCCTTAAGGTGTGCACTCAAAAATATTGAGACTCAATAGGTTCCTGCAAGATATAAAGTGTCCTTAATCGATAAAAATTTGAAAATATTATGTATACACTATGTACTTAGCATTTTTTGCTAACATATTTGGTCCATGGGTTATTATGATATGTTTATGTTGGTTTCTTATGCTTTTATTTATACACTTCCTTGAGTGCCTTGCCTTGCCATTGTTTTACTTGTTTGAGAATTTGAATATGCTCCTTTGTTTACGACCCTTATGCCTATGTGTTCTTTATTTGACATTTGAACATGTCATTTCTTATTGTATGAACATTTAAGTATGTCATCCTTATTTTTGTATACATTTGACTAAGTCATGTCCCTTTCATTGTGTAGCATTTGAATATGCCCCTTATTTTTGGTCTCCTAGGACCATTGTATGTTGACTTGCTTTGAAGTTATCTTGTATATTGATTTTAAGTTTGTACTATTACTATCTAAAAATTTCCATGATATTTATCATGCATCTTAAGCCTTCATGTGATCACATTATTCTATGTACTTTAATGCTACATTTACCTAGACATGTTCTTTTATATGTTACATGGTTTTATTCATAGATTCTACAGTTGTCTTATCCTCTTGAGGTGAGGTAACTACTAGTTTTTATTATTCCATCATCTCAAAGGGAGGGTATATCAATGGGGGCATGTCATAGAGGCATGTTATTCACATTTGTCATAATTTTTAGATTCAATGGGGGCATGCTTTAGAAGCATGTTCTCCATACTTATTCAGTATTTGGCACACCCTAATTTAGTGGGGGCATGTTTTGGAAACATGTCCTCCACATCGACACTTATTTTAATTTTTATATTTTGTCTATATATAGTGAGTACATACTTTGTAAGCATGTTATCCACACTTACACAGTTTATAAATTGGCTAAAGCACATAGTTATATAATTTAGACTCATAGTTGTGGTAGAATTCTATACATTGGTACCATTGTCATACATAGTTTCAACATGAGACATATTTAAGGATCATATGCTATGAAATATGCACCTAATATTGAAAAATCCAAATTAGTATCAAATTTCAAAACACACTTAGGGACTATCACCACCCACAAGGTTGGACTTTTACATACTATATTGAGCCATTATACTACAATAGTTGGTTAGATTTTGGTATGGTTGAGGTGATTACATCACTCAATCTTGCCAAATTTTTAGGTTGGACTTTATTGTATCATATAGCCTCACTAATTTGATAGTATGACTTGACTTGGTTTACTCATACTCACTAAGTTATAAGTATGACTGGTTTGCATGGTTGAGCTAATCTTAATTATTTGGTGACAAGTAACCTTTTCTCCAAGGTTGGGGGAATGTGCCTTCCAATATCTAACTATCTCCTTAGATATATGCACTTTATATATTTATATATATTTGTCATAATCTTAGTTTTAGAGATTTAAAATTATACATCTTTTTAAATCAAATTGCCAATGGTCAAGGTAGTTACATCGACACATATGTGTACTCATAAACCTTGCTCTTTCAATTTAAATGATTTTAAATGTTTTCAATTTAAGATTATAAGTATTGATTATATACTGTAACATGCTCTTGTTTTCAAGTCAGTCATGAATAAAGAAGTCAAGTTGGATTCATGTAAAGTTAAGGTGTGTTATACACACCCAGGTATACATTTCATCTCCTTTAAACCAAAAACTTCATTAGTAGTTTAAAGGGTGGAAAATGTAGATAATATTTATGGATTATATAGCACCTCAGTCTCTACACTTGGAAAACATAAACCTTGGTTGTTCCTCTCAATTCTAGACTTTTCACACTTTTGAAAGTATTGCATCTATTTTATTTTTTGCCGCTTGGCCTATCTCTTAGTCTGAATAGTCTAATGTTGATGACTCAAACCTTCTATCTTTCCCATAATGCTTAAAATATACTTATGACCATGCAAGTTCTGATCATGTACCTATTTTTTAACTACCAAGACACAAGCACCAATTTTAGACACCTGTGTTGATGCTAGTGTCCACCTAATACAAGTGTTTAGTACCCTAAAGTCATCTCATTTACAAATGAAATGTATCCTAAAAGTCAACCTAAGTGCTTTAATGTGAGATTTTTCTTGATAAGAGTGGTATATATTCATAATCACTCCTCAGTGATTCCTCACCTAGAAAATACCTAAGGAAACTTATCAAAGTAGCCAATCAAGTACTCGATAAAGTAAATCTTCTTTATTTTCTCCTAATTTTATATCAGTCATAGGGATAACACATACATAGGTATAAATTAATGAAGGAGTAGACCAAGATCCTAATTTATTAATTTACAAGCTAGGTCATTGTTGTACTTGATTTATACATATTGCATGATTCACACACAAGCCAACACATAAGGAAGAACTAAATCCATCTGAGGCCCTCTTCAGAGTATTGGATATGTAGGAAATGTTCATTGACAAAGGGGTATTTAGGGTTATCTCAACACCATGTGCCCACTTACCCATTTTTCTAAGGTCACTATGAATATGAAGAACTAGGGTTTTGAAATTTTATGAGGAACAATAATCCATGACCTAGATCTGAATGCACCAAATTGAAGATAAAGACAAATCAAAAAGCATCCAAGTGATCACATATTTGTATAGTAGGTATTCTATACATGACACCTACATCTAGTTCAAACAGTAGCATCAACATAACCATCCCAGGCTAACACTAGTGTTTGTGACTTTAAAGGAACTTAATTCAAAATTTGGTGACTATTCTAGAACCCTCTTCTAGTCTTCTTCTTACCTTTTCTAGATCCAAAACTATCTTAGCATTAAAACCATCTACGTACATTATTTTTTTGTCATTTCCATTTATATCATAGTTTTACTTCTTATTTTTAACCTATATTAGTTTAATGAATTTTACATATATTATATTTAAGTTTAGAAATTAATTATCTTACTATAGAGATAGTTTATGCCCTAGGCTATCTCTATCCCCTTTAACTCTCGATTCCCTAATCTAGATTTTTAGGGTTAAACAACTTGATTAATGGAAGAGATACCATGTATATCACATTCAAAGATATAAAGAATAAGATAATTGTGGTGTACTTAGATAATTTAACAATGTTTCCAAAAAAGAGAGAAGATCACTATGAACACCTTGATAAGGTCTTCAAAAAGTGTCAACTTCAAGGTATTTATCTCAACCCTGATTTTTTTTTTAGGGTAACTGAAGGAAAACTTCTCGGGTAAATTATCTTCAAATAATGGATCAAGATTGATCTAGAGAGAGTTGAAGTAATTTAAAAACTACCTCTGCCAACTAGTAAACTAGGTGTACATTCATTCTTTAGAAAGGTGAATTTCCTAAGGAAATTTATTCTTGATTTTTTAGAACTCACTAGGCATATTTTTGAAATAATGAAAAGATAACCCTCCTTTAAATGGAATAATTATGGAAAATATATATTTGATAAAATAAATATGCTATTGATTATGTACCAACTCTAGTCTGTCTTGACTTCAAAAAACATTTCATCATTTATTGTTATGCCTTAGAACATACTCTCTCAGTTATATTGATTCAGAAGAATGATGAAGGTATTGAATCTCCCATTACATTCATGAGTTGTGGTCTTAAGTACTATGAGATAAAATATTATCTATAATAAAAACACGCCTAAATAATTTTGAAAGCTGTCAAGTAATTTAGGTACTATATTCTACACTTGCATTTAATTGTGATGGTGCCAAGTACAATAGTGAAGTCTATTTTGACTCAATAGGAAGTAAAGTCTAAGAGAGGTAACTGGATAACTAAGGTTCAAGAATATTTCCTCAAAATTAAGCCCAAAATATTGGTTCGAAGAAGAGGATTATGTCAGCTCATATCAAAACAAGCAAATTCTCAATCAATCTTTTTAATAGATTTTGACGATCAAAACAAAGATCTCCTTTATCTTTTTTGTAGATTTTACTAATGATTGGCTTGTAGATATCACTTTATTTTTGACATATGGAGAATTCCCATCTCATCTAGATATCAAAAAACACATGACACTCAATTTGAAATCCAAAAATTATGTGATTTAGGATGGTACATTGTCCAAAAAGAGTATTGATGGTTTCTTTTTGAGATGTGTTGACATGGAATAATAGAAGAAGTTCCTACAAGCCTTTCATGATCAAGCTTGTGGTAGACACTTTTATACTCTAGTGAATCTTACAATATCTTAAGAGCTCACTACTATTAGCCTACACTATTTAAAGATTTATATGAGTGGGTAAGGAAATGAGAGGCCTATCAAGAATTCATTGGATGACCAAAACTTGTGGCATTCCCTCTCAAATCAGTTTTGATAGAAGAAATTTTATAAAAATGGGGATTGGATTTTTTAAGAACTATAAATCCTTATTCAAGTACAAGACACACACACATTATCACTATTACATACTACTTCACCAAATGGTTAAAAGCTATCCCAGTCAAGTCGATAACTTTAGAAGTTGTTTATAATTTCATCAAGGAAAATATATTGGTGAGATATGGTGTTCCATAAAATATTGTAATAGATAATGCCTCAATTTTTTATTATTTAGAGTTGATTGGATTTTTCTATGGTTATGACATCTCTTTGTCTCACTCTTCATACTATCACCCATAGGAAAATGTCAAAGCTAAATCAAGAAACAAGAATTCAATAACCATCATTCAAAAGTTGGTTGATGAAAATCAGAGGAACTGGCATAAGAAGTTGTATGATTCACTATGGGTAGATCACATAACACTGAAGAAATCCATAGGCATGTCCCCATTTTAGTTAATCTATGAAATTGATGCATCAATTATAATAACACTTGAATTACCTTCATTACAATTGGCTAGAGCTATTGAAAACCATAATTTTGAAAGCTCGTTGGACAAGATAATTTTACATCTAAGCAAGCTTGAAGAAGATAGAGCATATGTTATTGATAGAATTACTAAAGATCAGGCTCAATTCAAAGTCATTTTTGACATAAAATCAAAGAGAAGGGTTTTTTAGGTGGGAGATCTTATTCTTCTATGGGATAAACACATAGAATTGAAAAGAAGTCATGAAAAATTCAACTCCTTATGGATGGGCCTCTTCAAAATTAGGCACTTTTGTGGATACAACACCTTCAACCTAGCTTATTTTGATGGAAAACATTTGCCATTGCCCTACAATGGGTAATATCTCATTCATTACTTCAAGTGAAATCATGTTGTCTGCTATATGTAATTATGTATATAATAATTTTGGTTGTGTTTTTCTTTTATTATTATTTTTGGCTTGTGTTGTGTTGTTTCATTTTATTTCATGTCATTCCCCTTGTTGGTTGGTTCTTTTTCCTAAGAAATCTCTTAATTTATCCTAAGTCTATCCTTTTTTAAAATGTCAAATGAATCTATAACCCAATATAAATACACGTGTCTATAAAACTAGAGTCTAGATTTATTCTCTCATCCCTTATAGTTTGATGTCCCTAGTTAGATCTAGTTATTGTACCAGTTCTTGAACAAAAGTAAAAAAACTAAAATACTAAGTCTTTTGATTATAAATGGTCAAAAAATTCAAAATGAGTCAAAATTGGTCAAAGTCATTTTTGTCAAAATTGAAAATCATATTCTATAAAAGTTTGTTTATAAAAATTCAATTTGGTCAAAATTGGGAAGAAATGCAAAAAATGGCTGTCTTTAGCCTTGTTAGATGTGAAACACCTACCAAACATAGCTTATATTTTTTTTATTACTTGATTGGTCATCAAAATAAATGTATGCTCAGGTAAATGGTATAATCCACCTTCTTTGAAAACCAACTCCTTGGAACTTGATGTGTGTTCAAATACATGTTAGATATCAATACCTTTGTAAGCATACCCCTTAGATCCCTCTTCTATTTGAAACCCTCTCAAATTCAAATGCCCTTGCTAACATGTCTTCCATATTCTAACTTAAGTTCATGCACTCTAAAAATTTGGCCATTATTCCATAGGATTTATCCACATGTGCAAGGGTTTCAAGCTTGGTTATAAATATCCTTGATTCCTCCATTTTTAATTCATTATACTCTACTCTTGCTTGCAACCTTACCTTATTGTGATCATTTTCATTGTAGGTCTCTTCATTTTGAGTTTTTTTAGCTGGTTAAAAGTTAGGGTTTTATTTAATCTTTATCTTATAATGATACAACAAAGTTTAGGATTAATTATTTGATGAGGTATTTCAAGGGTGGAATTTTGAACTCTAACTTAGCCTTGAAAAACTTTGGCTTTGAGTTGTATATTCATCTTATCATCAGATTCTGAGCTTTATTTATACATTAATCATAATTTAGGTCTTACTCAAAACATCATTAGATCTCGATATTTTGTTGGACTTTCCTTTAGATTCTATCATCCATATAAACATCCCTTGGACTCTAGTAGTTATTAAATCCTTCATCAAACTCTAACCATTTGTTCAACACATCATTAAACTCTGATATATGTCTATGCATACATCAAAATCTAATCATCTACTAGACAAACCATCAAACTTCACAACCTGTCTAGATATAAAGTGAATTTTGTAACCTACTAAAGCATACCTTAGTATATGCTCCTTACTTAAACATGGTTAGATTTATACCTTCATAGATTTAGCTTAGGCATCAATTTTACTCATACAAGTAGTTGGTATTCATAAAATGTTAACATTTAGGACTCCAATCAAATAGACCCTGAAGAAAAACACCTCAAAGAAGACTCCTCCTAAAAAGGTTCCCTAATCAGAAGAAAATAAAAACATGAAATATTAGTTTCATGGAGTTGTTCACCCTCATACCTAGATTCAAATGCTAAGGAAATACTATATATATATATATATATATATATATATATATATATATATATATATATATATATATATATATATATATATATATATATATATATATATATATCTAGGTCACATAAACATGGAATATTTCTATAATAGAATCAATGGGGTCTATTGTCACTAAATATTTCACCTTAGAATAAGGTGTTCAAGCCTCCTCTAGATTTGGGAAACATGGGAATACTTTTAGGTATGTGGGTGTACCTATAGCAAAAGTAGACCTCTAGGTTTAAAGGCTAGCTCCCTGAATTTATCTTGAAGTGATTATCACCTAAATAACTATTTAATTATGGGAAAAGGGATATAAGTTTTCATGAAAATAAAATACTCTAAGGGGATGATTACACCAGAAGGATTTCTACATGACTATCATACTTCTTTCACTACGAGACAAGGCTTACAACACTAGTTTAAAATTTCTAGAATGCTCTAGCATTAGTATTTCAACATGAAGGTAATGTGCATGAAGACTATCCAAGGTAAGTTAAACCATAGATCAATTGAAAATACTATTTCTCATTGTACTTTTAAGAACAGATCCATACACTTAACAACACTTCATATGACCTGTTAGAGTGAAGTCACTTGTATCAAACATGGAAGGATTGAGAGGAAGAAAGGATAGATAGATATCTCTTAACTATTCACTATACATCTCTTCACACACTTTGACAGGATGACATATGAAATCAAATCAGATTCCATTTTTTTAAGGCAAAGTGTAATGTCAAAACTAGTAGGGCCTCACCATACATGGTGTGGTTTTAGTTTATAAGAGCCAAAATTGATACTACTTATAAATTGGAGAGAGAGGAGAAGAGAATGAAGTCCAAGAGTCACTTAGACATGTGTCATGATTATAAAAGGAGTTAAAAATGTATGATAATGAATTATAATACAAACTATGCAAGGTCTCATAGGATAAATGTATATCAAAGTCATGAAACCCCTAAAATGTGTAGGACTCCTCATTATTTGTTGAAAAAATTGCCTTCATCATTTGACCTTATTGAAACGTCCCACAGAAGACTAGGGACATATGTGATGAATGAATTGAGATGGAGGGGTTGTAGAAATGATCTAACATTCATTGGTTACATCCATAATCATCAATATTCTTATGGAGATGAGTTATCACTACCTGTAATCCAAATAACTCTTCTTTCACTTACCCCTCATACTTAGCACCATAGTTGGTCTTTAGTTTTCCAATTTGATCAATAAAATGGAGTTTATGACACCTTTAGGACCCATCATGGCCTTATATTCCTTGGGTAGACCTTTAAAAGACTCCCACTTGAAATTTTCACTCTCTCACTAGCTTGTCCACTATGCCAGTTTTGACCCTCTAAGATGAAGGCACTTGTAGAGATAGTTGTGAGATATTATTATTCAATAAATGGAAATAAGGGGTTATATCAAGTCATAATATCTCTTGCAAAGTGGATTTCACCCTTTGAATCTCTGTTGAACCTGTAGAACACCAAAAAGTGTCAAAGAAATCCATTTTACTCCTTATCTGTACAAGTAGGGTGAAATCCAAATGGATGGGGAGGATCCTTGAGGATTCATCTACAATATCCAAGTCATTTCCTAGTCATTACATCTCATTTGGGTGCCTTACCTACTTCATCTTCTCCATCGGGTCATGAATCAAGATTTTAGAGGGTTTGGAGATGTTTTAGCCCTTAAGGATTATTCATACAATCCTAACATTCAATAATTCAATAAATGCCACTAAAATTTTTATAAGTAAGTTCTCCAAATTTTATTAGATCCTTGATCTCCCATGCTGAGTGTTTGTACAAGTACAAGACTTCAAAGTCATTTATTCAAGATTTTCTCTTCATTATGCAGAAGCCTAAGTTAGTTTGGATCAAAACATGGGTTATATGTGACTTCATCTACACACCAAAGGTTAAAACACACCTTATGACTCCATATAAACATATTTTAATGGATCATAATATTCATCTAATCTTAGAAATGGTATTAACACCCCCTAGCCGTTAGGCTTAACCAAGACCTAATAGGCTTAGCTTGCATATCTATGAGTTTAAGACATCATGCTTAGATTATAACATCTGTGAGGGTTTACCTGTGTTGGTATATATCTAGAGAAACCTTCTACATCCTATTTCAAGGTTGTGTCAACCCTCAGCTCAACTTGTTATCATTTTTCTTCAAAGCCTATAGGTTTGCACCCTTGTGGAGTACCCTCTGTCTGAGATAAAATAGAGGGTATTTCCCCTATTGTCTCATTAAAAGTGAATGTATGATGGGATTATCTAAGTGATATATATGATTTATACAAATTTTTAGGTATTATCCATACCATTATATCCTCTAAACATAATCAAACCCACAAGGTAGACTGTTAAATGACTGACAGTATGCAGGGTATCAAATATGATTGTAGGTACATGTTTGAGGCCTTTCTCTACATTTTATCCATGTAATAAGAGTATTTTGAGACTATTAAAACTATGATGAATGTTCTCCCAACTTACTTACAACTCCAAATTTTCCAAACACTTCTACATACACCTTGCACTTGACTGGTATGGACTATTGACTGTGTTTTCTTGTTTGAGAGAGACACCTATAGGTGGTAGTACATGGTTAAACCTTAAAAAAAAATTCCTAGATACCTCCTTAGAGTTCATAAGGTTATTTTATAGTTATTTGGATTCATTCACATCATGTTCAAGTCATGCCAACATCAATAACACCATTTCTTAGCTCATTCTTATCTACAATCAATTACAGTTGATTGATTTAGAATAAGCATGGTTTCATAGGTGAGAATCCACCTTGAAACCTGTGTCATATGGTTTTAGGTCCATTTAAGGTCTTTGGAGGTATCTCCAACTATTAGGTGTTTGTGTTTCTATGTCCAAGCTCACCTCATGGGCCTATGAGAGTTTACCATCAGCTATAAATGAGTTGTCTCAAGGCAAAGGACACTTATAGGTGTTGAGGAGGTTAAATAACCTGATCTTCAACCCTTTTGATGATATTTGAAACACTGGTGTATTCTCTCAACTCAATAAGACCACCTAATATGAATATTTACTTCCATAATACAACTTTTTATTGAGAAAGTTATTTGGAAGTTTAAATCCTATAGACATCACTGAAAGAACACAATAAACAAATATGTAACTTGGAGGCCTTCAAACACTACTCTCTTCTAGTCACACATTCATTCCTTTTTTCAAGGCTCTTACCCTAGAATAGGGATATGATATGGAAATATTTGGATTGATCAAAACTCCATGTGAAATCATTATATAATGGCATCACAAGTGCCTAGGGCTTTATTTTGGAGCTTTTAGGGAACTTATCCCTAAAACACAATCACCATATATGGATACAAATCTCCAAGTCTACTTGCTAGTCGAATGATCCAAACATGACTGTCATGGTATTTCCCACTCTCTATCACCTCAAGATGGTTTCAAATCATGTCATTACATTTTGGGTAACATTTTCATATCTTTGTGGGGCCACCTGTAGGTGTGCATTCCGATATATAGGTAGTGAATGTGAATGTAGGTAGTACAAATGATATATAATAATTTAATGAATTTTAGACCTTATAAAAATATCTCAATGTATCCTTCCCATCTTTAAGGATTTGAAATAAGTTTCAATACTCCTATTTCAATGTTCTTAGCATTTGTGAGGCACTTGTAGGCATGCATTGAGTTATAGACCAGGTAGTGAGTGTGGAGACATGACCAATGCACATGGTGAAGGATCATAAAAATAGTCCTAGATCTATCGAGATATTCAAATGAAACTCTTAAATCATAAGGAATCTAAAAATAATCAAATGCCTTGTCTCAATGTGATGGATTCCTTCTATGGCACTTGTAGATGCTCATTTAATGGTGCAAGACTATATATCTTAAAAAACTATCATAGTTAGTTGTAAGGTATTATAGATGTTTAACTTGATGGATCATGCAAAAATAATTTGTATCATGGCTTGAAACTCTTAAACACATATTCACATCCATGCTCAAATCTCAAAACACCATGACTACAAATTGGAACTTGCAGGAAGTTGATTGTGAGTTGTATTTGTATCATAACCTTCATTATGTTAGCTTATGAGATTGTTATTTTAAGGAGAGGGGATACATAAGACATTTGAGGCATGATAAAAAATACCACACATTGCATTAAAACCACCGCAGAGAAAGAAACCTTCTATAATTAGTAAAACCTGACTGCAACCTCCATTAGTGACATCTTCCTGTAATTTGAACTATTTAACCAATAAAATCACTTATAATCATGAAAAAAAACATGGGGAACATTAAATAAGGGATTAAATATCCCATGTAAGTAAATTCATCAACTTAACTATACAAACTACTTCAAATAGGAGCAAAACCTGTAAGGTGTGGGAAACAATAAGTAAAAATGGACAATCAACTTGTTAAGGATGGTTAATAAATTATGGGAAGCAAATAATTTAAATAGAAACATGAATTTTAATCTGAAATTTTTTAATATCCACCACTAAGATCATTTGGCTTGGAAGTCCTCATATTGATCGTACCAATAAAAAATATGCTGACTAGTTTTGCTTGCCTAGTGGAGCAATGGAGGGAAGGAACGGTTTTAACCTATTTTTAGCACTTAAAAAGTATATAAATCATGGAAATGGAGTTCATGAAATTTAAATATCACTCCATAATATTCTACCCTGTGCCACTCTCTCCCATAGGTCATAAAACCTTTAAAATTCCCTCTTCTTTACTTATTTTCTTGATGTTCAATTAACACCTACAAGTTTCTGTTAGTACTAACATTCCTGAAAAGGAATATGATAGGGAATTATATGAGGGAATTTGTGAAGGATTTTATAACATTTTTATACCTAAGAAAACCTTACCACCTTCATAAATGACCCATATATGACCCCTAAGTGACTCAAAATAACATAAAGACTAAATTGGACTATGACCAAAGCTAATAAGACATTAAACTACATATAATGAACCATGACACACCTTATGACATTATAATATACCATTATATCAAGTTTTGGACTATAGGGGGGTTGAATCATTTTGACTTGTGTGGTCAAAATGGTCAAGAGGGTCCATAAGATAGATTATGGTCAAAGCATCCACAATAATGGATTAGCTCAAGAAGTTGCCTTCCTAATTTCTATACAATGCCCATAATTGGTCTTAAAAATTCCTAAAAATTATTATGTAGTGAAGAGAGAGGTCAAAAATCCAAAGGATAATAAATATTGTGCTTAGGACCAAAACATATTGATCACTAGCTTTAGTTACTCGATAGGCAAGCATTTGTTAATTTGACCCCAACATCTACTCAACAATTTTGGGACTCCAATACTATTTCCTACTCCAAGTGGGTTAACAAAAAATGGTTAGAAAAACCTAAACATACAAGAATAAGACTTTGTAATAATCTTTCTAGGTTTGAATTCATGAATGAAGTCAATGATATGATCACACTGTTGTATAGAGTAGTGGGGAGCCCAGTTACAAGAAATTTTCAAACATGGATGCATAGATACATATGGATCATTCATCATAATAATAAATACATAAATTGGGGATAACTAATCAATGATTTCATTCAAAAATAACTAATAGAGGCCAATACCACTTCTAAATTATACATAACCTCTTATCTCATTTATGGTCTCATTAGAAGAAGATTATATAATGGCTTGAATACAATAAGTGACATGGAAACTACAAAGATATATGATTTTTATCCTCAAATCACATTGGAGGAAAGTGCATTTCATTTTTTAGGGTAAATGATGAATTTTTACAATATGTGATTCAAATGTTTAAATCAAAACCAAACAAGCTTTTACAAAAAAATCCAGATGGGGAGATTGGTTCATACAGTTCCCAAATTTCACTTATTTGAGAATATGTGGGTATGAGATTGATCCATACATGATACCAAGGTATGTATATGATAAAAGGGCCTTAATGGAACTAGTAGGTCAGTTGACTAAGACACAATCTCTTGTTTAACAAGCACAAGTATGGAATAAAGTTTCTCATTTCAATTAGTTGGTACACTTGTGCCTCCTTGGCTAAAGAAAAATTAATTGATGAATAAATAACTTGAGTTACCATTCAATCATTTGAAAGTAGACCTTCTTTTAATGCCTAAGGTCTAGTTCAAAATATTCTTGGTTCTTCACATTAACACGTGCACCACTTTGAAGACTTTTGGATGGATTGTGATGATGATAAAGATGTGAGAATCCATGATTACTCATGATTTACCTTGGAACGATTCATTGTATTTGACATAGCAAAAAACAAGAAGAATATGATAGATGATAAAAATGTGTTGAACCTCATTTATGAGAAATAAAGAATTGAATCAAAACCTCTTCTAAAAGTGGATTGGCACAAAAAATAATCTACTTTACTCATTGATAGGACCTAAGTTGTGTTGAATAAGACTATCAAATGGTTGAAAAACAAAGGTATTAATGTTGATAAAGAAAAATTTTCTCCTCTTATGAAAGATATTGAATTGGGAAGTGTTTATAAATAATAATAAGACAAAATAGGAGCATATTTAGTAGTAGTAACATGCAAAGACTCAAAGGAAACTAAAGCAAACACAAAATTTGAGGCCATCACAGAAGGTGTTCTAGTAAAAAATCCACTCAAGCTAAAAATAAGAAGGCTAGGTGAAAAATTCTCTATTACTCATAGTATTCTCATTTTAGAATAAATTCCTCTTGATAGTTTTGATCAATCCCAAACTTTGATGACCAATACTACACAATAGTTCTTATCTTGAAATACATCCTTATTATTTCTATCTTCTACTCCTTCTTAGCCTAATACTTCATTAACTTTGCCTATTTATCAAAATGTTGAATAACCTTCTATATCTTCTCCCAAAAGTCCAACTAATACATTAGAAAAAGAGGAAGGTGAAGTACTAAAAAAATATCAAGCATTACAAACCCCTCTTCATCCCTCTAAGACTCAAAATGAATCCAATATTGATCTTGTGCAATAATATCCTATTACATTAGTCCTTGATTGGTTGAATGAGATAGTCAAGAAAAAAAGAAGATTATACAATCATAGGAGATTGATTTTAACATTTTGATAACTATTCCTCCTCATGTAGTCAAGATTCCCAAAATTATTTCCATCATAATCACAGATCGTAAAGGGGATAAATATGCAGAAGTAGTAGTTCATCCTATTGAGAAAGATAAAGATAATGTTGATGTTTCTCATTATCAAATCACAAAGGTACACTTGAGAAAAGCTAAAAGGGAAGGTGTGAAGGAAAATGCTCAATATGTAATTGGCACATTGTTTGAAAAAATAGACCAAGACAAAGTGACCAAAGTACAACTCAGAGAAAAGGTTGAGTAATTGAAATCAGTTATCCAAAAATTGGTAAATCCAATTCAATCTTTCTCTTCAATTATCCATCAAATATAAAACATCAAAACAATGAATGTAGCAGAATAAATTAGTCATATGGGTAAGGTGACAAAAGAATGGTCTAAGAAAATTCTATATCAAGGTGTCACTACCATTCATATGGTGATGACCATGTGATCTTAGATCTTGTCAGAATATGATTAAGCAACTAAAGCTAAAGACAAGTATGCTGAGGAGCACATAAATGGAATGGATTACTTTCCAAGTTAGAAGATTTATCCTTTTCTCATCTAGATGACCTTTTTCAATTTAAAAAAATTAAAAATAAGATTGTATACCTCACTGTGTTTCTAGGGGTTGCCAAGTTTAGGATTCCTAGTGTCAAGGAAACTATTAAAAAACTTAATGAATCTAATTCAATAGGAGGTGATGCTCTCCTTGAAATACTAGGATGATTAGAGAAATTGAATTACACATTCACTGATGATAATGAGAAAGTGGTTTATGAGGAGACCATCATCAATCAATTCAAAAAGAATATTGAGGAGATCTTAACTCCCAAATCTGCATTTAATTATAGCTCAATTTAGACATTGATCAAATATTAGAATAGCTTGGATAATCTTAATGTAATGCTAAAGAGACTTCAAGAAATAACTTAGAAGATGACAAACCTATATTATGATACAAAAATAGCTTTCACATATTTAGATTGGCCAAATGAAGATAAAGTACTAGAAATCCTATTAAAGTTTGATGATTACCAAAAGAAGGAACCAATATCATAGAAAGAGAAGATCCAAATCATCCTTATTGAAGAAGAAGAGGAATATTTTGTCCTTAAATTTTGACTAGTTTCATACTTAGAGATTTTTGAGTCATTATTGCAATTTTCAATAGTATATTTTGTCATAATATTTTGCACATTGTACATCATGCAAATCTAATATGTTTCTTTTTGAAGTTTCAAGTCATAAAAATTTTCCAGCGTACTTTTACAAGTTATTAAGTTTGATATTTTACTTTTTCAATTCATGCAAAAACACCAACATATTTTTGTAGGTTTTGCAAATTGCTTAATGTGTTTTTATAAGTTTTTAAGATGTGCAAATTTTTTATTAAACTTTTGAAGCCACTAAAATACATAAAATGTGGTTATGCACTATAACCACCCAATTCAACCTATAAATATAATTCTAGGGCTCATTTTTAAGGGTTCTTGATAGTTAGACTTTTGAAGAAAACTAGAGAAAGGGGAGATTATTTTTGCAACTCAACAAGGATCAATCTATTAGAAATTTTGCAAACTCTGTGTTTGATATTTATTCATGGGTAATATATTTGTTTACATCCAATGCATATTTAATTTTGTGATTTTAAAATAATTCTAAAATTATAATTAATTAGTTAAAACACATGAATTTTGTTGTGGAGTTTCTTTCTTGAACCTACATTTATAATTTCACAATAGTAAAACCTTGGTGGGGTGAAACTAGTATTTTTTCTTGTTTTTACAAGTAAATATGAAATAATTATCATATTTATGTTATCAATGATAATAAATTGTTTTGGTATATGTTGCATATTTTAATGAATATGTAATGTCTTTATTACCCATTAAATAAGAAAGGTTTATTTTTAGTGAATCCACCCTATTTCCTAACTTTTCTAGTAATTCCATGAGTTTTTACTACTGAATTTGTTGCTCATTCATCTTTCTACACATATTTATTTCCTCCATCACGTTTCATTCATATCTCCTTTCTACCACCATTTCATCTTTATGGTTAAAATTACTACCTTAAAAAGAAACCATTTTTGTTGAGAATAGTTTTATTTTCCACATCATTTTTGGTTTTCAATAAAGGTAGCTCTACCTTCCAATAGTATAGAGACTTTGTCCCATGACTATTGCTAAAAAATATTCATTTGTCTTTTCGACAAATTTTGATGCTAACACTACATTGGTTTAATATCATTTGGGAATTGATATTAATGTTTTATTTTAATTGAATTTATATAAATACTAAAATATATTATAAGTATATTGAAACAAATAATAGAATAATAATATCTTACATACCTTCTTCAAATGTCTTTATACATTTTACTTGTGCAAGTTTGATGAAGTGGTTATGTTTTACCTCCTCCTTTGGGATGTTCTCTCTTTGGATATGCTTTGCATTATTTTTTGATGAATGAAAATTTATTTAAATGTTGTAATCTCCTTGGATTTAACTTAAATTCAACCATGTAATCATGAAGTGATGTTGTGCTATCTCCTTATCCATAGAGTTTCTACCCTTATTTTAGAGACTCTTCTTTTGCCCTTTAAAGGAGTGCAAAATTGTAATTCTCATGTATAATAAGGATTTGGAATATTTTAGTGGTTATAAATATTTTATTTTGATTAAAAAAAATTCTCTCCCTCTCCACTGCACTCAACTTGGCCATTTATTCTCTTCTCATCATATATCTGCTCAACTGTTGAAGAACACATAAACACTGGCAATAAATGTTGTCAAAGTTGAATCAACAATTAAGGAATTCTACTTCTAGTGATTTATGGATAAAAATGGTGATATAAACACATATATGGTGTTGTATAATGTCTATGACCAAGTTATTATCCTTAAATCACACTCAATCACGATACCCACCACCCATTCCATACTCAAAAATGCCCTTCTCAATATAAGAAAAATACATTTTTAAAGCTTAAATTCATGCATGCATAAAATATAAAATATAAGTCAGTTGGAGGAAATAAAAGAAACTTTACATGAATGTTTAATACCTATAATTTCACCCTTAATCACATCTATGTAAATTTCAATACCAATTTTTTGCATAAATAGCAGTAACAAGTCCTGTAAAACATTTTTTATAGTGACATGACAAGTTCTTGAGCTCCAACTAAAATTTATGCCTTCGGGACCTCTAGGTTAAAGTATATAATTTAAAGAAAATTTATATACTAAAATGACACATGATCCCATGACCTCAACCTCCAAACCCAATCGAAGGCATGTTTTCACTATTATTCAGGAGCGGGGAAACACTGACAATAAATGTTGTTAAAGTCAAAGTGGCAGTTGGATAACTCTACTTATAGAAATTTATGGCTATAAAATGGAACTAAAAAAACATACAAGGTGGTAGATAATTTAAAATTATAGGTTATTTTCCTCTTATCATCCCCATTCAAGAGACCTACCACCTATTCTAGCCTCAAGAACACCCTTCCCAATATAATAAAAATGTAGTTTTAAAGCGTAAATTCAGGTTACATAAAATAAAAATCACAAGTCATTTAAAGGAAATGGAAGAAAATTTACGTGAATATTTAAGACCTATAATTTAACCCTTGATCACATCTATGTAACCTTAAATACCAATTTGTGGCATAAGTTGCAATAACAGGTCCTGAAATGCAACTTTTTTTGTAGTGAAGAGACAAGTTCTTGAGCTTCAACTAGCCTTTATGCCTTCGGGACCTCCAAGTGAAAGTAAATAAATTTTAGCACACATATATAGGAAAATTAAATGTTATACCATGAATTAGACATCCAAACCCATGTTTTCACTACTATTCAAGAGTGGCGAAACATTGATAACAAATATTGTCAAAGTTGAAGTGGCAGTTGGAGAACTCCACCTCTAGTGCAAGTGGCTATAAAATAGTGTTGCAAAAACATATAGGGTGGAAAATAATGTCTAATAATAGGTTATTTTACTCTCATCATACCCATTTTAGAGACCCATCATCTATTCCAACCTCAAGAATGCCCTTCCTAATACAAGAAAAAATGTATTTTTTAGCCTAATTTCAGGTGTGCATAAAACAAAAAATGTAAGTCATTAGAATGAACTAAATAAAATAAACATTCATATTTAAGCCCTATAATTTCATCCTAGATCATGTTTATTGAACCTTCAAGACCAATTTGTGGTAAAAGTTGTAATAACAGGTCCTAAAATACAACATTTTTGTAGTGAAGAGAGAAGTTCTTGAGCTGTAGCTGGCATTTATTCTTTCAGAACCTCTAGGTGAAAATCCATCACTTTAATCACATATAGATATAAAAATTACATTTTATCCAATGACATAAACCTCAAAATCCACTCAGATCTTGTTTTCACTATTGTTCAGGAACATGGAAACATTGATAACATATGTTGTCAAAGTTGAAGCAACAGTTGGATAACTCTACCTCTAGTGCTTCATGAATATAAATTTGTGATGCCAACACATATAGGGTTGAGGATAACATCTAGGACTAAGTTATTGTCTTCCCATCATGCCATATTGAGAGACCCACCACCCATTCTGGCCTCAAGAACACCCTTCCTAATACAAGAAAAATATAATTTTAGCCTAACTTTGGGTGTGCATAAAATGGAAAGCATAATTCAGTGGAAAAAACAAAAAAGAACTTTGAATTCATGGAAAGTCCCTCTAATTTTAATTTAGAGCATCTTTATGTAACCTTTAATACCATTCCATTGCATAAGTTACAGTAACGGGTCCTGAAATGTAACCTTTTTTGTAGTGAAGAGATGAGTTCTTGAGCTCCAACTAAAATTTATGCCTTAGAGACCTATAGGTAAAATTCCATGTCTTTGAGAATGTATAGATATGAAAATGACACATGATCCCATGACCTCAACCTATAAACCCACTCGGATGCATGTTTTCACTATTATTCAGGATTGTGGAAACACTGATAATAAATATTGTTAAAGTTGAAGTGGTAGTTGTATAACTTGACCTAATTTCTTGGCATCCCATCATGCCTATTTGAGAGACCCACCACCCATTTCAACCTCAAGATTTCCCTTCCCAATATAAGAAAAATGTAGTTTTTAAGCCTAACTTTAGGCATACACAAAATAAAACCTTAAGTCATTGGAAAAAATAAAAAAACCTTGCATACATGTAAAAACCCCTATAATTTCATACTAGATCATGTTGATGGAAAATTTAAGACCAATCAGTGGCACAAATTGTAGTAATAGGTCCTAAAATGCAACTTTTTTACAGTGAAGAGACAAGTTCTTGCCCTTCAGCTAACATTTCTAACTCCAAGACCTCCAAGTGAAAGTACATCAATTTGAGTAATTATAAATAGTGAAATGACATGTTATCCCATGAATTTTGCCTCCAAACCCATCCAGATGCATGTTTTCACTACTGTTCAGGGGTGTGGAAACACTGATAACAAATGTTGTTAAAGTTGAAGTGGTAGTTGGATAACTCCACCTTCAGTGCTTCATGGCTTAAAAATGGTACTACCAACACATATGGGGTGGTACATAACATATAGGACTAGGTTAATTTCCTCCCATCATGCTCGGTTAAAACACTCCACTAAGTCTAGCCTTAAGAATGCTCTTCCCAATACAAGAAAAATGTAGGTTTTTATCCTAATTTCAAACATGCATAAAATAAAAATCACAATTCATTAGCACAAACCAAAAGAACACTCAAATTTGTGTTAAATCCCTATAATTTCACCCCATATAACATTTATGGAACTTTTAAGACCAATATATGGCACACACTATAGTAATGGGTCTTAAATTGTAAATTTTTTTATAGTAGAGAGACAAGTTAATTATCCTCCAACTGATATTTCTACCTCTAGGACCTCCAAGTGGAAGTCCATAACTTTGAGCATGTATAAATAGGTAGATTACATATTATCCCATGAAATCAAATTCAAAACACACGTGGATGCATATATGCACTACTTTTAGGAATGTGGAAACATTGATAATAAATCTTGTTAATGTTGAAGTGATGGTTAGAGAACTCTACCTCTAGTATTTCATGGCTCAAAAATGGTGTTAAAAACATATTTGGAGTTGTAGATAACATTTAGGAATAGGTTCTTGGCCTCCCATCATTCCTGGTTGAGAGACTCACCACCCATTCTAGCCTTAAGAACGCCATTCCCAATACAAGAAAAATGTAGTTTTAAGCCTAACTTCAGGCATGCATAAAATAAAAATCATACTTAATTGAAACAAACTAAAATAACCTTCATGTGCATGTAAAATCTCTATAATTTCACCCTCGATCACTTTTATGGAATATTCAAGACCAATTTATGGCACATACTATAGTAACGGGCCCTGAAATATAACTTTTTTATAGTGAAGAGATAAGTTCTTGTCTTCCAGCTTATTTATACACCTTTGGGACCTATAGATGCAAGTCCATCACTTAGAACACATCTAGATAGAAAAATTACACATGATCCTATGACCTTGAACTCCAAATCCACTCGGATGCATGTTTTTACTACTATTCAAGAATATGGAAACACTAACAATAAATGTTGTCAAAGTTGAAGTGATAGTTGGAGAATTCCATTTTTGATGCTTCGTGGCTTGAAATTTACACTTATAACACATCTATGGTGGTGGATAACATCCAAGAATAGGTTATTAGCCTTCCATTATGCTTGACTGAGAGACCCACTACTCATTTTGGCTCCAAGAATGCTTATTTTGTAATAATTGAGTACTTATATTAAGCTTCTCATAGCTTCAAGAATATGATTTTTTTAAACTAATAATGCCAACTGTGTGAATGTTAAAGCTTATTTGGCACCACTAACCTACAAATTTTTTATTAGTAAGTAATTAAAAATGAAATTTATATGTACTACCTATAAAATCAATAAAATTTGGTAAAATTAAATAGATATACATTTGACAAGTCAACATACCTTAGAATTTCAATCCAACAAACCACTAGGATATGCTCTAATCTTAATAGTAGAAAGGATAGATTCATGGTATGAATCACAAACTTTCCATTGATTCTTGTTTAATGGCCTACCATAATATTTGATCAATTGAATATTTGTTGTAAGAATCAAATTTGAATAATGTAGTATCTTCCTATGTGTTTTAAAATTTTTAAACAACCATATATCTAATTTTTTTATAGAATATCATCTAAGCCAAGTTCTAGTGATAACCAGAGACCCAGTGGGATAGTCAATGTTTTCTCCTTCTATGACTGGGGAAGTTAATTCTTTCTTTTCCTCTACACACTGACATAAGTAGTAATTTGTCCCCTCTTCATTGTTTTCACTATCAATAACTCCAAAAACATGCCTTATATCAAGATAGATAATGAGAATAAATAGTAATTTGTTCCCTTTCAATGATGTTATCAAGATAAACTATGAGAATAAATAGTACATAATGATTAATATTCTACTTGGTTTCACTGGATTAGATACATGGTCAAAGTCATGTGATGATTTCATATTTGTAAGTTGTAATGCTCATAGAACTTGATATGTGTCGATTAAAATTAGAGGTATATAACTCCATTTATCCACTCACTCTTTTGATTCACACTCATTCCAAATATATTACATGCATGCAAAAAAAAAATGCCAAGTGTGTTGTACGAATAGTCCAAAACCCTGCATTTGAGCTATGAAATGAGTGGAGTTCACTTGATCCCATTACATTGATACAATCCTCATACTTTTAAAAGTGTTCTTCCTCAATAAACCAAAAATATATACACATAATAGAATTTTCTTGAGCATCATGGCCAATTTTCTCATTACACCATTCAATAATTATTTTTGCATTAGTCAAAACAAAACCATCTTCAAACTTCAACTCCTCTCTTACAATGAATCTTTTTACACATGATCTAACATTGTCATGCTCCCTTTTTCCATGACCAACCTCATTGAAACTCCAAATATTTTATATAGCAAGGGTAATGTGCATCTTGGCCAACTAGTAAAAAATCTTTGCATTCTTAAATTGTGATGTTCAATTTGTTGTTGTCTTCACCAACACACCCTATTTGCAAACTAAAAATGGGGACCCTCTTTTCTTATTTGATCTTTTTCTATGGGGTTATGATCATTTATATGATTAATCTCTTATTTATTGGTATTTTAATTAATGCTAAGTTATAAATGATTGTTCATGCTCATTTCTAATGCCTTTACATTTTGCTCAATTCAGTCTAAGCTTTCATTTATGAACATTAATGCTTATCTTGTAGGTCTATTTTAAGCCTATGAAGTCTTATTCCTTGATAAAATGCTTTTATATTCACCCATTTAAATGCTCAAGCTTACAAATTAATTTTATGTGAATGATTAATTTCAATTCCTATATTAAATGACTGCTTCTTGCATAAATTTCACTTGGTAAAACTTAGATTTTTTGAAAATATTTACTTAGCCAACTTTCTAGTTTTCTCATAGGTTTTCAAAAGATTCCTTGAACCCCCCAAAAATTTTCCACTTGTAAAAATATCATCAATGTATGAATTTAGATCCAAATATTTTTGGAAAAATGATTAAGACTTTTTACAGGCCCAAGGCCCTGAGAAGATGCCACATGGCACCCGTTATCCAATTTTGATCCCCCAGGTCAAAATAGGACCCTTAAAGGCAAAAAATTGAACCTTAGGTGATTTAGGAGGTCTTAGTTAAGTCCAAAATACCTTATTATCATTTATTATAGTAAATTTGGAAAGATTAAGGTAAGTCTCTTTTATGTGTTTTGGTCTATTTGGGTCTCCTAAGTCAAAAAGGGTCAAAAGGGGTCATTTGTGGTACCTTAAAAGATGTGTCATGGGTTATTATGAGTTATTTAAAGTAATTTCATGTTTCAAACACCTTTTCACAATGTTTCATGAAGTTTTGGAATGTATGGAGTTGATTTGCTAGCTTGAAGGGGGTAAAAATGCATGAAACAATAGGTTTTTAGCTAAATCTAATGTGTGTCAAAGTACCCTAACTTCAAAATATATAAAAAACACCTTAAAAATATCTTGGAGTAGTTATATAACTATTACGCTAGTCATATGAATCATAAAAAGTTATATTCTTGATTTTCAACACTTGTTTGAGGAGTTAGAGGAAGTTGTATGGACTTTTGAAGTCACTTGAAAGTGAAAACAACTTCAAAATATCCTTTAATATTATAAAGGTAAGAAAATAGATTGGGAAGAAGTTTTAAGTCCAAAAGTCTTAGAAATATTTCTCTCTCCTCCATCACTTCATTCAAAAGTTAGTAAAGGCCAACTTCAAATAGATGGTACATGAAGTACAAGTAGAGTTGGGGGCTGAGATTTTGGAAAGCATTTGGGACCCTTATGGGATTATAATTTATGTAATTTGTGCTATTATATTTATGAACAATCTCTAATATCCCAGACTATGTTTTGAGAGCTCAAAACCCCATAGGCTGAGTTTGGAGTAACTCCAGTGAATAATTTAAATTCATGGCTACTTGAAACTAGTTGTACGATGTTATAATATGTATGTAGATGCCTAAAAAACATTTATTCATTGTAGTGGCATGTGTGGATGTCCTTTTGGCAAGCAAAGTCTCCTTGTGAGTAGTTTGAAGTGACTGGTCATGTTTTTGTGTTTCTAAATTTTTTAGGTGGTCAAATGCATTTAAGATAATCTAAATGGTATTCCAATAACTCAAAAATCCATTCATATCCTTTGATCAACTAGATTTTCTGTACAAGTTCAAACTAGTCACATTTTCTTCATTCACCATCTTGGACTATTTTTATGTGTTTGCACAAGTAGGGTGATTAGAGTGAGTTTGTGTGTGTTTTAAAGAACTTGAGGATGTGTTTTAATATTTATTATGTTTATACAAGAAGGAAATAGTCTCTAATTTCATAACATTCATGTTTTATACTTTCTAAATGCTCCAAACACAAGGTTGTCTATTCTCTCACCTCATACAAACTTATAGGTCTACAAATTTAGAGAAACCCAATGTTATCAATGTGTATTAAAGGTTGTTTAAGAATTAAATGTTATGTATATTTAAATATAATGTCATTTGATCAGTGAGGTTTACAAAGCACTTAATGTCAATGAGAGTTGCAAACAAGCTAACACACCTAGTGACACCATCACCTACAGGACTGTGAATGGTCAAGTGAAGTAAAAGATGCTTTGAATATGTTATTTGAACTTGGAAATTTAGTGAGAAAGATATACTTGTAATTAGTGAACACTATTAACATGTCTTAATATACTTGAAGGAAATTAACTCAAGACCACCACACTCATATTTCCTAGACAGTCACCTAATAATACCTACAAGCATGTTGAAGTTTTGGCCTTAAACATAGAGGTTTTGGAAGAACTCGAAGTCCCCATGGTACTAAAAAGGTATCATGACATCATTAATAATAGAGCAGAGTCTTTGGGAAGAAATGAAGATTGGTTTTGGAGGCTTATTCCAAGATTACACAACCAACTACCCTAATTGACACATACAACTAGCTTGCTAAGAGAGGTTGTCTTGAATAGTAAGGTGATGAAGGTTTAGATTTTAAAGATATTAGATAAGTTATTAATAAATAAACATAAAAAAAGGAGTCTTTTAAATGTTTTGAGGATTGGTCTAAAGACTTAAAAGGGCCTGATTCAAAGACAACATAATTAGTTGCCCTAATTGTCCACCTATAATCAGTTAAGAAGCTTGTCTTGAAAAAAGTGACAAGGTTGATAGAGATACAAAGTTTCAAGATTTAGGAGAATATACCCAGTTGATCAAGAGCATATTATGTAAATATTTGAGAGTTTAAATGCTAAATTAGGGTCCTAAATCCCCAATGTGGCAGACTAGTCTTAAAATGAATAAACATAGGCAGTTAGGAATCTACAGGACTGTTCAAGTTACTTAAAATATCTCAAGACAGTGGCAAAGTTATTAAGGATAGTTTATGTTTGAATTAGGCTAGAGAATATATTTAAATACTCAAGACATTGAGGCCAAGAGACTCTAATTAGAGTTTGAAGACAAGGAGACTAAATAGGGGTCACCAAGCCTAATTACCTATACACAATTCAAAACATAAAAGTGCTTGCCTAAGTTAGTAAAATTGTTTGTCTAAGGAGAAAATTCCTATGTTGATGGAAATATAACCTCATGGTAATGTTTTTAGACATAATATCAACTCCATGGATTCATTTGAGGATAGTGAAAACTCTATACCCTACCCACTCAGTCCTAATATGCACAGTCTGCTTACTCTTAAGAGGTCTAGGTTTACTTTGAGATGAGACTATAAAGAGTTATGAAGAGACTAAAATGTTTGAATGAGTTTGAAAATATGATAAAAAAGTTCCTAGAACATCAAAGTCCTCAAATTGCTTCCATAGAGACCTAATGGTATACATAATTTATACAGACTGTCAATCTTAAGAGAGGTGGTGTGATAGAGCTGAGTTGAGCTTTGAAAATATTGAATAAACATTGAAGGACATACAAAAAAATTTCATGATGAACTCAGAATCAAGAAATACCATACACTTAGCTTTTTTTAGCCTTACACAGACCAAGTTGCATGCACAAGCCTATTTGTGTTGTCAAAATTGTTTAAGCAGTTAGTCCAATGAGAGGTGATCAGTTGGATCTATAATGAGTATTGAGAACCTTGAGAGGATGTTTGAAACACACACATACACTTCATGAAGTCATAAACATCTAACAGTGGGAAGAAATGTGAGAAAATAGTGAGTTAGGGTAAGTTAGGTAGTTAGGCCTATAAACACTAGGCATAAATAAATAAGGGTGTAGGGAAGATTGATGAAGGAAGGTAGTTAGAAAAATATTGGAAAGTGTTAATAAGTATTTTATAGACCTCATTAAAGTTATTGGAGACCAAAATCAATCCAAGAGAACATCTACAAACCTAAAACTTGCTTAGCCCTCACAAAATACTCACTGCCAACTTGAGAGGTCAATTTACTTTGCTTGGTATGGATAACACATGATGCAGGGGACCTTGGTATCATCAAGAAAGTTTACTACCTTAGTGCACTTTTATTTTGTGGAATTCTTTGGAGGATTCATGCGTCCATATTTATGAATCATCCTTAAGAACCCAAGTCACTTTCAGGTTGCCTAGGAAGGCCATAAAGACCAAGTAAGAGAGAAATCAACTTTCATGAATTTATATGGATGATATGGACTTCAAAACCACCCATAAAATTTTCAATACTCCCATGATAATCATCCCATGCAATTAGTTTGTATGAAATTGTATGGAATAAGCCTACAACTACCAATTTTTGTTATTTTGTAGGTCTGTATAAGTAGTCATAACTTAAAATTTGGAATGGAGGTAGGGGAATATGTTATTTAAGTGAATCACATGATTATTTAGGGTTTGTCATGTGTGGGGATGTTGTATATGCATTTTTCTCTCTTTTAATAGGGAGGCCTAATTGAGGCCAAGTTATGAGAGAGAAAGGGAAAAAAAGGATATCTCCACTCACTTTCAAATAATTAAATTAGACCTAGAGTTCTAAGGCCATACTGGGTACTATAATATACCCTTATATTCTTAGGACCCTTTGTACTTTTCTCTACACAAGGAGGTTTTCACAAAAAAAGGCTACAAGGAATGAGGCTTATTTAAGGCTTTTGGTAGAGAATGACATGTTGGGTTTAGTTTGAGACCTCAAAATGGATTGTTTCAGGTCTAATATGAGTCTAATAGGCCATACATGAAGTTTTTATGAGATAAATTAACTAAAACCAAGTTTTGACACTTGTGTGCAAAATATGCCTTAGGAGATGAAGAGTCCTCTACACACCTTGAAAGAAAAAGAGGTGATGTGCCAAAAAGAACCTACTGGGGTCAATTGAGAGGTGTCAAGAGTAGAGAAAATAGGTATAAGAAACTGATCTTATCACCAAGAAGGCCACTTGTCCTTTAACATGTCAAGAATAAGAGGAGTTTCAAGAATCTAATCAAGGTGTCAAGCATACATTTCAACTCCCATGCCACTTGGAAGGTCAGAGCATCTGAAGAAGAGCTACACATGGATTTGAAAGTTTATTATGATAGTTTCTGAACTCTTTTTCTTGTTGTAACTTACATGACCCTTGTCTACCTTCTTTCTCCTACACACTTCTCTTCTCTCACACTTGTGCTATATATTGAGCCACTTTAGCTTCAAAATGGATCTTCCACCTAGGTATGGTAAATACCTACTCATTTTTTCTCACTTTGATAAATTAAAAAAAATGGATGCTTCACATCAATATATGACTACATTCAGTGATAAATATCGAAATGGTTGATCTCATTAAGTGTAGATGTATGTTACCTTGTTTGTGTCCTATTTATGTTACCTCATATGGTTGTTTCTCTATTGTAGGTTATATTTGGTGTCATTAGGGGTATCTTATGGGTTTTGAAGTGGTATTAGTCTTCTATCTTAGCCTTATAATATCTTACCCTTATACAACACATGGATGCAATAGGTTCATTTTAGGATGTGTGTATATTCATGTTATCTTGTAGGTATTAGTGTATTGTGTAATGTGTGGTAGTGATCAACAAATTTTTATGCATCATCACTATAGTTTGGTTTATTTTAGTTCTTTCTCCCCCTTTTCAAATCAAGAAAGTGATATAGTAGTGAAATTGATCCTAAGTGATTCATCAAGGGGAGCTAGCCCCAAAATATAGAGGTTTGACTCACTTAGAGGTCACCAAAAACCTAGAGTAAATCCCATTGCATAGCTCAAGTAGAGAGGGCTTGAATCACCCTCTGATAGGCTGTAATTTTGAGCTATAAAAAAACCCTTATAGAAGCCTAGGAACATGAAGGATTGAAGGCATTAATAAAGGCTCATAACCTTTTAACATCAGAACTTCAAGGGCATTAAAGAATTAACTCAGAAGCCCAAGATTTTATTGACATTGGCAAAGGTACATGGCCCCAAGAATACACCATATGATACCCTCTTAAAATATAAAGAACTCAATGTGATTACATCATTAACCTAGTATCTCAATGCATTAACAACATTAGCCCAAATTATGAAGAGCCTAGAAGCATGAAAAGATGCCACATGGCCATGGTAATGACAAAGGCATACAAAAAAGGAAATCTCAAGGATGCTGATAGACTGCCAAGTGGAAAAGTGACACCTAAAAAACAAATCCAAAAGCCTAGCAAAGGAAAAAGAATGTGAAGTCTAGGAAGGGCCATGTGGTAGTGGTGACGTTAGAAGATCAAGGGACAAATTTTAATGACCTATCTATTCATCAAAAATATCAAAAGTTTATTTTATTTTAGATCTTTGCCTAGTAGTCCAATGGTATTAGTTTGGCTAAGAGGACATAGCTATCATGTGAATGTCCCAGGACCTTCCCATGACTTGCCCAAGAACCCCCACAAATTTTAAGCAGAATATATCCATGGTGGGGTCAAGACTATTGAGGAACACATCCAGGCTTTTAAAGAAGCCATTATCAGAAGGCAAATTTAGTATGAGGATGTAGCTTGTCACCTAGTCCCCCATTTATTGGATCAAATGACCTATTATTGGTACCTTGGTCTACTAGAAGGATGCATCACCTCATGGGCCACCTTTGAGAATATGTTTCTTAACCATTTAGTGTGCCCATTGACCCTTATATCTTATTTTATCAATTTACCAAATCCCACAAATAGCTCAATGAGCCAATTAGTGTGTTCAACCATAGATTTTATTAGCTATTTATTAGGTTGAAGGATCTTTTCCTATAAATAGAGGACACAACCATAATGGTTTACCTCAATTATCTAGATCTTTTAACTGTTATGTTCATTATAAGAAACCTAGTTACCCTCATATCTTTGGATTTGACATATGAAGAGGTTTTTAAAATAGATAATTAGTCAATGACCTATGGATATGGTGCTCAACCTTCTTATCCATTAAGATAACCAAGGGTCTATCCCCAAATTATTTTGATCTACATGCATAAAAATCATCCCATGAGTCATCATGTGCCATACAATGTAATGCTCCAAGTTTATAACCAGATTTGTCTTGCTCCAATAAATGAGAACCCTGCTATTAGTTTTAATGCATATGATTCTATCAATATAGTATATGATCAACAAGTTATTTTTCCTTGTGATTATATTCAAGTTTATTTTTATGCTTCTATTAATTAATTTCCATTTATTACAAGAGAACCATAGAAAATGCCCAACCCAAGCTATGAGGCTGAATTCTCGAATATATCCTTAGGTGTCAATCAATATTCATGTGGAGTTAAGGTTGATATGAACATGAACACTAATAATATTCCATATTACAAATGAAATCCATACTTTGAAGGCTATGGTATTAATGATTAGGATTCTAATGGTGAAGTTGATTTGGAGGTTGCAATCAACCTAGTGGTTGAGAAGTAAGTGGATATAGAGTTGCTTTGCCAAGAAGAAGAATCATAAGCTTCTTGTGATCAGTCAGAGCAAGAATTTGAATGATTAAAGAGATAGATGAGGAAGATGCATGTTATGCAATTGAAGCATCCTTCCCCTGAACCGACTTTATCCCTACATTTAACAAACTAATCCAAGATGGTCAACATTTTGGTGGTAGTAGTTTATCTTCCCCCTCATCATTAGAAGAAGGTGAACTTGGAGAAGATAATGTTGAGCTAGATTATTGGTGCCGAGAAGAGGAAAATCAAGAAGAAAGGGGTTGTCCCTTTGAAGAAAATGAGTTGGATGAGCTCAAAGTAGATGAATTCTCTCGTTAGCTTATCCCTAGTTTCAAATCAATTGAAAGTAACTATATGTTCTTGCCAACAATAGAGGCAATTATGCTTAAAATGGTAAGTCATGAACATAATGGCCTGGATGAAACAATCATACCAATGGGGATGCAAGTTGAGAATAATATAATTCAACCTAACTCACCACCACTAATGATAAGTTTAGAAGGTATTTGATATAGGAAGAATATGAGTTAATTCCATGTATTTGAAATGATAAAAATGAAAAAGAAGATGCTATGCAAACATCCATCTACATTCAAGAGCAACCACTAAATGATTCACATAATGGATATAATAAAGAGGAAGCCCCTACCAGGTTGGATGCTCAGCTCTTTCTAGTATGTAATAATTCTCATCCATTTCCCTTACTATAATTTAATGTTTGGGTCACGGTATTTATCAAACCCTATCCCTCATGCTTTCTGCAATCTAGATATAAACATAATGCAAAATTTTACAATCCTAGTTTGTTTGAAATGCATGAAATGAACATAGAAAAATATTTATGGGATAGAGTCCATGAACATAGAGGAAAACATAGAAGAAAGTAATATTTTCCTTTGACCTTCTCAAAATCTTAAATATAAACGAGTGTCTAATTAGTTTCAAGCATGCATTTGCTTGAAAACCTCTATGAATAATTTTTATTTTCATTTCTTGTTTGCTTTCTACTTTTTTCCCTTCCCATCCCTTGTTAGTTTAGTTTCCATTTCTTGTTTCATTTTGTTTGGTCCTTATCATTTTGTCTTTAGGTTCACTCATTAATCAAATAAATGAACTAAAAATAATGTTGTGTAGGTAGCAATAATGGTACTCAAGAACATGAGCGAAAATCTTGTTTGAACACTTGTGTGAATTGCTTTAATTCTCTTGTGTATTTTTAGATTGATAAATACCAATGATGCAAAATAGAATATGTGTATTTGGAAAGGTTTGTTTTCTTGTTTAAATCCTTATATACACTTAATTGAACATTTAAAGAAAATGTAGCATTGTCTTTTTTGGATTTTTCTTAACTGATCATGAATTTTTTGATTTTTGCTGAACCCATGGATTAGTCCCCAACCCTCAAAGAATATAAAATTAAAGTCTCCTTTTAAAATAATCGAGCCAAAATGCAAAAACTAAAAATATTCCTTGAAAGGGTGATCTTAGTAACCTCTAACATAGGATTTCTAACCTGGTTGGAAATGAAGCAAGGCCTTAGGAAGGGACCAAAGGTATCTCTATCATGGTTATAAATGCCTGGCTAGAAGTAGATCAATTCCCATGCCATTCCACCCTATGACAAATAGCTAAATATTTTCCTTTCAAAAGTTATAATAATTAATACAAATATGAAATATTGTGTGAACATGCAAATAAAATGAATTAATCACTTGATCACACACACATATGGTATTTGGTGGGATTAAAAATGAGTATGCCACATATTGAGTTAAAATTTTAATGATTTTATCTCATGTAATCATTTGTATCTAATGCTTGTTGTTTGGATGTAAGAACCAAAGACTCTAGATTTCTTTATATATTGAGGACTATCTACAGTAGGAGTCACCATTTATTGTTGCCTTTACCAACACACCCCATTTTCAAATTGAAAATAAGGACCCTCTTTTTTTATCTAATCTTTTTCTATGGGGTTGTGATGTTCTATTTGATCGATATTTTATTGATTGGTACTTTTCTAGATGTTAAGTTACAAATGACTATTCATGCTCATTTATAATGCCTTTGTATTTTGATCAATTTAGTCTAAAATTTCATCTATTTTAAGCCTATGAAGTCTTATTCCTTGACAAAATGCTTTAGTATTCACCCATTTGAATGTTCATGCTTAAAACTTAATTTCATGTGAATGACTAATTTCAATTTCTATATTAAATGACTACTTCTCACATAAACTATTTTTGGAAAAATTTAGATTTTTCAAAAATATTCACTTAGTCGACTTTCTTATTTTCTTTTCAAAAAATTCCTAGACCCCCAAATTATTCCATGCATCCAAATCTCATTTACACACGACTTTGGAGCTAAATATTTTTTGGAAAAATGATTATCTTTTTAAAGCCCTGGGGCCTCAATAAGATGCCATGTGGCACCATCCTAGAAGCTCAGGAGCATAGAGGATTAAATCATTAAAAGTGGCTCAAAAAATCAAAATATTGTAACCTCAGGGGTATTAAGGCATTAATTTAGAATCCTGAGAGTTGATCAACCTTATAAAAGGTTCATGGTCCTAATGCTTGAGAAGATGCAAGAACCAAGTGGAAATATATCCTTGCTTAGCTTGAAATTTTCATCTAACCATCTATCCCTATATGTGTGCTTTACGTAAATAATTTCCTACCTGAATTTGACCATAAATTATAAAAATTGTATATGTTTTATAATAAGCTCACACCTTTTACATTATTTGTCATCTTTTACTTGATAAGTCATAAATTTGTACTTGCTCAAACCAACTAATTCTTATACAATTACACTTGTACTATCCTCATGGATGCACTTTTTTAATTTTGGCAATCCACCACAAATGCTATAATTTCCATCAAAACATGCTTTGTTATAAAAGAACTGTCCATTTGGTCTTTCACAAAAAATGGATGAAATAAATTCCCTGACTGATTTTGGTAGAAATTCTATACCACACTCCTAAAAAATGTTATTATATGCAAATTACAAAATATATGGTGAAAAACATCATAGCACATTAAAAATTCAACATGTTGCCTATAACAACAAGTGGTGCTTGTGTGATTTATTTTTACATAAAATTGTTTAGCCATCTCAAAATATCTTTAACTAATATAAATTTGTGGATATTTTACCAAAACCTAGAGTAAAATTGTGTTTGGGTCATATCAAATAAATATTTTGGATGTGGTTCACTGTTATGATAACCAACTTTCTTTTCACTACATATCTTGTATTGAGTGAAACTCTTGTATTGTCTTTTCAAAATTATAAAAGTAAATATTTTAGAGCATCTACTATAGCTTTTTCCTTTCATGGAAGT
The DNA here is from genome assembly GCA_037957365.1 of Torreya grandis. Taxonomy (NCBI): domain Eukaryota; kingdom Viridiplantae; phylum Streptophyta; class Pinopsida; order Cupressales; family Taxaceae; genus Torreya; species Torreya grandis. The sequence continues at coordinate 1,492,370 of JARHVA010001255.1, forward strand.
ATACTAAATAATTCCCAAATCTCAGTGGTATTGGCACCATTAATTCTTTGTCATCTTCTAATTTATTTCATTAATGTTTTTCTATATATGTTCGGTGCTCAACTAGTTTTTGAAATTAATCATATTTCCCTATTTGACCACTTAGGGCACAAGTTTTAATTATATGTTGGGCAATGTTATGATATTTGTTATGTGATTTAGGGGTTATAGTATGATATGTGCCATTTATATTTTTTAAAGATTTATTCTTTTCACCATCCATGTTAGATGCTCTTAGTCCTAGGGTGTACATTGTAGATCTCATATTAATCAATTTTATCAATAAAATAAATACTTGACATTTTTTACTATCAAAATCTAATTTATGAATGAAATTATTCCAATTTTTTTAGGTAGTATTCTTAAATGGAGGTCAAATTTTTTGTTATGCATTGGCTTCAAAATGTTTTCATCAATTTCAATTAAGTACTTTCATTTTCTATGCACAATCCTTTGAGGTGTTGTTAATGGTGAAATTTGTTGAAATGGTGTTTCAAAATCATTATGTTCACTACTAGTTTCTTCATTGTTAGTTTCATTATTTAGTTGTGGGATGACATTTTATTCATTGTTACTTTCATTATTATGTGTTTTCATGAATTATCTTCATTAATAGAGGGTAAGTTATCATGCAGAGATTCATCATCAACACAATTAAAAAAAATATACTTTATCTTGAGTGAAATGATTTTAAGGGTACCTTTTGTTTTTCTCTCAACTCTTCTAATTGATCTAGTGTTTTGTGCTTTAATTTATTCCTCTTCTTTGAACGAGCTCCGTCACCCATGAATAGACAAGGAATAATTTGATTTCTTTTGATGGTGGGGACCCAAAGAACAATTTGATTCCTTTTGATGGTGGGGGACCCAAAGAAAATTTTTATTCCTCTTGTCTGCACCATGGAAAATGTAAAATTATGCAAATAATGTCTATGGGGTTAGAATTCTTGAAATATCTTAAAAATAAACATTGGACAATGATTTATTGTCTATTGAAATAATAACACGTATGTGTTATAATGCTTACATGTTATATATATTATGCCTATGTGATCATATATTAAATTTTTGGATTTATGATTTATTTTGTTTTGATATTGGGGTCAATTAACCCCAAATTACCTCCATATATTCAAAATTAGGTTCACAAGGTTCAATTTCATCCAAATTATAAAAATCATTGCAACAATGGACTAATTGGGTAAATATGTCAGGAAACTAGAGCTAATTTAGCCCCTTGAATCACATCATAGACTCATAATTAGGTTAAATGGGTTCAAATTGGCCCTAGTAACCTTCATGTTTGCATTTATAATAAAATTAAGATTGATTAAACCATATTTACATCCTATATAATCAAATGACCCATAAATTAGGTTCAATTTTTTCCCAAATCACATCTTTAATTGCACCAATTGACTAATTGGATCAATTCATAATAGAATTGAACTTAATTTAACCCTAAATCATGTATTGTTCTTGTAGTTAGGCTGAAGGGGCTCAAATTGGTCCCAATTTCCTTCATGATTGAATTGTTGGAGTATTTTATTTATTTTGTTATGATATAGGGGTTGATTTACCCCCCAAATTACATCCTACTTAGGAAAAATCTGGTTCACAGGGTTCAATTTCATCCAACTTACATCATTAATTCCAAAAATTGACTAATTAGCTTAATATGTTGGGAAATATGGACTAATTTATCCCAAATCACATCCTAGACTTGTAGTTAGATTAAATGGGTTTAGATTGGCCCTAATTACCTTCATGTTTTCATTTGTGATAAAATTAGAGTTTAGGGTTTAGGGTTGTAATAATCGACTAATAGGGTTTGAGTATTGATTCTAAGATATATCTATCATACCTTTTGAATGAAATCCAAGATGTTATCTCTAAATCAATCTCTTATACCATAACAAATATAACACTTTCTTCTTAAAAAATTAATTAATAGAGATCATGTTGCTCAAATATCATCCTCATGACCACTTGTGAAGTGAGACAAAAAGATGAATTCATCCCTCAACACTACTAGTGTAGGTTTCCATTCATTCATGTTTATCATCCCTTGCCTGCATACAAAACATTTATAGTGACAATGTTTCATTGTGCCTAAATTTAAGATGATGAAACATGCTTTTGTAATCCATCACTTATTCCCAATCCGTGAACATTTTTAAAAATCAAATGCACTTCCAATCTGACCCTTTAAATGTGGACATGATAATGTTTCAACCCATTAATCTTTTTAAAATTTCAAACTCATTATAGACACTTAGATTAGATAGATCAAAAATACCCAACAAGGTTATTTTGTAAAAAAACTATTCATTGCACTTACATGCTTACCTAAAAAATTATGCAATCTTAAATCTGATGAAATGAAAAATTAATAATCATCCTTTCTCTTTTTGTTCCCTTATGGATTTATAATATGATTTCACAGTCATCCACCATCGATCACACCAAAATCCACATTTTAAATTCTTTTTATTTTCATATTTATCAGCTAAGATCCCTTGAAATTGATATGCCAAAATGAGAATAAGCAATATATCCCATTCCTTTAGTTTTTTTTAGTTAGGTTAAAGGGGCTTAAATTGGCATCGAATTCCTCTTTGATTAAATTAATCAACTATTTGGTTCATTATATGATGACATTAAGGTCAATTTGACTCCAAATCATATCATATACAATTGAGAATAGGTTCTTATGGCTCAATTTTTTAAAAATTATGTCACTAATTACACCATTTGACTAATTGGCTCAATATATGATGAAATCAAAACCAATGTAGCCTAAAATCATTATGTATAGTTGTAATTAGGTTCAAGAGCCTCATATTCACCCTAATTTCCTCCACAATTTAACCAATCAACTATTTCATTCATTATATGATGAAATTCGAGTTTATTACGCCCAAAATCACATCCTATACATGTCAAATTTACATACATCATTAAACCAAATGATTCTTTACTTCATTATCTGATGAAATTGGAGCTAATCAAGCCCTAAATCACATTTCATAGTCATGTACATTTGTTGAAGGGGATAAAATTATCTCCAATTGCTTTTAGATTCAACCATTGGACTATTTGGCTTATTTAGTTATGATATTGGGGTCAACAAGCCCACATTAAATCCTTTATAGTCAAAATTAGGTTCATGAGGTTGAATTTCACTCAAATTATATCATTGATTACACCAATTCACTCAATCTAAGCTAATTTTGCCTTAAATCACATCCTATACACATAATTATGTTCAAGGGGTTTAAATTAATCATAATTTCATCCACCATTAAAAAAAATGACTCGCTCATTCATTTTGTAGTAAATCTAGGTCTGGTTGAACCCTAAATCATGTTATATATAGTGAAAATTATGATTACATGCATAAAATCATTGAAATTGCATTACTTTATCCATGTTGTCCTTTTTATAGTAGTGTATATCATGATGCACTCCACTTTAAAATAAAAATTATAAATGTGAACTAAATAAATTCAAACATGAACTAAATAAGTATAAATAAGTGTATATCATGATAAATAGATAAGTATAAACACATAAACATAGTCAAAAATCATTTTTTTACATGTCATAGTGTGTACACACTGTTCAATTTGAATTCAAAAACCAAGCCTTTTGGCTTAGAAATGGATTGGATTCCTAAGCCAAATGCTTGGACCTATCAACACACAATCGAATCTAAGAGTTTTGATATAAAATAACAAAATTCAACTTCCATCTCTAAATTCACTATGAATTTCAATGATAAAATTATTACCATGATGATGAACACGCTCTCTTCTTTTCAAATATATGATTTTTATAATTTTTGGATGGTTTTAAGGTTCCAATCTATGCTGATTTCTAACTATAGTTTTTTAAGGACACTATATGCTACAAATATACATGCCTATATATGTTTGTGTATATTTTTTTCGTTGAACCAAATGCAAAAATAAAATGGTTATAAACTAAGCCTGATTCTACACACATTAAAAAAATTAGTTTTCATTTTTTTGAGGTAGTTAGGGGGTCGCATGACCGACTATTGATCTTTTTGTCAGTTTTCAAGATATATTTACTTGTAAAATTAATTAAAAAAAATATTCATTGCAAATTTATAAAAAATATAGGTTATAAAGTAGATGATCTTATCTAAGGTTTCACCAATTTGCTTTGAACAATATTAAATGATGCTCAAAAAATGAGGAGCCATATGGTCAACTATCTACTTTATTTTCCTAAAATAAAAAGAGATCCTATTCAAATTTTAGATGTTTAACCTAGTTATGCTTAACCCTTTTTTTAAAAATTAGTGTTTTAGAAACTAGAATCAAAATGCTACAATTCAGGTTCTTACACCATCCTCTCATTTTGAGTGTATCCATCTCAAATTATCTAAAAATGTTCAAATTTATCAATTTTTAGGAAAAACTTATCCATGGGTAGGCCCCTTTTTGTCCCTCAAATTTGTGTACTTACCCTTGTCAATCAATATTTCCAATATCTATTATTGCTCTTCTAATGTCATGCTTAGTGATTTATGTATTATTAGTGCCCACATAAATTTTAGCGGTATTGGTTAACAGTTTCCTCATGTGATAGGAGGAATTGGTAAATGTGTGTGATTATTTATATCCCATGGATGACCATAATAAATTTTAAAGTTAATAACAACATATGTGGCCAAGAGGATGGTTTTGAGTATTCACTATAGATAACATGAATAATTTATCCTGTGGCTCTATTAACTAACACTACCTTTTCCCATAAATTGGACATCAATACAATTTTGGCTCCTTTGCACAAAAACACTATACTCTCCAATTGAGTGCCATTCAAGTTTGATGAAGGTTGTTGTCTGTTCTTCTTTTCTTTGCTCAATTAAAATATAATGTTTAACAATTTTAGCATTTCTTTATTATATAATGTTTTTAAATTATTTGTAGCATAGAGGTGGGTTAATTTTTTAAAAGGTAGTTATTCTTATGGACAGATGGAGTCAGTTCTTAACATGAGAAGAGTATTTTCATCATTTGTTGGCTTTGCATTTTTGATGTTAATAAGTCTATAAATGATACTTAGGAAGTAATGTATCCTTGATAGAGAAAGTTTGTGTCTAATGTTAAAAATATGACAAATGTGAACCATAATGTGTGGCCAAATGATTTACTGGCATACATTGGTATGTACACTATAAGGTGCAGTTACCCTAGGTCACCAATAAGTACAATTGAACACCCACCAAAATATTCATTGTTATACTAAAAGAATGCCTCACGTAATCATGTGTTTATACTTCTAAGCATTTTTTGGATTATGAAGGTCATCTCATCAATGAAAATTTATTCTATATGTCTCATTTATTATTGGAAGTTTTCTAGTGCTTGTCCCTCTAGAGGCTTCAATTATTATATAGGAATTCAAAGAGAAGAATGTATAAATGATGCATTGATATTAAATGTTACAACATTAATTGGAGTTAAGATAAGAAGAAGAGATATTCATGTGCTTATGATGCCATGTAGTGCATGCTTGATGATGTAAATTAAATATGACTTCCCTATACCTATTGTGCCTTGAACAATCATCTTTAGTGGTAGTCCTTTTCTCTTTTTCTTAGTGTGGTTTACAATAATTTTAAAGTTAAATTATTGTATATCAAATTAACCATTTGTTAATGGTTGCATCAGATATTCATTTGTTGGATTTTGAGTCCCAATACACTTCAATATTATAAATTGCACTCTAATCCATGTAGATACTAAAATATAGTCTTCAATGCTTGACATTTACCATGCATGTATTGAGCATTCAAACAAGGTCATAAGCCACCATCTTCTCACACTTTCATTATATCTTATGAGTGAACCCTAATGTTCTGCTATTATACACCCATAATAACTTCACTATCTATTTAAAACATGATAAACATTATAGATAAACATCTTTAGACTCTCAATTTAGTTTTCCTATACGTAGGTTAGTTCTACCAGTTCTGATCATTATCATTATATGATAACAACCTAAATTAGTTATGATCAACCCATTCTTAACAAACAATTATTTTATAAAATCAAACCCATCCTTAAGGTTGGATAATCAACTTAGCATGTTGCTGGTATGAGGAATTATTCAATTAGATCCATATATTTAAAAAAGTCAAAGTCTCATTCAAAAGTGACTCGGCACTTATCTGATATACATCTATACACTATTGCACATTGATCAAATCGATACCATATTCTTAACAAATTACAAACTATCACTAGGAGAAATCACAATCCAAGTCTAAAACACTTTAAATCCAAGTCAATTCAATCACTGTCAAGTACCAAATCTAATCAATAGCTACACATGTATATAGTGAATTAACACTATTTCACAATCACATTAAGTGGAAGAACTACACATGGATTGATTTCTCTCCTTTGAATATTGCATATGTAAATAATAATGAATCATCAGATGGGGGTGATTGGGGTCAACTCATCCCATTACATTTTCCCATTTTTACAGGTTTCTATCCATCACAAGCACATTTAGGGTTTTAAGGCAAAGGAGGCTTATTTCTGTGTGTGTGTCATCAAGTTGAGGATCAGAAACAAATAATAAGCAAAGATAGTCCTAGGTGACCATATAGTATTTGCCATATTTCCACATAGGTTAGTATGACTAGTAGGTAAATATCAACCAATGGTGCTGACCTAGATTTGTAGAACCAACCCAACATAGTCAACAAATCAATTCTGATATTGAATGAAATACATGCCTGCTTATCTCTAATTTACATTTCTAAAACATAGTCACATTTAGATAGTCAACCATAAAAGATAAGTATCATGATATCTTTAGTAATTTATACATTTAGCATATGCCCATGTCAAATCAAAATAATAAATATTTGTTTTTTACATTTAAATGTATTTTTGAATGCCATATCTATTATTTTGAATTACATTTCATATTTTTATCTTTTTTTTGGATTGATTTCAGGTTTTTGGGACCCCTACCAAGAAATGCATACCAGAAAAAAGTAGGGCCGGCTTAGGGATATAAATCCTAAAGGCATGTGACCAAAGATCAAAATGACCAAAAACCTAGAAATGTTATATTATTTACTATGAATAGTTATAGAGGACCATGGATATAATGACAAAAAACTCTTATATAGCCTTTTGGACATATTATCTACCAACCACCAATAAAAAAACTAAACCATTTTCATTCCAAGACTACCACCTGATTATCATTCCCATACTATCACCTAATTATCATCCCAATTGAAATGTAATATTTCACTATCCATGATTTGATTTACCAAAGATTACAACTACACTTGAGACTGAACCAATGCTCCACCTTGTTACACTCCCTTTTCCTCACTCTTCCTCTCACCTTCACTCTCCCCAACTCCACACACTGCACAGGATGAGCTGGAGGATTCAACAACTCATGACATATTCTTGCTAAACCATTGAGGAGCTAGAAAATTCCCTCTATAAAATCCATGAAGTAAAAATTAATAGTTACCACTCATTTAGGCAAGCACCAAGTTGCTCTCCACATTTCTAGTTCTAGTAGGGGAGCTCAAATACTCGATAGCTTAGGTAGTACCACCTTTTTATCCAATACCTCATCCTCTTTATCCAAACAAAAGTTATCAATTTCTTTCACAAAGGTAAGGATTTTGGCAAATCGCTCTTCTAGGAACCTAAAGACAGCAACTAGGATGTAACCTAGACTATCCTTACCAAAAAAGGGCAACTCTGATAAAGGTCCAAAATTAACCAACTCTAAATTAGAAAGAAGATTAACCCTATATTCAGGTCTGACAAAAAATTTAATCGGCTCCTTCACCAAACCTTTATCAGAGACCAATAAAAGAAGATTGGTGGTAAAAAGAGTGTGTAGTTATGAATTAACTCTCCAATTCAAACTATGACTAATCACCTCCACCCCAACAATATGCTCTACTGCATCTACCATGTCCAATGAAGGAGTCCAAAAAATGTGTTGAATTCTACATGAAGATACCAACCCTAGGAAGGCCATCTTCCATGTAGGGATACTCCCAAACACAATCGACCAAACTATCAATTCAATCAAGGTTTTTTCCATAACTAATCATATCACCACAACCAACCTAATTCAAGACAAGAGATCCTAAAAAATGTGCAAATGTCAAATCTTTCCATCGTTAATAAAGCTCATGAGGGATAAATCTAGGTTTCCCATGCCACCAAAATTGAGAGTCAATTCCCATGCCATGACATAAAACTTATCATCATTAGATAGTGTCCCCCAATCAACATACCATCCTCTATAAATTCTAATAATTATAACTCAATATGATCTATTCCATTTATATTGAGCTACCCTTATTTATAATTGTCAATACACATCCCTTATACTTGGTTGATCCTAGCATTGGATAGAAAGTATGCTACTACATTCACCTTATAGAAATAATTCTCCCCTTTCTAATCCTAGAAAAAGTGAAGAAGCTCTTGAGATTTAACCAATATATTATTTAGGCTTCAAGATTTGAATCTTTGATTTGAAAGGGCATGAATCACAACTTGAGATTCTCTTTTAATAATCAAGAAATCTATGCCATATTCCATTGCTAATTTTAGGCTGACAATCAGAGCTTGAGCCTTTGCTTCATTATTGGTGCCATCCATGAGTTTGATCAAGGTAGCTCTAATTAAATAACCACTCCAGTATTTTAACACACACCTAGCACTGAAATCCACAGGATTAATTTTACAAGCTCCATCAAAATTGATATTAAACCAACTCAGAGGGGGAGGATCCCAACTAGCTTCACATCTTGATTTTCTACTTTCAGACTTGCATTTAATTGACCCATTAACAGGGATTCAAGTTTATATCTTAATTACACTAATCTCACCTATTAATCCAAATTAGGGTAAAACATACTAGTGAACCTGTACACATATCAAATAGTGCAAACCCTTAAGTTTTTCCTTAGGGATTAAGATTTAATTTATGATTAGTCCATAATTATATAAATTAATTATGACCATGTTAAGTAACCTATATTTATTACACATGCATTGATAGTTACTCATTTATTACATAGTGACATATGATATGTTATTTTACTATGGCACAACATTGATACTTATGGATGATGTAGATTACTTCTTAGTTCTATCTCCATTAATGTTGTTACTCTTTTACATGATAGACTACTTTGTGTTTGATTATTGTGTGTGGCCCTTGGCATAACTTGATGTGACATCCTTGATGTCCCTTGTTTGCAATATTTTTTATGTACTCCTATGGGTGGCCTTTAACCTTATTTGTTCTGATAATTTATGTCCCTTGTATGCATCACTTGGTCTTATGTGTGACAGTAACTCTTGGAATTCTTGAGTTTTTTCTCTTTGTTGAGATTGATGACATTGAGTGGTGCCAAGATCTATATCATGAATTGTTACTATGTAGTATTATTTAGTTACACTTCTATTATGTGATTCATTGATAAAACTATCTAGACATGACACTTACATAGCCTACATTCCATATGTTACATGCATGCCTTGATTGATACATACATTACTGTGATGAAATATTCTACACATGATCATATGATATTACATGATGTTATCTTTATACATGACATGATATAGTTTATTATTCTTTCAAGATAAGTGATTTATAGGACACATCCCTCATCTCAAAAAGGGGGGATTACAATGGGATTGTCTTAGAATCATAAGCCTCAATGAGTAAAAAAATCAAATCAAAGTAAAAATTTCGTAGATTTTAGAGATTCAAATGGTTTAAATTTTATATTGGTTTAGATACATGATAAATTGTAGCATATTGATATAGATTACAAGGACATATTCCATCCATATGCATTCAATTTATATATATTTGAGTATAAATACATACACACTTGGGTGCACATGCATGGGCATATGTAGACAATTTATAAGAATAATATTCTAGGTTTTCACATACTTATACATTTGAGATATAGGTTCTCAAATTCAAAACATAGATGCATAGAGTTTTATATCAGTTGATACAATTTTAGGGGCCATGATACTGGATCATACACACATATACAAAATAATACAATTAAATGACAAATGTTTATTAATTAAATTCAAACTTATCGAATCTATGGTTATGATGGGGGCATGGATATGGTCTATTCTCTTTTAATCATGCATTCTATTATACATTAAGTGAAACTACACAATCAAATTTGCATTCATGACAAGGGCATGAATATTATTCTTTCACTATTGATCATGCATTTTTGTTTTTTCATGGATCAAACTCAATTGAGGTAGAGGTAAACATTACAATTTAATCTATAATCCATATGTAGTGGTTGATTCATTTATTTGAGAAACCCTTGCCTAATGGTTCTCTTATTTACATGAGTAGTTATTTATTTAAACAAACCTAGTTATATGGTTTTCTCTCTTTCCTGCATAATTTTTTGGGTTAGTACATTATTTATTTTCCCCCATGTTAATGAGGTTTGGGGCATGTTTCATTCCCAACCCAGGATCTGACATAGTTTCACAGGTTTTTGGCATGATCACCCCAAATCTTCATGTGATTTAACAAGTAAAATTTATCCAATATTTCAACAAGGAAGCATCATCTCCAAAAATTTACAAGGCAACATAGTTTAATCACATACAAGTGTACTCCTTCCTTTCTCTTACAACTTTTCAATTTTCAATTTTAGATTTCACATGTGGACATTGACTACTTCATTCTCATTACATGTTTTCGTGGATAAAAGCTATATATTTTGATCCATTTCCTAAAAGGCAAAGTTTATTACACACAATCAAGTATATTTTATCCTTTTGCTTTAGCAATTCCATTACTAGAATAAAAGGGTTATTTGTAGAAACCAAAATCTGGTCTTTGATACTTGACATGACAAACTTGACACATGTTTATCATACATGACTTGAGCATTCAAACAAGATTTTAATCCACCATACTCTCACACTTGCATCCTATATTATGAATTAACACTTTCATTCTTATGTTATACACCAATAAGAAACATTTATAGACTCTTAGTTTAGTCCACCTATATGTGGGTGGGTTCCACCAGTTCTAATCATTGTTGCTAATTGATAATGACCTACATTGGTTAGTATCAATCCTCACCTAGAAATGACTATTTTATAAAATCAAAGATATCCTTAAGGTTGGCCCACCATCCTAGTATGTTAATAGAATGTATAATTATTCAATTGGATCCATATATAAAAAAATCAAGGTATTATTCAAAAGGGACTTGGAACTTATCTGATATACATCTATATACTATTATACATATGTCTTGTTGATCCCAAATTACAAAATTATCACTAGAATTAGTCATAATCCAAGTCTAAATCACTCTAAATCCAAGTCAAATCAAGCATTATTGAGTACCAAAGGTAATCATTAGTTACACACATATAACAAAGGAACACAATTACATAATCACATTAGGTGGGAGAAATAAAAATGGATCGATTTTCCTCTTTAGAGTATTAGACATGTAGCTAGTGGTCAATTATAAAATGGGGGTGCTTGGGGTTAGCTCAGCCCATACACTTTTCCCAATTTTTATAGTTTTCTAGTCCTCACAAGCACATCTAGGGTTTCAAGACAAAGGAGGATACTTTATAGATTTGTACATCTCATTAGGGCTCAGGATCACAAACACAAAGCAATAATAGGCAATCATAGGTGATCATATATTCAATGTGTCATACTTTCATGTAGGTTAATACATAACAACATATCAATATCAGTCGATGATACTGACCCAGATCAATGAAACCAACCCAATGCAATTAGAAAATTAGTTCTGATACCAAATAAACCACAATGCTAATTATCTCTAATTTTTACTTCTAGAACCCAATCATAGTCATAAATTCAACCAAAAAAGATAAATATCCGGATCTCTTTAGTATTTTCCATAGTTATCATATGCCCTTGTCAAATAATAAGAAACATTCTTAGTATTTTACATTTAGATATATGCTTGAATGCCATATATATTGAACTGAATTACATTTCAAAATTATATATTAATTAGATTAATGTCACACACTTATCCAAATTAGGGTAAAATATTTTTTTATAATATAGGTGAAATTTTATTATGGTTTTAATTGTATATTTTGTCAAATTCATAGAGCCCAAACATATCGAGGTCAGTTATATGTACAGTGCTTGATGGGTGTATTAGAGAGAGTTATTCCCACTTTTCTATTTTTGTTTACATTTTCCTACCTTATTTTTTTATCAATATCATAAATTTCAATTCCAAATTACTATCAACCCCTACAAATGTACATTCAATATTCCATGTATGGTACGAAGCTTTGATTTCTTCTCAATGCCTAATAATTTGTTCTTTAGTTACACCAACTTCTGTTGAAATGGTTTATACACTAGAAGCTCAATGAAACAAAAAACCTTCATATGAAGTTGATTTAACACAAGGAATAATAGATAAATGTGGGAATAAAGTAAAAATTTCTTTATCCTTTCTTTCTTTCTTTCCATTGGTCAATTCTCATTAGACTATCAAAATACCATATTTTTTTAGCTTCAATAAGTGGTAATATTTAGCAAAAAAGGTCACTTCATATATACATCCATAAATGAGGGTGTTGAATTCACCTCTATTTCATTTCATGAGACATGCTTCAACCCCTATTTTCTAACAATTTTTTTAAAAAATGTGCAGCTACATATCGATAGGAGTAACTTTTGCAACATGTGGCACATCTCTTGTGAACTTATGTCACAGTCAACAATAATTTATGTTAGGAATTTCTTGTATGAAAGGAAAATATTTGATATCTTAGTTAACACATGATGATAAATTTCATATTTTTTCTCTGATCCATACTTTTCTATATACTTTAGCATAATGTAACATGAAATGACTCATTAATAGTCTAAATTAGCACACCAAATCATAAGCATGCTTGGGTTGTGGATGTTTAACCTATCATCATTTCAAGATGACATGTATGTTATTTTACCACCCTCATTAATAAACATTTTTGATGTGATTTTCAGTGGCCACGAGGATTTATATTGACATTATAGGGTAACACCTTTTATTCTCAAGCACATACCTTCATTGCATTTGCTGTGGCACTGAATTTGATTCACCACTTCTTTATAATCATCTATAAGATTAACTAAAAATATTTTTTGACTATTTAATAAACATGGATCATCAATATTTGAGTGGTGGACCATGTTGTTGCTTTCTTGACTTGATTTTTGTTCCACATTATTATATATTGATCAAAGAAAGATTTTTCAATTTGCACTTCAAGAGAGTTATACCAATTTAATGTGTCCATGTTGGGTGCATTGTCAAGCCATAATAATCTATGGATTTGGGTATAGCCTTGATGTTGTCACTCACACTTGTTTAAACAAAAGTAAATTATAATTATTTTATTTAATAAAATTACCCATGTATTTGAATAAATTAAATATTAATTGATATTTTTTTACCTATACCAGTAGTCTTTACTATGGAATTTGTTTTCTATAATTTCTTCACCAAAGATACCAAACTTTTTATCCATGTATGAAGGTGCAAGTTGTGGATTTACATTTATATTTTGATTTCTTCAATGGTGTCTACTAGCTGGAAACATTAAAGGGTTGCTCAACATAACTTCATGAAGGTCTAGCCATTTAGTGTTTTTTGAACTTAGTGTGAAGAATAATTTTGGGAATCCTAACTATATTATCATATCTCCAAGATCATTTATGTAATTTGAACAATATAATATTGTACCTATGATATTTGAGCCAAAATGCATGAGTTGCATTATAATTTTTTCCTCAAGTAAGTTTATAAGATGATGACGCAACTTTGAATTTTTTTGGTAAGTTTTTTCCTTACAAATACAATAGATGTTGCTTGGATTTTATGTTGCATTATAATATTTAGTAAAAATTATAAAAAGTGTGGGTGGTTTCCTAATTTATTGTATTCATGTTGTAACAAGTGAAGTTCATACTTATACATTTCCACTTTTCTAAGTTGAGGTTGTTAGATCATAGAAATACGTGTTGGAAATAAACAAGGGAATGCCATATAAAATAAACCCTATATGTTGTATCCATTAATGGGTATGTAACTAATTTTAGGCCAATTGATTACCTTTGTAAGGTTATCATTATCACTTTTGTTAGTGATAAATGGTAAATGTAAAACTATCTGTATGTACGAGAACATCCTGAGGTAAGTCCAATTGTATTATATTTCTAGGTTGTTAGGAGTTATTATGGGAATCTATTGGTGAGGATTACACAAAAGGTGAAATAGAGATCTATTTTTAACATGGTAAATCTAGAATTTAAAACTATAATAAATAGTACTTATAAGTATTTGTAATGAATGCAATAGAAGGGTTGACTATTATGTTAATTTTGATATGTATGTGAATAACAAAATATTGAATGTTATTCTCAGAAAGCCTTCACACAACATATATAGATAACTGGACATTGATCTATGAGGTTTTAATTTGTTATAATCTCTGATATTAAATCTTTTAATATGAATTCTAAGTATTTGTGTTCTTCATTGGTATAATCACAGAGTTTGTTATGTTTTGATGACTATTTCCTTCATTTATTTGGATGTATCCATTTATTTGTCTATAAATAGTTTCTATCATGCATTGATCCTTTAGATTAGTATATTTATCTATGATAAACCTTGTTTATGGATTTAAAGTCTTGATTAAACCTTTATATAATATTTCTAAGTCATTTCACACACCTTATCCCTATAATTAGCATGTTTTGGTGAAATCCAGGAACTTTTGCTAACAATGATGGAGTGAGCATGGATATGTTGCAATGGTTACTGACCCAAAGAGAGGTGGAGAGCTGGTTAGACCATAATTTTTTTGAATTCATAGAGAAAGAAGGATGAAGAATTAGGTGTACCTCAAGGGAGGTTATACAAGAACACCTTTACACTGAAATCTATGAGATTTTTTATGTGAATTACTGAGATTTCTAGCTAATTGGTTGGATCGAATTGAATATCACTATTTTTTTATCATGAACTAGTGACATCATTGTGTGTACTGAGGAGAAGATAGAATAATTATAGAATTTGGAGACAAATTGGATTTGTGTAGTCGATCATTAGATAACTATCACTATTGATGGATATATCACTGAGTTTGTAATGCAAGGATATTTGTCCTTTGATGTAATAAATGATTGGTTTCTGAGAAGAATTAGATGATTTTTTTTGTAATGACTTCTAATACTAATCAAAATGTTGGCTATTAAGAAGGCCATGGTTCCTAATCCTATTAATATGGAGTAGTCACTTTAGGCATATGGGGATGTGTGCATGATAGGGGAGAATGAATCAAAGATGAAAAGATAGAGCTTGAACTTGAGACCAACATGGAGAATCTCAAGGAGAAGGATAAAAAAAAGACTCTAGAGTTAGAAATATATTTGTGACAATATAAGAGATGGAATAGATAGATTACACTTCAGGAAATGATGAATAAAAGGAGTAGTAGTATCATTGATGATTTAGATGAGAGAAGACAAAAAGGAGAAGGGTACAAAAAAGAAAAATAGAGCGAAGAGCCTAGGCTAATCAAAGATAGAGGGAGAGTAAGGGATGAGGGTCTAGCATGGATAAAAGAAGAAGGTAGTAGTATACAATTACAACATATGAGTAAAATAAGAGTGTTGATGTTTTCATAGTCCATATGAATGAGAAAGATGAGTTTTGGGTATAACTATGTGCATAGTTTTTAATTGACACATTTTGAATCATTCTCTATAAAAATACACAAGAAAATAATTAGAACTGTAGACCCAACTTCCTTTTTAATATTTCCAAGATGCACTGAGGATGAATCATAAAGAGTGATTTGAAACATGTTGATCAAAAATTATGCACATATTTATACCCAAAAATCATCTTGCTCATATGAGTAAAAGTTCATAGTTTACAGAAGGGGTATTCCAGAAAGAACATCAAGGATTACCTTATAGTCACATAGTATAGGTTCAAGTTTTGAGAGATACATATTTATAGGTAAGGATCATCTCCTAAGGAAGCACACATCTCCTGAGTCCATAATTTTTTAGAATAGTAGTAATTCCCATATTATGTTAGATAATGACACTTGGCAAGGACCAATTAAAAAAGAAGTCTATAGAAAAACTCTAAAATTACAAAAGTCTGCATATCATGAAGTTGCACAAAATTTATCAGATCAATAAAATAAGAGGATCACAAATTGCTTGATATAGAGATATATATCTATTCACAATTTAAGGATTTTATTACACAACTTTAAATTTTAGAAGAAGAGGAAGGAAATGACAGAGATATATTTATAACCTTTATAGCCATAAAATAAGAAGAGACAACATAACTTATACCAAATCAAGAATCATCTCCAAGTGTGTAGAAGTCTTCAAAACCATAACCAGAATTGATGTCGGTCACAACACAATCAATTATGATATTTGTAGGAAAACCTACTATGGTAGTGAAGTTGGGTGATTTTATACATCTAGCTCCCTATGATGGGTTTGTGGAACCTAAACAACATTTACTCATCTATGACATGAAATGGTAGGTGAAAGCAATCATCGATAATAATATCAAAAAGTTTGAATTGATCAGTGCTTTGTGTGGATGTGCACTAGAGTTCATATTTTAGAAAAATATATCTAGAGCATCCCTAGATGATGTTAAGAATTAGATCATCACAGAGTTTAATGTCAAAAAGAGTTCAAGCTAAATGATCCAAGATTTGAAAGAGATCTAATAAGGACCTCGGGAAACTATTGGTGACTATGATCATAAATTTTTTCACGTTATGAACAAAGTAAAATTTATTTTGGAAGATAAAGATAAAGATGCTTGATTTGTAGAAGGTTTACAACTAAGGATAAGATTTTCCATGGCTCAAATTCAGTTTAGAGATAAAGTTGATGCTAGAGATACTATGATTTGGGTAGATCAGATTAAAGTGTATGGTGATGTAGTTATACCATCATCTAAGGTAAAAAGTACCTTGAAAACCATTTTGAGTAGATTGGATCAGTTTCAAGGAAGGGTTGAGAGACCCAAGTTAGGTACTTGGTGCATAGAGTGCATACAATAAGGGCACCATAAGAATGAATGCCCCTGGGTTAAGACAGTTCTACGAGATATGTAGAATGGTAGGGCATGAAACCTCATAGTGTCATATTTTATAGTAGTACATAAATACTCCATAGAACATGTATTATAAATTATGAAAGTCACTTACACATGATGATAAGGATTTCTATGCACTCTAGGAATTGAAGGAGGATATAACTAAGAACATATTTGTGGTTGATGCATAGAAATATGTAGCTATACCATAGGCTACTCCTACCTCAGGGATAATCATAATAGGTTAGAATCCTTTGATGACACGTTGGGTTCCTGAAACACAATAGCAACCTCCAACACTAGCAGGTTCCATACCTTTTACGTATAATTATAATTTTACCTTGCATAAATTTCCACAATCAAATATGACCTACCCATATCAAGCTCCCTATATTCCTATGATTCCTCAAGTGTAACAATATGGATGGGCTCTAAATACACCATTGTTGTAAGTGGATGGATTTAATGAAAATCCACAACATCAAGGATGGAATGTACCCTAGAATATTGGAAATTTTGGGCAACCAAAACACCAAGGTGGTTGGGGATTTCAAGGGAACATAGGAGGATACAGAGGTAGATACCAAGGTGTGTAAGGAGGCTAAGGAAATAATAAGCCTAGATCACCCATTCATTTTTATCTCTATGGAGAACTAAACCATGTGTAGATAAATTATCCTGTAAATCTTCCAAAATAACCTTACTGCACATACTATTGAGTGATAGAGCAACACAATACAAAATATTGTCCAATCTTAGAAATAAAATAGAGGGAGAAACCTATTAGAAATGTTAATATGATTCATGCATAGCTAAGGTAGGATGCTACATTACAGGAAGTAACTAGAAAACAACATGCAAAATAGGGATTACTTCCATTAAAAATGCCTAAATACTTGGGCATTAAAAAGGCACATTCAAACTAATACCCTAAACCTAATATTGAAAAGGGCATAATGTAGGAAGCTACATAGATTTTGAAGACAATTCAGTAGTAAGGGAAAAATGAAGGGGATGATGCCACTTTTGATGCATAGATGTATGGGCATATAGTGCATATATTAAGATAGGATAGGGTTGTCACTGCACTAATCAATTTTACACAACTCCTTAGTATGCTATGTAATGAGGATATCTCATAGAAAATCATGAAACTACTCCATAACCTACTAAAATGTGCATAGAAAGGCTAATAATAGACGGATGAGTTAGTTTAGTTTATAAAAAACAAGAAACCTTAGGACCTTGATGTAAGGATGGACATAGAATTAGTTTGATATGACATACCCAATGTTGTATTCAATTTTGGAAGAAATATAAACATGATCCCCAAATCCACTTGGGAAGCCTTGGGAAGACTGCATTGAGTTATAGCCCTATCACGCTTACCCTTATAGATTATGGTAGGGTCTAACCTATTAGCCACCTAGAGGATGTCGAAATCAAAGTCATAGAACTTAGTCTATGTGGTGATTTCAAAGTAATTTATATGAAGATAGATGAGACTCATTACCTCGCTTTTATAGGGAAGAAATGGGCCTATGATGGGTGTATGAATATTAAAAAAATCATGAATCAATTGGAGTCTCTTGTGATTCCTCTAAACAAGACTAAGTTCAAACCTTGTATCATTCCAAAAGAGCCATACTCACCTTATGCTGGTACCAATGCCAGCTGGATGAAGGTCGCAGTTAAAAGTAAATAGATTACTCTATGAGTAACTGAATATAGATTTATCTACAAAAATACTATTTTGTAGACTCAAATTCTTGACACAGAATAACTCTAGGATGAGATGAGGTTGAATACCCTCGAGATAACTCAGAAGGTTGAGGAGGATGTGTGATCGATGATGGTAAGATCTCCAACACAATTTGATATAATTTTTTTATATAAAATAGGTTATACTGAGCAAGACTACATAAAACCAGACCTAGAGGGTGTTCTCTAATGGGATATATATTATTCAATTAGTGGAGACTCAAACACCTATGTACTCAACTGGGTGAAAGGAGATAACGAGTTGTGACCTTTGTGGATGGTATTTGTGACCGAGTGATTGATACCCTAATATTTTTCCATGAAGGATGTTGGTGAGTTCATTATGCAATTTCAAAAACATATACTAGATGAGACCCAGAGGGTGAGTGTTATTGACTATGTGATGAATAGGATTGTTGTGAACTAGTGAGCCATCCATAGAGGGCTCAGTTAAAATCGGATGATGCATGCGTGCTACTTGTAGCTAAATTTTAGTTACCTCAAACTGTTAGAAGAGATTGGTTTATTTATCAAGAGGGTGAATACCCAAAACTACATGTGTATAGGTGTATTGAGTTATGGATGTCAAAGGTTATAACTACTAATTTATGGCCACATAGTTTCATCTATACCCTAGGTGTTTTCCTTACAACATGGTACATCCATCAGGATCAAAGAAGATAAACAAATCACTGTGCATAAATCTAAGCTAATTTCATTCAAACATTCATTTTGAAAGTTATAATCCTTAGGTACAAGTCACCCTATAAAAGATGAAAACCTTTATATGCAACAGAAGATTTCAAGATATACCAGCATAAAGAGAACGTGATTCACATGAAGTTACAGAGACAAACCCAAAATACATATTACAGACTCTAAAAATTGGCCAAGGTGAGGCCCAACCATGGATTCAACCCTACCATAGGATATAGGAGGAGGATGAGAAATCTTCTTGGATGAACAATGAGGATTATATTGATATAAGGGATCTCTTTGAACTATAAAGAGTTAGAGCCCCTACCAGAACCAATCACAAAGGAAATAGAGAAGGAAAAGTTATGACATATGCAGTTTCTATAATGAGAAGGAGAATGGATACTCTACAACTTCCTTCCTATAGAAGGATGCAAAATGCATTAGGAACCATTAAAGTAACACATAATAAATATTAGTATAGAAAAAGTACCCAAAATGGCATATATCAGAGACTATTGGACACAGGAAGATATCTCTAAGGTTTTGCAATTACTCTGAGATTATCAAGATGTCTTTCTTATAACCTTCATATAAATCAAAGGTGTTGATCTTTATTTGGGGGAGATGCATATAGAGTTAAAAGAGTATGCATGACCAATTCAAAAGAGACCATATAGGCTGAAATCAAATATGAAGCTGAAAGTGAAAGCTGAACTTGATCACATGTTCGAAGTAGGAATTATCTTCCTTATTGAGAAAGATGACTGGGTTAGCCCCATGGTATTTTAACTAAAGAATACTAGGGAGATACACATTTGTGAAGACTACCGTATCATCAATGATGCTTGTGTCAATGATCCATTTCCCATTCCCTTCACGGATGAAGTTTTAGAGGTTATTGCTAGACATGAAGTGTTCTCATTCATAGATGGATTTAAAAGTTACCATCAAATATCCATTGCAAAAGAGGACATGACTAAAACCACATTTTCTATAAAATGGGGTTCATTCACTTATAATTTCATGTCATTTGGACTCAAAAATGCACCTATGGTATTCTCCAGAGTTGTGTTGACTATGTTAAAGGATTTCATCCATGACTTCCTAAAAGTATACTTGGAAGATTGGGTAGTATTCCCTTTATTTAAATAATATTTATTGAAACTTATATTAATGTTAGAAAGATGTAGAGTGCTGTGAATAACACTAAATTTTTAAAAATGCCTATTTTTCACACCTTTTGGTGTTTTATTAGGTCATGTAGTAAGTAGTAAAAGAGTCCTAGTATATCAGGCTAAGATTGCAGTCATTGTAAATATGCCACCCCCAAGACTTCAATATAAGTGCGATTCTTCTTGGGACACATGGGTTATTACAAAAAACTCATCAAGGGATATGCCATTATATCATATCTTTTGGAGAATATACTATGAAAAAGCATTCAATTTATCTAGACAGAGGATTGTTAGTACACATTTGTTGATTTGAAACAATGACTAGTGATTGATTTGATCTTTATTTTTATAGATTGAAGTAGAAATTTTCATGTGCATGTGGACACTTCAGGGCTTGCCATTTGAATAGTACTTGCACAACTAAGAGATAGAAGATTGGATCATCTGATCCAATTTTCTAGTAGAGAGTTATCAATTGTAAAAAATAATTGTATGACAACTAAGGGAGAAGCCTTGGTGATAGTGTTCATACAATATAAGTTTATGCACTACTTATTGGATACACCATTTGAGTTTTTCATTGATCATTAAAATCTATGATACTTAGTGAACAAGTCACTATTTGGAGGATTTATTTCTCACTAGCTAAAACTTTTGTAAGAATTTTAATTCTTTATTTACATTAAACTAGGATGGGAGAATGTTGGTCCAGACCATCTTACCTAGCTAACTAATGGTGAGGAACTTGAAGAATTCCAAGATGAGTCACTAGATGCCTATTTATTTTGAGTGACTGTAATTTTAGAACAACTATAGGAGATCACATAGTTTCTTAAATAAGGGAGATTCCCATATCACTATATATAAAGAGATTAGAAAAAATTGATAACCAAAGATCTTCCATATAGTCTTATTAATAGATTTTTTTATTACTTAGATAAAGATGAAGTCCCATGTAGAGTGGCATTGGAGTGTGAGAGTGCACAAATTATGGAGTAAGTGCATCAAGGAGTAGCATGAGGCCATTTCATAAGAGATGCAATTATGAGGAAGATTTTACAAACTGATATTTGGTGGCCTTATCTATTTTAGGATACATAGAGAGTTGCATAGCAATGCCATGTTTTCCAAAAAATGGGGAAAAAACACTAGCAAGATGAGATGCCATTGTAGCCTATGTTAGCACAACAACCCTTTGAATAGTGGGGCATTGAATTTATCAAGCCAATAAATCC
This sequence comes from Torreya grandis, assembly GCA_037957365.1. Lineage (NCBI taxonomy): Eukaryota > Viridiplantae > Streptophyta > Pinopsida > Cupressales > Taxaceae > Torreya > Torreya grandis. The sequence continues at coordinate 1,514,535 of JARHVA010001255.1, forward strand.
CCTAAGCAAATGCATCAATGCAAGATACATAATCATTGTGATGAATTACTTTACTAAATGGGTAGAATCTACTGTGACTCTAAGTTGCAGTGCAAAGGCAACAACTAAGTTCCTTTATTTGAATATCATTACCAGGTTTAGTTGTCCTATTAAATTGGAAAGTGATAGAGGGACCTATTTTCTAAATGATACCATCAAAATCCTTATAGATGAGTTTTTGATATTGAGTCATAAAATCACTATGTATCATCTACAAGTAAATGGCCAAGTAAAATTTGTGAACAAAGTGACTGGTAAGATGCTCACTAAAATATGTGATGTACAAAAATATGACTAGGAGGATAGACTTCTAGCTATCATATGGGCTTATCACACACATTATAAATATGTGACAAGGTTTACACCATTCTAGTTAGTCTATGGACTTGAAACTATTATGCCCATGGAATATGTACTTCCTAGTCTGTGGGTCACTAATGTATTGCATATGGGTGATCTAGAGTCACTAACTCATAGATTGATGGACATGAATTGCATGGATGAAGCAAGATACAGAGCATTATGGGCCTAGGAGATAAATAAGTGTATCCAAAATTCATAACATGATAAAAACCTATGAACAAAGGAATTTCAGGTAAATCAACTTGTTCTTTTGTATGATATCAGGTCTAGTGATTTCCTTATAAATCTTCACATCTATTGGAAGGGTACTTACATCATTTATGAACTTATGCAACCTAGAATAGTGGTCTTGTGAGACTTGTAGGGGAATATCTTACCCATATGGGTAAATGGCTATAAGTTGAAGTCTTATTACCATTACTTCAAAATAATATGGAATAAAGGTGTTATATCACATAAAATAGACTGTAAAGAGGTTTGCAAATTGTTGTTTTTGGATTATTTTCATTTGTATGTTTATTTCAACACATGATGGTAAATGTAAGTGTGTGTATAGTATATAATCAAAAGGATCGATGCATTAGTTGAAGGCCCCATTATTGAAAATAACTTAGCAAATACGTTTAAGTGCGTACACTGTATAAATAATAATTAAGTCCAAAAAAGACATGTGCGTCTGAATCTAGAGTAGATAGTATAGCTTAACGGTTAAGTCATTACATTTAATGATTAAGTATGGGGTGGGGACTTGACAAATATCTTTGGAAAAGTGATGGATCTATGTCAAAAATGGAATAAGTAATGTACAATCAAATCCCCATTAATGTGATAGGTCAAAAATATCAATCACTACCATAATCAAATGTCATGTTAGTCAAATACCCATCACATTAGCAAAGCAGATTCATTTCATTTAAAGCTTGTGTGTGAAGGATTGAGTGACAACACAACTCATCAAGATTGTAAACTATCAAAGGAGGTGTGAGATGTTATAAATTGGGCACTCAGGAAATTCCATTCCTATCCATTGATAAAAATATTGAGGTGCTATCTAAATACAAAGTGAATTTTAATCTTTACTTTGAAGCTTCCATGCATCTGTTATAGACAAAAATGTGCAATGGCTAGGTTTGATTACTCCTAACTCACAAATGGGTTTACAAAAGAATAAAATGAAGATATGGGCATCAATGTGGCATTAATCCAAACATGATTCATAGATCTAGATGGTTATGAGTTTACTCACAATGCATATCTATGCATGTTTGTCCCAGGCATAGTTGAAGGAATGCACCTAGCTATGTTAGCGACACCATATAGGCTCTGTAATACTGATGTGGAGTGTTTTATATGATTACCCACTTTTGGGAAACTCAATGATGTCATGGAGGTTTTGTTGGGCTGCTGTAATAAGGGATAAATTTATCTTTCCCAAGATATAACCATCCACATTACTACTATTATGATGGCTCAGGCAATAGGATTGCCTACATGAGGAAGGTTAATTACACATTACAAATCATGAGTGCCACCCATGCTTCTAGAGATAAGGGAAAAATAATCTCACAATTATAAATGAAATTCCCTAGAAGATATTGAAGATGTGTCAGAGTGCATTCTAGTCGAATACATTTCTTGCTGATTTTGGTAGATAACCAAGGATGCCAAATAGGTTATGAAAGGGGTCATTGACATTACCCATTGGATGATACATCACAAAGAGGAATTCAACTGTCCAAAATTTTTGGTTAGAGAACTCATTTATAACATCAAATTTTTTTTGGTGACTACGAAATAAACCTTATAGTACCAATTTTTGGTATTATTATTGGTGTTTATGCAATGAAAGTCTCTTGAAGGCAAAGTTTACCTTGATGTTGACTACTAACTAGATGTCCAATTATAGAATCTCACCTAGACCCATGATAGCACATATTTTTCACATCAAGCCAAATTCATCACTTGGTGGGATGATTTGGTTGAGCTTATCAAAGCTAACCCACACATACCATCTGATGTCATGCAGTACTTGGGATATCATGTAGTTATTACAAAGTTATCAAAAGGTATTTCTATTTGGGTTCATGAACTCCCTAAGATTCCAAGTCTATCTCTTCCATACTTTATTGACACATAGATGGTGCAAATTAAGGTGGGTAAGTATAAATTAATCACAATAATGAGAGCCACTTTATTGTAGATAGTACCACCATTTGGTTTAGATCCTATGACTATAACTACACAACCTTCAAATATAACTATTTAAATCTAAGATTTTGGGAATTACAAAGTACTAAAAAGTTGAAGATCTCCATCTCCTCTATAGTAGAAGACTCACAACCAGCTCATGTGGTTGGATGACCTAAGCATTCCTAAAATCATTGAGCTCTATGATTTTCCACATTTGGGCACTAATGAGTAGTAGTTATATAGGATGATGATGGCCAATATGGATGGAGACCTTTATGAGAGGGAAGAAGAAAAATAGTACTTCTAGAAAGTGGTACACACCATCCAGGTAAAGAACATAGTTCCCAATAATATTTAGGTAGAGATACCTCCTTGCCCAACCTCTATCATCATTGACATAGTGGCTAAAGAAGCCAAGTTATAGAAAATACGATAATCATTCAAGGTAGGAGGATCAACTATGAGTCCATTGCAATCAAGAGGTACTAAAATGAGTCCTACAGTATAATTATTTTGATGTAGGTGGACTTCATTCAACCCTTGACAATCTAGGGCCAAAACCTCTCCTATTCTTGTGTATGCCATTAGAGAACCTACGATAAAAGCATCATCTATGCAAGAAGTTCTACCTCTAAAACCCAAAAGATGCTTGGTTTTTAAAGGGTAGGTTTATCGAGATAAAGTGAAAATGACTATACTTAGCTCTTCTCCATCCAAATCTAAGGAGGTTACGAGTGACATAGAAGAAGTTGCATTGGATGCTCAAATTATTGAAGAATAACAAGCCACATGTGAGGAAGTGCAGAGAGAAATTGAGCATCACACATGCCAAGATGAAAATCACAATGCTAAGGCTAAGGTTAATTAAAAGGAAAAAAACATGTAGGAAGAATGGGAGGAATCCCCATAGCAAGTTGAGTAAGAAGTAACTCGCAAGAAAGCCATGGATGCTGAGGTAACCCATCAAAAATAAGTGGAAGATGATAAGACCAAATCATAGTTGGAAGCCATAGTTACTACACAACTCAATAACAATAGTATGTAGCCGAATAATAGCACAAGGATACTAAAGGGGAAGTGGATCGAAAATATATGGAAGATGTTGAAGAGCTAAAGAAGGCCAAAATTGTATAAGAGCAAGTGTAGTAGCAAGCTATAAACCAAGTACAATATCAAAAGGTGCAGGTACTGGAGGCTGATACAATGGTGAAGGATGATGAATAAAATAAATCATAGGCTGATGAGGCCAATCAAGTACAAGTCAATGTTACCAAGCAATCAAATGAGGATTCTGTGAAGAAAAGTGTTGAGGAATCTCAAGCCATTACTGTGACAATTCCATCTACAACAACTCCCTTGATTTCCATTCCCCTATCACCATCTCATGAGCTACTTCAACCATAGTCGTGAGACACTCTAGTTACCTTGTAAGATGATAATTATTCCTTGAGCCTATTTAAAATTTGGATGTGGGATGTGCTAGCCACATCTACTAAACATATTATCTTCTCTCTACCCATTGCTCCTTTATGCATGACACTTGTGAATACCTCTATCACATACCTTGCCTTGACTTTTTCCATTACCAAAGCATCCTTGGATGTTTATCAACTACCATTATCTATGTAGATTGAAGGTGTTATTGCATTCTATGAGTCCATTTTTTAGAAGGTAGTTGTATTGGATAAGTGGGTTATGGAGCTTGAAGACACAAATTTTGTCATTACTGAGTAGTTACATATTGCCCAAAATTCTATCAAGGATGCCTATCTTGATTTATACACCCAATTGATTATAGATCCATCACTCTCATATAAGGACTAGCTTGCTATTCTTCTCAACAAGCTCAACACTGATTGGCAAACCTTTAATGAATCACATATAATACAGAAGGGGCAGGTCATCAATGCTAAAATGGAGATACTCTATGAGATGCTAGATTAGCACCAAACCACTATAGATACTTCTCACACATAGGCTACACACATTACACTTTAACTCCTTGATTGGAAGAAGTAGTTATATACATTTTGAACCATTACATAACCTAAATTTGCTATAATTTCCTTCACCTACACTAATATTATTATGAAAAATTCCACTCCTACTACCACAGATGCTACCTTTTAGACCTCACATAGTGCACATGATATTGTAATGTAAAATTTGTAGACTTGATAGAACCAGATGTTGTACAGATATTTTGTCGATGTACAAGCATAGTGACATGTCGATAAGATATTTTATATTTATGGTGAAATCACTTTTTAATTTTAATTGGTGAAGTTTAATTTTCTTAGGATAGTTGATAACAATATTCACCAGTTGATGGAAAATCAAGTCCCCTTACATGGTCTTTTGTGAAGTGCTCATGAAGCTCTACTCAATTGTAAATCTTACAAGGATGATTTGGCTCTCATAGATGCAAAAATTACACCACTCATTAATGAGCCTCAGATCATCCTACCTAGTCAACTGTGATAGATTATCTAACATAGGAAGATGCCTCCTCCCACTAACTAATGGTAGTACATGTTTTACAATTTTGCAATTTTGGTCATAAATTTTGTATTGAGTAAATTTGTCTAGTACTATGCAGTGCTAGTATATTGAAAACCTGAAAGAATGGCTAAGTAGTGTGCAAGGGGTGAAAACCAGTTTACCAACAACTTGAGCATCACTTGTGAAGTCCTATGCACTTCTATATTTTGTCTCCTTTCTCAGTAATTGGATGGCTTCACTCTATGATGTAATCTTGGGATGAGACAACCTTTTAAATCTAGGAAAGTGTTAGTGGTAAATGGTAAATGTAAAACTATTTGTATGTATAAGAATGCCTTGTGGTAAGTCTAGTTGTATTCTATTTGTGGTTTGTTAGGAGGTTTTATGTGAATATCCATGTTAGTCAAGATTTCACCAAAGGTGATATGGAGATCTATTTTCAGCATGGTAAATCTGAAAGTTACAACTATAGGAAATAGTACCTATAAGTATTTGTAACAAATATAATAGAAGGGTTGACGATTATGTTAATTTTGATATGTATGTTAATAATAGAATATTGATTGTTATTCTTATAAAGCCTTTGCACAACATATCTATAGAACTGGACATCAATTTATGAGGTTTTTCTTTGTTATAATCTCTAATATTAGATCTTTTAATATGAATTCTAATTATTTGTGTTCTTCATTGGTATAATCATAGAGTTTCCTATGTTCTAATGACTATTTCCTTCATTTATTTGAATGTATCAATTTCTTTGTTTGTAAATAGTTTCCATCATGTGTTGAACCTTTAGATTAGTATATTTCTCTGTGATAAACCTTGTTTATGGATTTCAAGTCTTTAATAAGACATTATGTAAGATTTCTAATTCACTTTGCACACCCTATCCCCATAATTAGCATGTTTTGGTGACACCCAAGAACCTATGCTAATAAATTTTTAAGTAGTGTGTAATTTATATTGCCTATGTTCATGCATTCAAAAGATAGGCATCAAAATATGATTGTTGTTAATCACGTATAAAAGTACAAGCATTTGTTTCTTCATCTATTTTTAAATGGTTATCCTTCAAACTTGCACACACTAAAATAATATGTCATAGATTGGAGGAGATATTTGTATCTTTGTGTGGTAAATATTTAAGTGCATATTGGTCAATCTAAACATATTTTTAGTAAACATCATTTGATATATTCTATTTTAATGCTTCTCTAACATGATATCTTCTAACAAAACATTCACAAGGTTTATTTTTAGATCCAAATCTTTATAATATGAAGTTGTTTAGATCTTCCACTGTCTATATAAGATACTTTATTATTGAAGAAATATATTGTGGAAAATTAATAGTTTTCCCACTATATTTATATTCCTAACCATGTGCATGTGTTACTTAATTTTTTTGATTAACTCTGGCTATCAACATTTCTTCAATCTAAGTTAGTGTAGACAAGATATTAGACTGCTTTCTTGAGATTCATATTATTCAAAGTGGAGAATTGATTCCTAGCTCTCTTTGCAATGCATCTACAACAAGTTTAATTTCAATGTAAATTATTTGTTTGTATCCCTAGATATAGTTCATTGCATATAAATCATACATGTTTTGATGAAAGACAATTTGACATTTCATGAAATATTTTACGTGTTTCGTCAATATGAATTATTTGCATTTTTTGTTTTTTGATAGAATATTTATATATATGGTAATTAAACCTTTGTCATTCACTTATTTTATTTTTTTATTCTTTTGTATTTATATTTACTATTATCATAAACATAATAATCACTATTAAATTATATGCATTTGTATTATATACTTATTTTTAGAAACATATTACATGTTAAAAACTAATACACAATAATAAATATGTACATATATTTCCATTTTTTAATGGAATTACAATATTTACTCTTACTCAAAAAATTCATCAAATAGGCCTTTGTATTTTGGCACAACTTTATCCTTGACTACATCGATGATAATACATTGAATATGTTCTTTTTCATTGTTCATTTTCATATTTATTGTTACTATAAAATAATATTGTTGAAATAACACCTTCTTAATGATTTCCCAAACTTCATCTGATGTAGAGTCGATGACATGTAGATATTTTGCACTGATTGTCATTTTTGAAGTAGCCACTTCTTAAAAATCAATAACACTTATGTTTTTATTTGATATTCTAATATTAATTTAAGTGCATACTTATATTCACATTTAAAAGTGTTAATGTTTTATTTCAAACAATGCCAAGAATTCTCTTCATTCTATAACAATTTTTTTATTACATTCTATATCCTCAATTAATGTACATGTGTAACAAAATTTGTTCATTTTAATGTCAATAATTGTTTTAGTACATGTAACCTGGTTTCCTTTTCCCAAAGTCATATAATTGTGTATTTCTACAATTATTTTTCTCACTAATTTTCTCAGTCAAAGATAAATAACCCATGTTAATACCTTAAGCTTAAAATCACTTTCATATTTTTTGCACTTCTATTATGTCAAGATTGATAGAAAAAGTTTTTTTTAAACTTGTACTTATGATTTTACCATTGTGTTCACTTAGTTTTCCTTTTCTAATAGTGATTACTGGTATTTTCAGCTGATTTTATGCACATATATCTTCTAAAATGTTACCTTCTACATCACAAAATATGCCTCAAAGCGTTATCCCAATCTTGTAGACTGATCTTTAGAAGCATAGTTTTTTGGCTGGTTTACACTCCACTAGTTTTATGAAAAGTAAAATTACTGCTAATAGTTACCACTACACCAATTATGTCCACCATGGAATTGATACTTGCATTTACCAATTTATCAATTCTTGTGAAATTTTATTGATATTTAGTTATATTTATATTTTCATTTATACAATGTTTTATCTAATATTTCATATCTAAAATAATTTCACACAAGCTCTTTGAATGGTTATATGTTTTATTAGCATATTTTAAAGTACTATTGGATATTGAATATAAATTCCTATGTGTATTTTGTGAAAAAAGTGATTAACTACCTCATCAAATACAAGTCACAGTTATGTCATCTCCTCCATCATCAACAACATCCAAATTAAAGACACGTCTCATACCTTTTTTCTTGGGTAACTACACAACAATCCTTTTTAAATTACTCTACTTGTTATAAGCCATTATTTCTTGTAATAGTTTAGTTATTTTATCAAAGTAATTACTGTCACCTTTACAAATTTGTCTATTCCAGATATATGGTGTTTCTGATGTTGTCACATTATCTAAATATTTCTATTTGTTTATTTGATGTTGTTCTTCTTAATATTCATCAATTTTATATGTTTTTGGTTGTGTATGAGATTTGCCATTTTTTCAAATGCAAAACCAATGTAAATGGAATGGATTAGAAGTAATAAAAAATAATGGAAATAATAATTAATTTCACTATATAATGATTAAGAATATATATATATATATATATATATATATATATATATATATATATATATATATATATATATATATATATATATATATATATATATATATATATACATTTGTTATATTATTATTCTATTTTATTTTATTCTCAATATATTATGCACATTAACAACTAATAAACATAACATGGAAGTTTATTAGATTTAAACAAAAATACTACTTATGAAAAATATAATCAATAAATATTCTATAATAAAAAAATAATAATTTAATAAAAGTGTATGTAATAACAATATACTAACTTAAAACATGTAAAATATGTATTATGTTCTACAAGTAAATTCATGGGGTAACCTATAACCTAATAAGATATTTTCAATGATTATTAATACCAAGGGTTAACTTCATTTTGAAAAATAGGCCCAAGAACAATTGATGAAGGCACCCATACTATTATGTTTGATTTGTAACATTTATCATACTATATATATATATATATATATATATATATATATATATATATATATATATATATATATATATGTCCTTTTCTAAGTAGTTCATAGTAGATATAGGATTGGCTTGACTTGTGTGTGTGTGATATTGATTGGGAAGCTTTTTGAGCTCCTTAGGCAAAAATTCATGCAACTACCCTACTTGAGGGTGCCTCACCCATCATAACTCTCACACTTGACTTGGAAATGCTATTGACATAGGTGCAACTTATCTTCAAGCCAATACATGGGAATGACATCACTTTCCATGACAAATTAGTTGCATAGCACTTTCATAAATCCACTAACCACATTGGCCTTCTCTATTTAATCACCATCATCAAATGGCACAAGTTCACCTATCCATAACTCCTAGGAAGTCATTGCACTACTTATTTCATCATTACACCTATCAAGTTTTTAACCTCACATTCGTAATACCTCTTGATCTAACACATACTCCAATATCACCCCTCATGCTCCAAAGTTAGTATTACTTTGGTCTTCGACAACTTGCTTCAATGTGACAACACAATCCACTGGAATGCACCTCTCCACTCCTTGCATCTCTAATTTGTGTGGTTAAACATCAACCTTATCCCTCTAAAAGGAACCTCAGGTCACATTTGTTTTGACTTACTCTCCTCCATCACACTACCCCCTTTGCCTCTTTTCAATCTCATACAATGTTGTAATTAAAATATTGTTTATATTCCATAGGAGGTTATTGCAATACATAATGCATGTTGCATCTATTATGTTTTGATCTCACATTCATAATTCTTCTAGAGATATATTTCATGTTATATATTCAAACCCTTATGCTTCCAAAGCTACTCTTACTTTGGTCTACTTGGCTACTTGCTTCAACTCAAATGCAAACCATCGCATGCACTTCACTCTTTACATCTATCTGAGTTATTTTTCTAACATCGACCTCCTTCCTCAAACTAAACCTCAAGTTCTTCTTATCTTAGCTTAATTTTTAAAAGCAAGTGTTTCAACACTCACTTCCCAAGCATCACATACTTGTATCAAAGTCTCATGTATCTAACCCTTTGTATTGGGTATGCTCATTACACTTCTCATTGATTTGCCATGCCCACTCAATTACACAACTACACAATTATTCCTCTTAGTTGAATTATCTGAAAATGTCCCATATCATTAGGGTAAGTGCATGGAGTTAGGGGATAATTCTATGGACATACCCATAATGCGATCATGGTAATTTATAATGCAATTACATTATTTAATTAACATGATTATGTTATTTGAATCTAGGCTCAAGATTGCCAAGCTATAATGCAATCATGTTATATAATAATGTGATCATGTTATATAATAATGCGATCACATTATATTGAACAATAACATGATCATATTATATTGAACAATAACATGATCACATTATTAATGTGATCACATTATTGCCATTATCAATAATGTGATCATGTTAAGAACATGATTGTGTTACCTGTGTGTCGAAAAAAATAAAAAGGGAAACATGAATACAAAAATACTCATTTTACATTCGAGTTCTTTCGCTCTCCCATGGCTTTCATGATTGCATTTTGCTTAGAAAACTCTAAAGAGTGTTAGGAAGTTGCCAGATTCATCCCATGGACTTGTTGATCAATGATGTACTATGTAGGAGAGGTAAGTGATTGAAAACATCCCTATTTAACCCTAATTTTTCATAATTTTCATTGTTTAACCCTAGTTTTTAATTATAATTTATTTTTTAACAACCCATCCTACTAACCCTCCCAAACCTCCACAGAACCCTTTGGTGGCTCTTCCTCTTGACCTTTCATAAAATTGTATTATTCCTCCTATCCCTTCACCTAACCCTCATAAAGTTCCCAAAAACCCCGTGAAAGTCAAGAGGTTTTGATTGAAAACATTATAGGAAACAAACTTTAATTGAATAGTTAATTGAAAGAATGAGGGATCTTAGTTCGACCAACCCCCATCGCACCTTACAAACATTATTAGGTTAGACTGAATCGATAATGAGTCAAATTAAATATGAACCTCATATAGGGATACTTGTAGGGCATAATATGCTGACAAGTTGTCATCCCTTCGGATCAAGAATAAATATATTTCAAAAGCCAACATTTACACCCTATTCATCAACCTAGCCACCAATGCCCCATTTCTTGCAATTGCTAAACATTTTCTTATCCATCGCTATGTACATAAGTTATTGGGATCTATGGTAGATGGTATTTGACTATCCACCATGTAACAACCATAAGGTCCCATTATATTTTTTGAGGAAACTCTATCGTGAGTTTACCCTCAATGAGATTCCCAATTATTTTGATTTTAATGAGTTTTAAGGCTGAGAAAAAGGCTATGTGTAGGATCAACCAGGTGCATGTCATGTTCCTAATTGGCCTAAATAAATTTGTATCCAAAAGCTTCTTGATCTTGAGATCCCCTCTGTAGTTTAATAGGTCATGGAGATAGACATGATCCATGTTCTTAGGTCACTTACCAATACACTCGTTAGCATACAAGTAGGCTTTCACACAGTGATGCTATAGATACACCATAAGCTACCCGACCCTACCCCACCCTTGTAGTTCATGTGGATCTATGTGCATAAGACCTTCTGATGATGATGGTGTCGATGGTTCAAATGGCTTAGATCATATTCTTATGAGTGATGAGTTTTTGGCATGCACATTTGGTGTGCAGTCATCAGTCACCACATAGATGCAGGTATACATGTCATGTTAAATTCAAGTTATATTTGTAAATTTAATTTCTAAGCTAAAAATTAATTTACATATAAATTTAATATAATATATATGTCATTTTTTATATCATAGGAAGTGACGGTTCCTTCATCATCACATCCAACATTTACAACATTTGATTTATTGTGGCCAGTGTTTACATATTCTAATCTAGTTGTTGGACCATCCATGATTGCATTGGACTCTGTTAAGACAACACCATTTATATATATAGAGGTAAACATTATTTACATATATGTTTTTCTCTTTGCATCTACTAGGATTGTAGCTGTTTACATATATGTTTTACTTTTTCATGTAATTTACTTCTCTTCTCAAGAATTAATGTAAAAATAACACAACCAAAAACATAAAAGTCATGAATGATCTTATGTTAGACCATGCTTCCTTGGGAGTAACATCCTACAATGCTCTTACAGGGTCACTGATTAAGGATGTAGATGTTGTATTCATATCTTCTACCTATTACCCATATGGTACATTTTCTCTTTTTGTTACCCAAGGTCAATACATAATTTTACAATAAATCTATTACATAATTCCATGGATAGACATTATTTATGAAGAAAACATGAAGCACATTTTTACATAAAATATTTGAAGCTTCCTTATGAATATACACCCATTTACCTAGTGGAAGTTAACTTAGAAGTGATAATATCTTATTAAATGGGAGTTTCATTCATATACCTCTTTCCTAAACACTTTTTTGATAATAAAAACTAAAATTCCTATGACTATATTGCATATAAAACTATAAGAACACAAACTTGACATGACTTCACATGTAGCATAAATACTTACTCATCTTTGATATTGGTAAACACAAACAATCCATTTTCTCTCTTTCCTGTCTATATTTGTGCACCCAACATTTGTATAAGATCTGTGTGTGTGTGTGTGTGTGTGTGTGTGTATAGATATATTATGGTAGGCATGTGCAATAAATATCCCACACCAATCCACTTAAACAACCATCTCCAATAAATAATGAGTAACTACTATAATCATCAATGTCATGCCTAACACATACATCTTTGTGATTAGGCTAAGATTTAGCATGAGTGTCAAAACCCGCCCACCCACTGGTTACCCAAATCATTTCTCAAAAAGGGGAGATGATGGTCAAGTATGCTTACTCTTTATTCTCCTTCCTTGAAAAGTGATAATAAGATCAAATGACCTTATAAGATCACACAAAAAGGAAGTAGTTACGAGGGTTTTACCTAAGTCAAACCCCTATTTTCAGACAAGTAATAAATCAACAACCAATATAGTCCAACATGTAATATAGTATAAATTGAAGATCTTGACCCAAGTATATGTATATTTATCAATTAAAAAAAAGAAACTAGTATATTATATATTCCCTTTCACTAATCCTCTAATTTTGGTTTTAGTACAAGGCTGCTACTATAACACTTCAATAGATGGCTTATCAATTTAGATCTAAGTGTATTTTCACATGCATGCTTGTCCTCATATTTCCTATAATGTGTCATTGCATTCATGTACTTATATAGACAAATATTTTATATATAAGTAATTCTATTTATCATTTTGGTTTCCATATATAAGATTTGATACTTTATATGAAACTAAGTGAGACCTTATTTACATGAATAATTGATGGTTGGATTAGACACTCTTCCTTCTCTATGAGCTGAGACAGACATAGGCATTACTGCTACAATGTCATATACATAGGTGCTAATATAGGTATACATTAGTTCTTGTAATTCTAAATTATAAAAATAGATTTGTTTTAATATTTTTATTACATGTACTTGGGGAAAATCTAACTTATATAAATGTATTGTGTATGCAAGGTTCTCCTATGACAACTGATAGTCCCGGTCAGATGGTGATTGGGGAAACTTCTCATGTTCATCTCGTATTTGAGATGCCTATTCTAATAATTGATCCTACCATTGACTTATTTGAGCATGAAAAATAGATTGAGTAGGAACATGATCTTGCAATAAGTGCACATGTTTAAATGATATTTTATTGTAGTTTAAAATTAATTTCTTAACAATTATTTGAATGTATTTTATGTTAATTTCATAATACTTTTTGTATTTAAATAGGCTTAGTTACAAGCTATCTATGAGCGTAGGACTCACAATCGAACCTTAGAGCAATCCAAGGCATTAGAGGGGTGTCCATCTACTAGCAAGACATCCCATGGAAAGTCTTTTTTAAGGAAGGAAAAGAGAGGGAGTCTATTTGATGAATATAATGTCTTACACATGAGATGTACTTTTTTGTATGCCTATATGGAAATTGATGCATTTTTGGCATTGTATATGCACATATGACATTCAACCAACATTAGATACTATGTTGGTAGATGTAATTTTTTGTATGCCTATCACTACAATCTATGTATTATTGGCATTGGACATATGTGCCTATATTATATGCCTATCAAGGTAATCTATCTAATTTATATTTCATTGTGTGTTATTGTATAGTGTTGTTTTGATCTTCCAAATTATTATCTATCAGATCTCATATTTAATTTTGTACACACAAATGAGGATTAAAAAATTACTCTTTTCAATGTTATAAATCTCATATCTCCCATATTTTTTTAAATTAAAGTTTTTATTTCATTGTGTGTAGTGGAAATGACTAATGACACTCTTATCACTTAGGCTTAATGGACTTCTTCTCTTTGTACCTAATTCTTGTATACTTTGGAGACACTTCTTGGTGTCATTAGACCTCTTACAAACCTCTCACATTCATTCTCTAACTCATTTCATACATTCCATTCACAAACATCCTCTCACTCTTTCACTATCTTCTCACTAGGCAATCCTCTTAGGTTTCAAGTACCAAAACTTGATATAGGTCTCAAGGAGTCAGTATTCTATCATAGATGTTATTACATGGTCAAATCACACCTACCTTAACCTATTAAAAGTTCTCAAACACACTTCAACATTCAATTCCACATATATGGCACAACAAGGCACCCTACACAACAAGGCACCCTACAGGCCTGTGAAAGCAACATGGAGTATTAATTCAATTTCAAATCTCTCATGCATATTATAAGAGATTAAAAACTTATTTTGATGATGGGACCATCTTCAAATTCATTAGAATCAATGGCATACTTGACAAGATTAAGAAACAACTCTTACTTCCCTTTGCAATGTGATTGTTAACCCAAAACATGTATAGATAAGGTTTCTTTATTCTAGAGGATTGCATGTTGATTATTTACCATTATATTTTGTATAAAAAATAATTAACCTTACACCTTAATTATCATTCTCAATCTATATATAATTATCTACACCAAAGATATAATCCCTTTGTGAGAAACAACCATTTACTTTCATATTGGATTGTCATAGGCAAAATAAGGTATATGGGTATATGTCTTACTCATTTCTCTATAGGTCTATATAGGTTTAACACATTCAAAAATGAAAACATGATGACTCACAACTTAACAACCTAGTGGAATCACTCCAAGCTCCCTTCCTTAATTATGACCTATAATCACTTCTTGGTTACCGACTATAGTCATGCATCCACCTACAAACTTACAAAATGACAACATATACATGTCCTCAAGGAGATTCAAGGATAACATGAAACTAATGAAATCACATAAAATAAATGGAGAACCCATAACAAGTCACTTTATAGGTCAATAGGTCAATAGGTCAATTACTCAATACCACCTAATATGTCAATAGGTCAATTACCACCTAATAGGTCAATATGTCAAAGCTGTCAATAGGTCAATAGGTGAATTAATCAATACCACCTGATAGGTCAATAGGTCAATTACCACCTAATAGGTCAATAGGTCAAAGTTTTCAAAATTTTCAAATTTGTCAAAGTTGTAAAAAATGTCAAATTTGTCAAAGTCATCAATAGGTCAATACCACCTAATAGGTCAATAGGTCAATTACCACCTAATAGGTCAATAGGTCAAAGTTCTCGAAGTTATTAAAATTGTCAAAGTTGTCAAAGTTATCAAAGTTGTCAAAATTATCAAAGTTTTCAAATTTGTCAATAGGTCAATAGGTCAATTAATCATTAAGTTTCTAGGTCTCTAATTTAAGTTGTCAAAGTTATCAAAGTTGTTAAAGTTTAAGTTGTGGTTCCAGAAATCTAGTTATGATGCTTATTAAGTGAAAAATGACACCATTAATATGCCCATGGGGTGGATAATGTCTAGGACTAGGTTCTTAGACTCCTTTTAGGCCTGATCAACAAACCCACCACCCAATCTAGCCTCAAAAACACCCTTCTCAATATAAGAAAAATGTAATTTTTAGCCTAAATTCAAACATGCATAAATAAAAAATTGTAATTAATTTACACAAATCATAAAATCCATTACATACCTCTTTAATCCCTATAATCACACCCTAAATCACTCAGATGGAAGCTTCGATATCAATCTTTTATACAAGTTGAAGTGATGGGTCCAAAAATGCAAGTTTTTGTCAGTGAACAAGCAACTTCTTGAGTTCTAACTGGAATTTCTACCTATGAGACCTCCAACTATGAATATATCACTTTGATTACATAAATATAGGCAAATTACATGTTATCACACTGCCATGATGTATGAATCCACTTAGAAGTGCATTTTCACTACCATTCTAGAGAGCGGAAACATTGATAACAAATGTTGTCAAAGTTCAAATTATGGCTATAAAACTTTGATTATGATGCTACCTGAATGAAAAATAACACTGCCAACATGTCTATGGTGGAAGATAATTTCTAGGACCAGGTTCTTTCCCTCCTTTCAGGCCCGATCGACAAACCCACCACCCATTTCGACCTCAAGAACACCCTTCCTAATATTAAAAAAATACAATTTTTAGACTAAATTCAAACATGCATTAAAAAAATATATAAGTAATTTTCATTAACCATCAGATCCATACTATACCTATTTAATCCCTCTAATCTCACCCTAGAGCACTTAGGTGGAATCTTTGATATCAATTTGTTAGACAAGTTGCAATGACGGGTCCAAAAATGCAAGTTTTTGTTAGTGAATAAACAACTTCTTGAGCTCCAACTGAAATTTATACCTCCTGGACCTCCACCTATGAATCTACCACTTTGACCATGTCTATATAGGAAAATTACATGTTATCACATCATCACAATGTTTGAATCCACCTGAAAGTGAATTTTTACCACTGTTTTGGAGAGTGAAAACACCGAAAATAAATATTGTCAAGGTTCAAGTTGTATTTACAGAACTCTGACTTAGATGCTTTCTGAGTGAAAAATTATACCATCAACATGTTCATGGGGGTGGATAATGTCTATGAATATTTTCTTGGCCTCCCATCAGGTTTAATTGACAAACCCACCACCCATTTTGGCCTGAAGAACACCCTTCTCAATACAAGAAAAAACAATTTTTAGCCTACATTCAAACATGCATAAAAAAAATTTAGTAAGTCATTTCCATGAACCATAAGACAAATCCCATACTTATTTAAGTCCTCTAATCACACCCTAGAACACTCAGGTGGAAGCTTTGAGATCAATCTATTAAACAAGTTGTAGTGATGGGTCCAAAAATGCAAGTTTTTGTTAGTGAACAAGCAACTTCTTGAGCTCCAACTGGCATTTCTACCTTTGGGACCTCCTCCTGTAAATATATCACTTTGATCACATATAAATAAGAAAATTACATGTTATCACACTACCATGACATTCAAATCCACCTAGAAGTGCATTTTTACTACCATTTTGAAGAGCAAAAACACTGACAACAAATGTTGTCAAAGTTCAAGTTGTGGTTGCAAAACTCTGATTCAGATGCTTCCTAAGTGAAAACTGACACCACCAGCACATCTGGGGAGGTGGATAAAATCTAGGACTATGTTCTTGGCCTCTCATTAGGCCTGATAAAAAAAACCTACCACCCATTCTAGCCTCAAGAACACCCTTCCTAATACAAGAAAAATGCATTTTTTAAGCCTAAGCTCAAATACCCATAAAACCTAAGCTTCTCTTAGCTTTAAGAATATAGAATTATTTACTAAGAATGGAAACCATATAAAGGTGGAAGCTTATCTGACACCACTAACCTACAAAAAATTTTAGTAAACAATAAAAAATGAAATATATATGTACTACCTAGAAAATAAAAAAACATTTGGTAAAATTGATTACATCTACATTTAAAAAGTCAACATACATCCATATTTCAATCCAATGAACCACTAGGATCTAATCTAACCTTGATAGTATCAATAATAGCTTAATGGTCTAACACCTGAACTTTCCATAGTTTCTTATTTAATGGCCTCCCATGATATTTTTGTAATTAAATATTCATTGTAAGAATCAAATTTGAATGTTTATGGGGCATAAGTCTCGATTTGGGTTAAAAATCATCATTAATAAGTATGTTTAATCTAAAATAATAATAACATGATCACATTATTACATTATGTGATCATGTTATGTGTTGTATAAGGTTCTGGCCCATCCAAACCATTGAGAAACTTATATCGATAATAATGCAATCGTGTTATGTAATAACGTGATTGTGTTATTATCAATATAAGCTTTGGGGTTGGTAATTGGAAATGAGAAATGAGTGTTGTATATGTTAAGAATAACATGATCACATTATTAAATAACACAATCAAGTTATAATTAATATAGATAAGGGATTATGGATTAAAGATTAAGGAATTAGTGCATAGGGTTTATGGATTAAGGATTATAATTTATGTTTTAGGGCTTAGGGATTATGGATTAGGGCATGTAGGGTTTGGGTTTAAGGGCATATATAAGGTCTAATTTCTATATGCCATGTGTGAACCTAATTTTTAATATGAAGGATGTTAATTGGGACTAAATCGATTGGTAAATATGGAAAGTTTTTGGTTTATAATTTAGGGTATAATGTTTAGGGCTTAGGTTTAGGGTACATAGGGTCAATCTCAAAGATATAATTCTTAGTCTAAATGATGTTAATTTGGGATAAAATGATTGGTTCAATATTTAAAGAGTTTATATTTATGGTTTAGAGTTTAGGGATTATGAACTTTAAGCATTAATGTTTGGGGCATAGGTTTTAGGGTATATAAAGTATAATCATGATGGTGATTGGGGAAAATTAGAGATGATCAACCCCAAAATCACATTTTTATAGTCATGCAATTAGGTTGAAGGGGCTCAAAAGAGCCCCAATTTACTTTAGATGTACAACTAGGTTGAATGTGAATTCATGATCAATTATCCCCCACATCATCATAGATTGAGCCTACAAAGTCAATTGTGGTAAAGAGTGATGCAATTTTAACTAAGTTCATCCCTATGAACCTAATTCTTACTATATATATATATATATATATATATATATATATAGGATGTTAATTGGGGCTAAATTTATTGGTTTAGGTTCTATAATTTAAAGGGTTTGGGGTTTAAGGCTTATGGATTAAGGTTTAATGTAAATGGTAAAAGGTTTAGGGTTAAAGTTAAATGGTATAGGGTAACTTGGGTTTAAGATTTTGGATATAGGGTCCAATCACTAAGGTAATTGAAGAACATTTGAGCTACTTGTGACACTTATTTATGACTTGATTACCTTCATGTTTGCATTTATGATAAAAATAGGGTCAATTATGCCATGTACATGTTGCATACATGTTATATAATTGATTGAGCCATAAATTTGGTTTAGGGGCTCAATTTTTCCCAAATCATGAAGGGAATTGCACAAGTTGACTAATTGGATCAATTCATGATAGAAGATCGATCTTTTGATTTTTCCCCAAATCATATCTTGCTATTGAAGGGTTTCAAATTGGCCTCAAATGCTTCCTGGATTAAAATAATCAACTAGTTCCTCCTATTTGGTTAATTAGGTTTAATGGGCTCAAAATAGCCCCAATTTATTGAACAAATGCACAACTAGATTGTTACTCCAAAGGCTTTAGCCATAGGTTTAAAAAGTGCATTTTATGACATCTCGTGATGAAATTAGTTATATCATAAGGCATGTATGTTTGTGGCATGTAGTGGGCATTAGGTCATAGGGCTTACAATTTATGTTTTAGGGATTAGGGATTAGGGATTAGGGATTAGGGATTAGGGATTAGGGTTTAGGTTTAAGGACCTATAATTAATGTCTAATTGCTAGATATGTCATGTGTTCAAACCTGATTGTTACTACAAAGGATGTTCATTGGGACTAAATTGAAGTTGGTAAATAGGGAAAGTTTATGGTTTACAATTTAGGGTATAATGTTTAGGGTTTATAGTTTATGGCTTCTAGGTTTTAATGTATATACATGGTTTAGGGTACACAAGGTCAATCACAAAGATAATTAAGGACAATTTGAATCACTTGGACCCATTTGTGACTATAGAATGTGTTTTTGGGTTATCATTATACCATGGATGTCATCATATAGATTAAGTGAATTAGTCAAATGGGGCAATCAATCGTGTGATTTAGGCCAAACTGTGCCCTGCGAACTTACTTCTTAGTCTAAATGATGTTAATTTGGGCTAAAATGATTGGTTCAAGGTTTAAAGAGTTTATAATTATGGTTTAGAGTTTAGGGATTAGGAACTCTAGGGATTAGGGCTTAGGGTATATAAAGTATAATCATGATGGTGATTGGGGAAAATTTGAGCTCCTTGAGTGTAGATCTGTGAGTATTAAAGAATATGAATTTGGGATCAATTATCCCCCACATCATCACAGATTGAGCTTACAAAGGTAATTGTGGTAATGACTGATGCAATTTTAACCAAGAGCATTCCTATAAACCTAATTCTTACTATATATAAAGGATGTTAATTGGGGATAAATTGATCTCAGGGACCTACCGAGCCTCAATGTAAAGAATTTCATCCATATGATATCAATTAGGGATCCAAGTGCTCACCATATTTAAAAAAAAAGTATTTTTTCAATTTGATATGCAATTCAGTCTAAATGAGCCATGTGTAAGGAATTGCATTCATATATAATTGAAATTAGGGATTACTTGACCCTAATTGTATACCATATTGAACCGATTGAGTATTTAGTTCTAGATGATACATAATTGGGGCCAATTGAGGCTTGCCCAAGGAATTGTGTCAACATAATTTTAATTAGGGCCCTAATTACACACCTTATTTAAATAATTGAGTGTTTGATTGAATTTGATATGAAATGAGGACCAACTGAACCCTTTGTAAGGAATTACATCCATCTAATAATGATTAGGACTTTGATTGTGCACCAAATTCAATTGAAAGAATATTTGGTTCAATATGATCTATGAAATTTAGTCCAAACAAGCTTTGTGTAAGAAATTTCATCCTTCTACTCTCAATAAGGGCCTCTACTGGTCCCAAATACATAACATATTGAATCAACCAAGTATTTAGTTCAGTTGAATATGCAATTATGGCCAACCAAGGCTCATGTAAGTAACTGAATATATCTAATGTCAATTATAACTTCGTTAGCCCTGATTGTAAACTATATCTAGCTAATCATGTATTTGGTTTTATCTTATACATGATTGGGGCCAACTGAGCCCCATGAAAGTAATTTTGTCCATATAATGTTCCAGTTGGTTTCCATTAGCCCCAATTGCACATCATATTTAACCAATTGAGTATTTAGATTCAATATGATATGCAATTGGGGCCACTCAATCCCCAAGCAAGGAATTACATCCATCTAATGTCATTTGGGGATCTCATTACACCATGTTAAATCAATTGATATTTTTTTCAATACTATACACAATTGAGGACAACCAAGTCCTATGTAATTAATGATTCCACCTAGAATATCAATCGAGGCATTTTTCACCCCATGCAATAAATTGTGTCCATCTAACGTCTATTATGAATATTTTTCCCTAATTGCACATCATATTTAACCAATCGAGTATTTTCTTCAGTATAATCTATAATTAAGAATAATTGGTCCCCGTGCAATGAATTACTTCAATATAATGTGAATTGGGGCTTTGATAACACACCATATTAAACTAATTGAATATTTAGTTCAGTCTAATACATAATTAGGGTTAAATGAGCCTTGAAAAAGGAATTATGTCAATATGATGTCAATTGGATCTCTAATTCCACATCATATTATAAAAAACCAAGTACTTATTTTAGTTTGATATGCAATTAGGGCCAACCAAGCTCCATCCAAGGAAATATGTCCATCTAATGTCAATTTGGGATCTATTGGCCGGATTGCACACCATATTGGGATCAAATGAACTCTAAATTGATTCATAGGTTAATACATCTCCAATTATCATTCAATGGTATCAATTCTTGACAAGAACATTGGTCCCAAAAAACAATCTTAATCAACCAATATTTGATCTAAAGACTACTAGGCCTAATAGATC
The DNA here is from genome assembly GCA_037957365.1 of Torreya grandis. Classification (NCBI taxonomy): domain Eukaryota; kingdom Viridiplantae; phylum Streptophyta; class Pinopsida; order Cupressales; family Taxaceae; genus Torreya; species Torreya grandis. The sequence continues at coordinate 1,536,720 of JARHVA010001255.1, forward strand.
CTATTCGGGTTTTAGGGTGTTGAGAATACGCAATGTGATCGCATTATTAACGTAATCATGTTATTAAATATCATGATTACGTTAATAACATAATTAATAACATGATCGTGTTATTAACATGATTGTGTTATTAATGCAATCATAGTATTTGAATTTGAATTCAATTCCTACACCTTTTGGCTCAAGAATGGCTTGGATTCTCGAGCCAAAGGCTTGGACTATTAATGTACAACTGAGTTTTGAAATGTATGAAAATAAACAACAAATTTCAACTTTGATTGCCAAATACACTAAGAATTTTAATGTAAAAATTCAAAAACTTGATACTGTCATGATGAGCACGCTCTTCTCTTTCCAAAAATATGATTTTTATAATTGTTGGACTAATTCAAGGCTTCAAACTATGTTGATTTCTAACTATGTCTTTTTTAGGCCACTACATATCGCAAACATACATGCCTATACATGTTCATATAGTTTGTCTGTCATTAATCCAAGAGAAAAACAAATTATATGGTGACCAAGTAGGTCTAATTCTACACACATTTAAAAAAAATACGATTTTCATTTTTTTTTTGAGGTAGTTAGGCGTGTCGCACAAACGGCTACCATTTCTTTGTCAATTTTTAGGATCTATTTACTTGAAAAATTCATTAAAAAAAGTATTCATTCAAAAAATATAAGTGATGTACTAGAAGATCTTGTCTAATTTTTTTCCAAAGGGTTTCAAATAATATTACATGTTACTCAAAAAATGGTGCACGTCACGACCATCTATCTACTATGTTTTTTGGAAAAAATAGTTCCTCTTCAAATTTTAGATGTTTGACCTAGTTATACTTAACCATTTTAAATTTTTTTAAGTGTTTTAGAAACTAGACTCGACATGCTACATTTCATATTCTTACACCATCTTCAAATTTGGAGTGTAGATATCTCAAATTATCTACAAAAGTTTAGATTTTTGAAATTTCAAAAAAATCATGTCCACGAGTATGCCACTTTTTGTCCCCTAACTTTGTGCACTTACCCATTACCTTGCACAGGGTGAGATTTCTGTCAAATCACTTCATTGCTCTAATATCATTTGTCATGGGGATGGACTCTATAGTACACCCATGCAGCATTGGGTCCATACCCAAGCCCTTTTCCAATGCAAAAACTATTGTTTAGAGACACCTAGACTATGCTTCACACCCCAACACCGACCCAACTTGCCTAAACATTCAAACGCTAAATTCGTAGAATTAATACGAGTCCTGAACTCAGGTTAGCATCACATACAAGTTAGACTCAACTCGAGTCGCATCGTCACATACAAGTTAGACTCAACTCGAGTCGCATCCCAACTTGCCTCGCTCATCTTAACCTTCATTCACTTCGTGGACCCCAATTCCTACATTGTCCAGCTGTCTACCTCGATCAGAAAGCTCTTCAAGCTCCTTGAACAGTGCCTCATGTAACTGCGCTACTTAAATTTAAGATGGAAAGTAAAATTTAGCATAAGCTTCATTAATAGGTGGACCAATTGGCTCCATGTTCATGCCCATGCTATTCACAACCTTAGTTCTCTGGGTTTTGTACAAATTATTAAGGAGTATAAAGATAAAAATGCAAATGCATCTAAAAACTCGATTTGGTTTTCTCTAACATGACCCCATCAACCATTGCCAAATATGCGGCTTATGATAAAGAAAATGTGGGGTTTTTAGTGGACCTTGGCAGCCACCAAGTTTTCAGAGGATGATGATTCAGTAGGGAAGGAACTTAATCGGATGGTACACCAAGTCAAAAGTATGATCGAAGATTTCATTCCTTACATAGCATTGATTGACGGATTTAAATTAACATGGCGTTTGTCAAATTTTACAAGCCTTTATAACAAAATCGAAAGTAATAAACTAAACCATCATTAAAATAATAAGAGTAAAAAATATACCTGTAATAGAAATATGCACTATGGTGTTCGAGCAAGAAAGAACAAGAATTTGTTTAAGCATTTATAGATTTTCTTTGTGAGGAATACAATATAGAAAATTCTTGTTGGTTATGGTTGTTCATAAGCAATTGGGTGGAATAGTGCTAGATTTTAGAAATCGGCAGTCATGTTTTTAATTCGGAATGGTGACTCAACATGGAGAACGCCGTGAAAACATTTCGAATATGTTTTTTAATTCGAAATGGTGATTTGACCAGGGAAAAAGTGGTGAAAACCTCGAGGATCCAAATTTTCAATAAAACACACGTGTACGGGTGGGATCGGAAGCAAATGCAAAGAATGAGGAGCTTCAAGAATGCTCCGCCACAATGAAAGAAGCAAATATACATTTTTTTGTCCCCACCACTTGCCTATGCTAGAAAAGCAAACGCTGCTTTGAAAATTTAGAAAGTTTTTGAAGAGGCCATAATACATTTCCATTTCCATGAGACCATTACCAAATTATAGGAATGAAAAAACAAGCATTGTTGGAGAAGGAATTAACTTTGATAGGGTTTTCCACGGTCAACTTGTCTTTTTTTTGCATGTTTTCTTGTCAACCTTGCATATTGTTTTTGTTGGATTTTTTATAGGTCCTGCACGTTAATTATACTCATTGTTCCACCTTGTGGGCAGGGTAGCCCTATATAATGGCTTCCCCACTCTTGAATACAATTTGTTATTATAGGGGATAAGAGGAATTGCATCCAAAAGAAATCAGGGGTTTGTCATGAAGGTTTACAATGAGGTACTCCCTCTACTCTTTCATCTCAACCAGAGGTATGCCTTGTTAGTGATGCTATTATAAATGCATGCAAAAGGTATGAAAATTTCTTCCTTATTTATTAATTTTTCGGTCACGTCCCCTCAAAGGAGTCCATCTAGAATTGAGTTTGCCACCACTGGGAACCCACGGGCATCCATGTGGATGGCGTCAAAAACCTCACCAAAGGGTTTTTTCTGTTTACCTTTAAGGAGCCATCTGAAGTCCAAGCCCTCCCTACCAAATCAAACTATTGGTTTATTTGAAACACGCTCTTGATTTTATCCAACTGGACTCATGATTTCAAGGTTACAGACCAAGCCTCCCTTCGAGTTCTTGTCTAAGTTGAACTTTTGAGTCTGTTGGTGCACCTTTGGTCCTTTATGGATCAAATTATTTAGCCCATTGGATACATTTTTTGCCAGAAGTAACTGAAGTGGTTCTCCTCCCACCCCAACAAATGGGAGCGCATCGAGGTGGACTTATACAAATCCCTGAAGGAATTCATTGATATCCAAGTAGGTGACACCTAGTCACAAAAAATTGTGTAATTCAACCTACCTAATACTTGCTTTCATTATTAGTCATCTGACCATCGTATCAGAGATTGTTCTCTTATGGACAATCAAATCTTTCCTTGGGTCCTCTGCAACCCAATAAGCTCAAGATGGCAGACAATGGGGATGATTGGAACACAATTACCTAAAAAAACTACAACCAAAGCTAAAACCCTCCTCTCTAGTAGCTTCTTCTCTAGTAAACAAGCCTTCTCAAGAGATACACACCTCACCTCCCCCTAGTGTTTCGGTCCCCTAGGCCCACTAGAGCCTAGTTTATAATAGTTCTCATGATTCCATGGTCCCTATTGCTGGGATATCCTCAACTAGTGAATCCTTCTTTGGGCGGTCACGTAACCCACCCCATGTGGTGGCAACTCTCCTTGACATGAGCATAGGGATAAATGTGGCTCCATTATGCTAGGAAGTATTTATCACACAGACCAACACAATAGTTTTATAGTGTTAGAAGATTTTGAGGATGGACAGGGGGACCTCCACATGGATGATATTTCTTAATGAAATTTTTATCCTGGAATGTTTGAGGTCTTACAAAGTCCTGAAAATACTCTATGCATTTTTTGGCCAACATATTAGCTCTTTAGATTTTATTTGCCTGCAAGAAGTTAAAGTTTTAGGATTTCTTCTGCAAACTTCTCTACATTGTATTTGGCATGATGCCACCCAATTTCTCACTCTACATGAAGCTGGACATGACGATGCCAACATCCTAGTTTTGCCTAAGTTCCCGCCCCCCCCCCCGAATGAAATTTTTATCCTGGAATGTTTGAGGTCTTACAAAGTCCTGAAAATACTCTATGCATTTTTTGGCCAACATATTAGCTCTTTAGATTTTATTTGCCTGCAAGAAGTTAAAGTTTTAGGATTTCTTCTGCAAACTTCTCTACATTGTATTTGGCATGATGCCACCCAATTTCTCACTCTACATGAAGCTGGACATGACGATGCCAACATCCTAGTTTTACCTAAGTTCCCGCCCCCCCCCCCCCCCCCCTCCATTATTACCATGGGGTAGGACCTGTCATACCAGGAAGTTTGGATGCTTTTGGATATTGATGGCCATTGATTATGCATTCTTAACATTTATGCTCCTAATGATGGTCTTGATATATCTCTACTTTGGTGATCCTTAGCTAACAAATTCTCTCCTACCATGTGGCTTGTGTTCAGGGATTTTAATATGATTGAGCATTCCAAGGACAAAGTTGGTGATTTGCCTATGAGGTGGTGCATCGAAAAGTGAGAAGTGTGGTATTAATTCAAGAATAAATGGGGTCTTGTCGACTCTCTCCTTTGACATCACTTATTTAATACCATGTCTTAGTTTATGTGTTCTAATTACCATGCTAGGGATCACTGCATGCTCAAAAGGCTCATCTGTTATATGTTGTTAGAACAATATATTTTTTCCTTCTCCAACATTAATTGCCAACTGGTCACTATCTATTCTGACTTGTTTCTCTCGATCATGTGAGCTCTTATCTCCTACACAGTGGAATGGGTCATGGGGTAATACAAGGTCCAACACAATCAGTTCATCCTTAATACTTACCTCTTAGGCCACACTGATACCATCCATTTACTTTATTAAATCTATAACTTGTCCCCCTGCCCTCTTTATGCTTCTATCTAGTTGAGTGTTTGGAATGAGGCCATTATGTGCACAACCACCTTCCTTCGCCGCTATGGGAAGTAAGTCGTGTGTGCTAAAAATCATTATGAAGATGTTATGCTCAAGGAATTCTAGAGGGTTTCCTCCCTTCTTGAGATTAATCCTTTGATACTCATATGCAGAATATTATTGCCTCACTCAAACACCACATCAAAGTGTCAAATGGACATGCTACCAAAGGGGTGCAATGTCGTGCTTGATTACAATGGCTCAAGTTTGGAGATGAAGCTTCCAAAGACTTTTTCAAGTCCTTCAAGGCCAAGTAAGCTTGTGACCAAATCAAGGTCATCAAGTCCACCCAAGCCAGGCTCACCTCCCTCCCAAACATGTCCTCTGCCTTCATGAATCACTATAAGCTACTGTTTCAAGCCTAAGATATAATTAAAAAATATCTCAAGCTTGTAGGAAGGCCTCAATGTGGTTCCTTGTAAAGTTAAAATAGCCAACCAATGACTCTATGACTCACCTTTGACCCTCCAATACCTCATAGAGACTATCTAATGCATGAGTAATGACAAATCCCCTTGGATCTATGGCTTTCCATGTGAATTCTATAAAGCTACATTGGAATTTGTTGGGCCGAACTTGATCCAAGTCTTTAAATAAGCTCCCTACAAAACCATTCATTGGGATCTTTAAATAATCAAGGTAATATTAAGTTTATACCCAAATTAGGCAACTTGAAGCTCATTATTAGTTCGCGACCCATCACCTTGTTGAATGTCTCCTACAAAATCCTTACCAAAGCTCTTGTCAATCAACTCTATTTTATTCTAATTGAAATTATTAGACTTGAGCAAACTTGTTTCATTAGGAGGTATATTATTGATAATTTTATTATTGTCTCAAAGGGCATAGACTGGGCCAGGGTCTCTCATCAGCGAACCATTTTTATTAAACTCAACATTGAAAAAGCCTATGACATAATTGAATAGCCTTTTATCCTAGCTATGTTAAAGGCTCTTGGTTTCATCCAATACTTTGTTTTAGCAATTCAAAATTTTATTTCAGATGATTTAGCCTACCTCACCATTAATGGTTTCAAATCTGATTGCATCTACCTATAATGCTCCATTAGGCAATGCTGCCCTCTTGTTCTTGGCTTTATATTTTCTCTCCATAGAAGCTCTAGGATAGTTTTTTCCCTCTAAAGCCGAATGGGTTCTAGTTTGAGGTATACTTTTACCTGACCACTCTTCTTAGCTCATTACTGGGAACTTTATGGATGACACCTTCCTTACACTCGAAGAACAAGAATGCACCTTCCTAGAAGCTATGAAGTGCCTTGATATTTTTTGCTTGGATTTTGGGTCTAGTTTATAATGGAACAAGACTTAGTGTTTCAGACAAAGTATGATGCCTATGCCTGAATGGATTATCCAATTTAATTGGAAATGGATTACTTGCAGAGAATAGTTTAAATTTATTGGTGTTCCTTTTGCCTTTGATAGTTCCTTGATTGAGCTGTGGTAGTATGTCATTAATAGAGTGGAGGAGAAAGTTTAATGTTAGATTATCAATCTAGTATCCTTAGTAGGAAAATTCCAAATTTACACTAATATTCTAGCTACCACCCATATATATTATTCCTCTTGTGAGGCATCCTCCAAAGTGTCTTATGACAACTTAGCTAAAATTCTCATGGAATTTATTTGGTCTAATTCCAAACAAACCATGGGTTTTCATCATTTAGCCTGTGATATTTTCTACCTTCCTTAGGATAAAGGAGGCATGGATATTGTTGAAATTTACAGACAGAGTCTAACCTTATGTGCCAAATGGGTTGTTCATGCCATTTAAGGTAATGAGGCTTGTAAAATCATACTAAGGCATTGTATTTCTTATGGGTTTCCCTATGGTAAACCCAGTTGGAAGGATATAGGTTTCCAATCCATTCTCATCACTACAACTCCTATCAAAATTGAAGGATCTTTTATTGCCAAAAGTATATGGAAAGCCTTTGAGGTTGTTAAGCCACACATGAAATGGATTGATGATGGTTTTCATATAGGTTTATCTTTCAATGATCACAACATTTGGTTCCTATTATGACAAACACTAATGTTTTGTTGGATAAATTAATGGGAATCAAAACCCTTAGCCTCTTTTGGAAAGGTTTCCATACCATTCGGTATTTGTTGATGTTAGGGACTAGATTCCTTGGCCGAATTTAAAAATTAAATTTTAATTGAACAATGCTGACTTACCTTATGATATTCACATTCAAGAGCTTATTCATAATGTTATGCTTCAAAAGTTGGGCTTGCATTTGCCTTGAGTTCGATGAAAAGACTGGTGATGGAATTGTGACACTCACTTTAAAAATTATTCTCCAGGACTTCTATATCAAGTCATTATCCCCTTCTCCCCTACTCTCTGTAAGCTTAATAGATATTGGGGTCTTAATTCCTCCCCCACAACTTGGATTTATAGACTAGACAAAATTTGGCATTCTGAGATGGAACCAAAGTTAGCCCACTTCTTTTTGTGCGTTGTCTATCAAGGTCTCCTACTTGGGAAACAACTCTCTCATATGAGCATTGTTCCACCCAAGTGTCTTTACTGCCAATGACTTGAGTCTCTTAAAAATCTCTTTTGGTTCTACCTATGAGCCTACTCGAATTGGACATGGATCTATAGCTTACTCCAACCTTATCACCATGAGCCTTTCTCTTGGTGGCTTGATCTTTTAGGGGACTCAACCAACTGACCAGCTTATATTACTTATCTATGGATTTTTTTTAGATCCTCATCATTTTCCAGTTATGGAAGGCCAGAAATAATTCTATATTCAACAATGATGAATGTTTCTATGGATTTTCTATTAACGACAAGGTTTTTTTTTTAAATCTTCAGCTTGCATACATATTCAAGGATAAACAAATAAGGTTTTGATGGAAGTCCACCACCTCTAAGAGTTTTTGGAACACAAAGGAAGTGTTCCTTGCACTATGAGTCATGTGTCACTGGATCTGCCATAATTACCTCACAAGAGGTGCAAAAATTGATCACACAACCATGGCCACTTATACCTCACTTTCATCTGGGGGGGTTCACTGCCATCGTGTGGTAAATATGATGTAGTTACCTCACACATAAGCTCTCCTATTGGCACTATTACTCAGGTGTAACTGGTAGATGGTTGGACTATTGATATGACCATGAATCCCCTAGATGGTTGGGTGGCATATGATCTTCCTACCACATATCCTTCTATTTGGATGAGTTTACCACCCAAGGATGATCCTTCACCTCCTCCCTTGAGTGTTACAACTTGTGCTTAAATTATATGATATAATTTGTTTTTGAGTGTCATGTTTTATTTGGACTGGTTTTATGTTTCCTACTTTTTACTCTGTTTTGAGCTGGGCCTTTTTATTTGATGTGGAGTTTGAGCCATGCATAAAAATCAGATACTTTGTTATGTAACCTTCATGTATTATTATTATTTTGTTAATATATGTTATCATGAAGCATTCCAATAGTAAATTTATAGGAACATAATCCAAATCATGGGACCCCTATAATAGAGAGTTAAGGAAAACCTTATAATGGACAATCTAAGAACTCATATCAATTAATATAAGTCTACCCAAAAGACCATATCGGGGTGCTTGGTAAGGTATTTTCAAAATTTTAATATATTTTAGCCTCTATTAAGAGGTTTTAAAGATTGTTTGGAATAAAACATGTCATTTACTTATTTGTGGGAAATGAACTCAAAATTGATTAGTATGTAAAAATAAGTCCACGTCAAAATATTAAACTGAGGTGCTTGGTAAGGCACCATAGTTAACTAGCCATTGCCCCTAAATTACAAGGTAAACATGAGCTATGTGATTTTATTTTCTAATATAAAAGACACATTAATAAAACCCCTGGGATGACATATTAAGAAGGTTTCTCTACTATACTTGAAGAAAAGAAAATTAAAAGACATAACTTTTGATCAAAATTCAAAGTATTTTTTTTCTTTTTATTCTTGGGGTCTAATAAATTGTTTTTGTAACATGGATGTTATTAAAATTTCTTTTAGTTTAACTATCTATCACTCCTTCACATTTAGTCTATAAAATTATTTAATTATTTCCTTAAAATATTCCAAAATAATATTTTGTAGTTGAATTAATAAATTTAAATAAACATTGAATAGAAGGAAGACAACGATTTTTCAAATTTATCATGCCAAAGGCATTTCATTATCAAGCACCAACACCTCAATATCCAGTGTCCTTCATATTTACATTTTATTAGACTGTGACACATGGCTTTAGGATTGATGGCTTGAATGATAATTTGTATTAACAATGAACTGATGTTGAATTTGTTTTTGTCTATATTAAAACATAGTTTGTAGTTGGATATAACATTATCTGGAAAAATTTAAGGCCATGTGGAAGATATTATTTTACGATTCTAGCTGATCTACATATTAGCAGTTGTTTGAAGGTGAAAGTTAGGCCGAAAAGAATGTATCTTTAATTTTCAAGATTTTTTTTGGGTAAGTGTTTTATTTACATTATTGGAGTATATTATCATTTTAACTATATGATGTGGGCACCCCATAATGTGTGAAAATTAAACCTACCAACTCTACCTGCCACCTAGTATTGATCACCAATCGACCACCTTTTCTGTCAATTGATGACTCCTCCACCATGATACTCACAATTTATCACCAATGATTCCCCCTTATGCACTTTGAAAAAACTTCAGAACTCACTTCAACCATAATGAAAATAACATGATAGACTCCATAACCTCAATGTATTAACCCAACATCAGTGACATTTCATTATTGATTCAATCTGCACATCGAATGTGGAATCATTCTATAATCAAATAGAAAATAGTCAATAAAAGATGTCACCACCCTACAAACCATAAACCCCTTTGTAGTGGGTATAGGGTATTTAAATTCATCAACTACCCTAAATTTGAGGCATGTGTGTGATATGGACTCTCTGGTGTATGATATCACCTAAAATATGCTTTCATTTCCCCTCATCATCACCACCCAACTCAATTTGAAATATTTCACCACTTACAAGTTTTGTATGGCATTGCCCATTATTCCATGGGTATGAGTATGGTGTTTATATGTGTTCTTAACCCTGATGTAATTTATCTAGGTGTCAATATATTAGTGTCATAGATGAACAAAAGCTATAATATAGACTTTGGAACCTCAATTTCTTGTCTCCATATCAATGGCATTATAATGTTGATTTGAGTTGCACATCAGACATGGATCCTTCTCACAATTAAATCAACCTCATGTTATCATCATCTACCCTTGAAAATATCAAATGTTCAATCAAAGAATCTACCATTGTGTACGCTGCCTACCCCTTTACAATGGGTGCAAGTCATGTAAATCTAACAACTGCCTTAAATCTAGGTCTGGTGTAGGATATTATTTCCCCTCACCATCACCACCTGAATCACCTCATCACATGTCACATTAGCACAACGTAAAAAGGAACACATAACCTCATTTTCTACCATCACCTCCATTGAAAATATAAAATTATTTTTATCATAATGTTTCATGCACAAAATGCAAGAAGAGATCGGTGGTGATGGGTTTTAAGTGAGGTACGACTACCATATTACACTCGTTCGCTTCACAAAACTTATATATATATATATATTATTAATATATTATATTTTATAATATATTATTATATTATATATTAAAATGTTATTAATATTTTAATAAAAACTATATATTAAAACCATATGATTAAGTAATTTACTTGTAAAGCCTTGACGTAATCAAATCGACTCTCATGATGTCCTTATCCACCTTTGACAATAGAAAATGACTAATCAAATAAGTCACCACCTTAATTTTATATAACTAACATGTATCATTATGCACTATTGTTACATTAATGTGCCAATTTAAAATTTAATGTAGTCGCATGTGTAGATATAAATTATATGAGATAAGTGTTATCTATATGTCATTGCAGAGAGAGATTATTGTCTTTCAAAAGGTAATGTGTCCATAGATGCTAATATTATATTGCATTATTATATTATATATAATATTATATTTTTATATGGGCCCCCTCTTATACTATATCACTTAAAATACCTTGTCAATGCCCCTCATCATCATGATAGCTCACCTTGAAATATTTCACTATTTTCATATTTTTTATAGCCTTACCCTTTCTTCTAGGGGTTTAAGTATGGAGTTTATATATGTTTTTAAGTTTGATGTAATTGATATAGGTTTAAATATATTAGTATCATGGATGAATGGAATTTCAAAGATAGACTTGTGGACCTTAATGTCTTGTCCCCCTATCAACAACAGTGTAATGCTGATTTGAGTTGCACATTGGATGTGGAGCCATATCGCAATCTAATAAGCTCTCATGAGGTCCTCATCTACCATTTACAATAAAAAATGTCTAATCAAAGATGCCACCACTGGACATGATGCAGACCTTATACAATGCTATATATAATTTAAATATAGATAGTGAAAATATTATATTATAATATTAATATGAATAATATAATATAATATATTATTATTATTATTTATATATTATATTAATATTATAATATAATATTAATTTATAATATTTGATTATATTATAGTAATATTAGATTTATTATTACTTTATAAAACTTCTTATAAATGAAATGATGTAACGATTGAGGGAGGTCATGTATGTTTGAAATTTAGGTCACATATAGCACCAAGGTGAATAATTTGATGACACGTTGTAACATAGTTTCACGAGTGGTGTTATTTACATTTCTTATTTAATCATATCTCTGTGTGGAGCATTGGGTGTGGTGGGTTCAATCATAGTTTCACACATCGTGGTGGCAGATGCAACCATTGTTCATTAAGAGGAAAACATTTTCTTCATTTTCAACTTGGTGGGTTGTATATGGATTATACCACTTATTTTGTTGAGTGAAGAAAAAATGAGTGTTTGATTTATGAGATTATCAGCTGTACATCTCTATAACTCGATATTTTCTATGGTTTTCCATACTTTGCATTGCTTTAAATTTTGACACAGACAAAAAAAGCATGTAACTTTGGGTTTTGAAGATAGGGAGTATTTTGGGCAACAATATCATTTTATATTTTTGAGAATGAGAGAGGAAGTGAAGAGCCCCATAAATTTCCAGTTATTGTGTCCATCTATAGTACTCATCCCACTTGATTACCATGATTTTGAACACTTTTCCATATACTTTCCTACTTTCATAAGCCATATAACATTATATTTTCAAACTCTTTTGAATAGTTAGAATTGTGTATTAAAATTAAATATATGATGTTTGTCTATTGATTTAGGATGCTTTTTCTATAAATATGTTTTGGAGAAATAGGTATATAGCACGGAGAATCCTACAACAAAAAGAATCTCATTACATAGACCATCCTACAGCCACTACGTGACCAAAATTATGGATGAACAGATTTTGATTCTCTTCCAACCAATTCACAGAAATGAATCTAACCTCTATGGAGCTCAATAATTAAGTTCTTGAAGAATAAAACAACCTTGTTTGTCTTGCAACAAAGTCACAAAATTCACATGAAGGATGTCTTTAGTGAAATGAACTAGTTTTGGTTATCCCAATTCAAATGTATCTTAAAATAGAATGTATATATTATTTTTCATAAAAAATATCCTCTGCAGTATATAAATATGTAGTAGTAGAGTTGAGATAGATATAAAATAATATATGTTGAATAGATATTGTCATAAGTACATTGTGTTAAGCAATTGTGATTGTAACTTCATGCATCAATTCATTGCTACACTTTTGATTAATACGAGTGAGAAATTATGAGTTCAATTTAGTGTTATAAGAGGAAGGGTTGAAGATAGATTTAGAAGGAGGAAGGGCCCCCTTTGGAAGTTTGCAACAACAATCCAACCTATTTGATTAGCTAATCATGTTATTTAATTTCCTTAAGCATTGTGCATTTCATTTCTGAGTTGTGTGATTTACATTCTTGCTCAAATTCATTTTGGAAAGCTTCCATGCATAAGCATTTATTTTAATATACTTTGTTTATATTTCATTTTAAGCATTTCATGTACTGCACTTCAACATCTTAGCTACAATTAGCAGAATGTCAAATTAAATATTGAGTGTGCACATATAGTGACATCATCTTATCAAGTCTATGTCCCTGGGTTGACATTTAAATGAGGTAGAAGGTATAGATCCATGGTTACTCTCCTTGTTCATTTTTATCAAGAGAAGTATATCCAATTGTGAATTAGCTGCTAGTCAGGACTCAAACAATAATTCAATCAATTTGATTATTTTCCTTGTAATAGTTTTTGATTTTTTATTTTATATGAACTATGAAGCATATTTTTACTGCTTGGTAGTTATATTATGTCTAATGTCTAACCCTTTGTTTGTTTAGGACCCAATTTAAAGCCATAAAATGGATTTGATATTTATTTATTATATTGAGATATCAAATGGGTTGTGATGTTATTTAAATCCAACTGCATCTAGTGGTACCCATTATTCAAACATGGAGACTTGAGATTCAAAAGGAATTGATATGTAGTGCAAGGTGTGATTCAAACAATTTATACTTCAACTCAAATCAATAATAGACTCAAATAACTTTTGCTGCAAATGTGCTATGTTCATTAAGAGATTGAACTTATTGGGTGGTTCACATAATGACATCATGTTTCAATCACTGAGCATAAATATCATGCCAGATGTTGAGCTCCAGTTGGTCACATCCAATTTTCTATTATTTTATCCCCCACTACCTTGGGTTTAACTGCATGTGTTTGCCTTAGCCATTATTATTTTCATTAACCATAGATATTTGCCTTTAACCATGATTATTAATGTGCTATTGGGCTCTATAGACGTAGTCATGAGGAATGCTAATAATTAAGGAGAATGAAACTTCACTTCTTATTATTTTCAAATCATATGCACATTTGTGAGCTCTCTAGAACCCCCCTTTTTTGACCATATTTTCCCTCATCCTCTTCACCGCATTACTAGACCAGACCAATCGAGGCATTTATAAATACTGGAATCATTTTGTTTTCAACCAACTAGGTAAGTTATATATTCTCCCCTACATTTAATAATTTGATATGGAAGTGTAGGGGATTAACCAGGTAATGGTTCATGATTAATTTTCATTGTTAGGGTTTGGCTTAACTGTTGTCATTTACCTTGATCATTTTATTTAGCTTAACCATATTGGATATGCTACATATAAAGTAATTCAAAATCTATACCTTTATATTCTAAATTTATACTGTAAAGGGTTTTGAATGTTTATAATTTTGATCCCTACTTTACTCACTAACCATATATGTACACTCAGATTATGAAGTATGTTGGTTATACTTTAATTCAACTTCTAGTGAAACACCCCATTGATTTTATACTTGTCTAAACTAATATAATGAAAAAATATACTTAGTTTCTCCTTGATTATTAACATTCCTCATGACCATGTCAGTGGGGCATAATAGTGCCTTAACAATCACGATTAAGGAAAAATGCCCTATTCTAATACTTACTAATTTTATCCTTGACTGTATTAGTATATTTCTCTATTATAATTCTTTATATACTCATACCCTATTTTATGAGTTAGAGTATAGGAGTGTGAGTTATGTTTCAAGTAGTAATTGACATTGAATGAATTATGTGTTTAATGAATTATATGCAACATATCCTAATTATACAAACTATTTAAATGATTATGCATTGAATGAATGACTATGCCCTAACTAATCATTAATTCCTTCAAGCAGGAAAGAATATAGTCAACATAAAACAAACCCAAATTAATATTTTTCTCAAGGGTTGGATATTAAACAATGTATATAATCATTCATTCAATGTCAATTACTACCTAAAATTACCAATGCCCTACTGATTTTATCCTTGACTATCCCAGTATAATGCCCTATTATAGGTGGTAGATTATGGAATTGTGAGTTCTATTTCATGTAGTAATTGGAATTAAATGAATTATGTGTTCAATGAATTATATGTAGCATATCATAATTACACAAACTATTTAAATAAATTATGTATTGAATGAATGACTATGCCCTAACTAATCATTAATTCCTTCAAGTAAACAATAATATAATCAACATAAAACAAATTATACCCTAACTAATCATTAATTCCTTCAATTAATTAACAATACAATCAACATAATACTATTCAGTTATTTAGTGATAATTGTGCTAATGTGAAGGATGGGCATGCATAATTATTTCTTGTGGGCTTGAAAAACACTTATTGTGTTCATTTTTTTTGATAACACAATCAAGTTAATAATAGAAGGTTCATAGAAAACCATTAAATGTATTGTTGAATGCTTAAACCCTTAATGGTATGCCTATTTGAGAATGATTTTAGGATCTTACCCTATTCTGTGCTTAAAGTTGCATCTATCTTTTGTGACTGAGATCATGCTGATAGTGGTTATAACAATTCCCTTAAATGGTGATATGAATGGATGTTTCTAATGTTTAATTTCCTGTTGTTAATTAAAAGAGTAACATAGGTGGTGGATAACTTAATACTATGTTTCTCTCAATGTTATGTTAATATTAACTTAGTATTCAATATAAGTGTTTCTTGTGAGATTGTAAAACACTTATCATGTTAATAATAGAATGATGATGAAAACATATTGAATATATTTTTGAGGGTTTCAAATTGACGGTATGCTTATTTGGAAATGATTTTATGCTCAAGGGTTGGATATTCAACAACACATACAATGATTATGCATTGAATGAATGATTATACCCTAACTAATCATTAATTAATTCAATTAGTTAATAATATAATAACATAATACTCCTCAGTTCTTCAATGATAATTGTGCTAATGTAAAGGATGGGCATGTATAACTATTTATTATGGTATTTCAAAACACTTATTGTGTTCATTTTTCTTGATAACTCAATCAAGTTAATAATATAAGGCTCATGAAAACCCATTGACTATATTGTTGATTGCATGAACCTGAGGGTATGATTATTTGGGAGTAATTTTAGGATCTTACCCTATTATTTATTTATACCTACATCTATATTTTGTGACTCAACTATTCTCTTAAATGATGATATGAATGGATGTTTCTAATATTTAATTTCCTATTGCTATTTAAAAGAGTGACATAGGCAATCAATAACTTAGTACTATGTTTCTCTCAATGTTATGTTTCTCTTAACTTATGACTTAGTGTAAGCATTTCTTGTGGGATTGGAAAACACTTTTTGCATTATTTTTTTCCATGACTATATAAATTTAATAATATAAAGATCATGGAAACCTATTGGTTGTATTGTTTTTGATTAAGTAAGGCGACAAACTAGGGGCTGAACCCTATACAGTCAAAAAAGACAAGAAGGCAGGCAAGCAAAAGCTGCCAGCAAAGGAACAATGGCATAGCCGAGAAACACAGTCAGAAGCAAAACAAAAACAATGAAAAGACCAGAGTCAGAAAGGTCTAAACTACATAACTATAGAAGTAACAAGATCCTTAAGTTTCTCATTCTCTGCATTGTCAACATTCCCATGATTACCCACCACTTCCAACATAGACATATTAGCATAATTATGTTTTGAACGCCTTTGGCGAAGACCTTTTCTAGCTTTTGAATTCAGTCCTTCAAGGCCCCAATTTTAGTTTTCCAATCATTCTCATTCTCCATACCCTCACCGGCTTCCTCGACATGCATCTTCCCCTTATTGTCAGTAGTTCCCATAGAGTCAGCACCTTGCTCATCAGTGACCTCAAAAACTCAAGAAGCCTGTTTCCCTCTCGTGTCCTCTGAAATTTCCTAGATTTCTAGCTCTTCAGTCTCTTCATCTTGGGTTGCTTCATCTGAAGCACTTTCAAAATAATCAATCAGCCTGGCCTTCAGGGCTAGTTTGCCAGTGATCCTCCCCGACCTACGCACTCTAGAAGGGAAACCTTCCTTACTTATTTTGGAAGGCTTGTGAGGTTTGCCACCTTGGCCCCCTATGGCCATGCCTGGATTCCTGTGGGTCCCTTCTATATTCTCTTCAAAATTTTCTTCTTCTCCATCAACCTTCCTCTTCTTTCACTTTTTACCTACAAGGGAGCTGGGGGTATTAACAGGTGTCTTAACGAGGGTGGAGAAAGGGGCATCATTGGTTTTGGTAGGAGCAGGGGAAACCCATGATTCATCAATTGCATCACTAGACACTGAGTTTGAGGGAATGTCTTCATTAACACCTCTGATATTCCTGTTTGGCTCAAGGGCACGGTGAAAATTATAGAGACAAAAAATAATCCCCTGGTGTAGGGGAATAGGTTTTATGTCTGGCTTCTTGGCCATTTTGGCTCTCACCCTCAGGATAGAGTGTTCCAATGAGGAAAGTAGGTAGAAAGGAAAGTTGATAATAGCATTGTGTCTAAAATGATTTAACAAAAGAAGGTGGTAGTTATAAAACTTGGTATAACGTCCCTCGAGAGTGAAGTATTTCATGATAATGTAGTAGACTCCATCCCATGGCTCTGGAAGTTTGGCGTGATTGAACCCTCCTTGATACAGGACAAGTTCCTCTCCTTCACCCAAAAATGGTTTGTGACTAGCTAAATCCATGATTTTGATTTTCCTTTGGATCTTTAAATCCTGCATGGTCATTCTCATGGCCATATAAATCACCTTTTCAGAGATTTCAAAGCTAATACCGCCCATAGTGACCTACCTATTCAACCAAGATCTCGCAAACTACTCAAACAAATTATCATCATAACCATTCAGCCTTTCCAAATACGGGCTGATACCTCCTTCTTTACAATAATGCTAGACTAATGGGTCTTTAAATTTGTAGTAGGATACAGGTTTAGTTCGAATATAGTCTCCCCCCATTCTGTGATTGCAGACCCAGTCAAAATTCCCAATTTTTGCCTTGAGCTTCGAACAAGTAGCTAGCTCTCGCTTCTGTTTGCACTGAATGTAGATGTGAAGGCTCATTTTACAAAATGCTCTACTGTGGTGACGTCTACTCCCATGCTTGAAAATACTTTCCCCTTGGTTTTCATGATGCGACTCTCGCGCCTCCCCCTCATGATACAAGGAATTAATAATGATACTCAAGGAAGTACTAAGGTTATCATTTTTTGAGATCCTCGATGGCCTTCTCCACGTGGACCACCTTCTAAAGCTATCTTTGTCATCAATGTGCATCATTCCTGATCTGTCGTCTCCTTCTGAATGATCTCTCTAATGTTTAGGGGAATATGAACATCTTGTCACCATACCCTCCATCCTGAGAATTGCTGACCAAGGTTGGCACAAGCATCAACGATCCTATTGCCTTCTCTGTAGGTATGGGTAATCTCGACTTCAAATTTAAAAAAAAAAGAAACTGGATATCAGTAATGATGTCTTTTAGCTAGATTCCAATGTTAGATGCTTTATTAACGGCATCTATGACCGTCTTAAAATCTCCTTGAATATTCAAATTTCTTATTCCTAGGGATATAACTAACTTTAATCCCCATAGTAAAGCCATAGCTTCAGCGTAGTTATTGCTCTGGCAACCAATTCCACCAGCATAGACAACAACCATCCATCTTTTTTCATTCCTTATAATTCTTCCTCCACTAGCTTTACCATTCAACTTGGATGCCCCATCAAAGTTGAGTTTCATCCAATTGGGTTTAGGTGGTATCCATTTAGTATGAAGTCTCTATAGAATTTTGGAATTGTCATGCCTAGGGATAAGGATTAAAACCTTCCATTTGGCTGCAATTTATCTTTCAAATTGAGATAAGGGTTTATTTGCAACACTAATATGAGTTGTTGTAACACTTTCCAAGATGGTCCTAGCAAAGGAGTTAAACACCTGAGAAGCATTTCTAGCAGCGTCCCTAAATTTTTTGTGATTGCGCTCTTTCCATAAATTCCAACTTAAACATGGCAGAGCTTGCTTCCATAATTCCTTAATCCAAGGATGTGTGAAGGTTGAGTTCTAACTGATAATTACTTGTTTAAGGTTAGAATTGCAAACCCATTCAATACCAAAGTTGTTAAGTATTGTGCCCCATAAATTTTGGGAAAAATCATAGTGGATAAATATGTGTGAAACTAATTCCTCTTTTGAACCACATAGAAAACATCTGTTTACCAAAGTAAACCCTCTCTTTTGAAGGTTATCTTGAGTAAGGATTTTGTTATGGGTAGCAGCCCACCAAAACAAGTTAATCTTTGGAATAAGTTTATGATTCCAAACCTTTTTCCATACCTCCTTATTTTGAGCTTTAGGAGTAAGCAGATGGTAGGCAGATTTGATAGAGAATGATCCATTCTTATCCAGCCACCACTATTGTTCATCCTCCCGAGGGAAGAGTAGGATTCTGATCTCCTGAACACATTGCTGAATCTCCCAAATTCTTGGGAGAAGCTCAGGCCTATGCACACAACAATCCAAAAGGTTTTTCCAGCTCCTTATCCCATTGTTGTTCTCCATATAATCACTGACCCTATCTCCAAAGAACTGGGTAGTCAAGTCAAAAATTTCTCCATAGTTTTCTTGAGAGATGAAAGCCTTGTCCCTTAACTAGGTATCCTCCTAGAATTTAATCTGCTAGCCATTTCCAAGCTTCCACCTAATTCCCTATTTGAGAAGGCTTCTACTTTTTAGCATTTTATTCCATATCACAGACCCCTGGGGTAATCCTGCCTGTTGAAGAAAGTTGAAATCATCAATGCTATGCATGTATTTGGCATACATTATTTCCCCCCACTCACTTTTGTTATGGATCAGGTTCCAACTAACTTTTGAGAGAAGGGCTTTATTCATGTTCCTGATGGATCTTATATTAAGTCCACCATGAGATTTTGGGAGACACACTTTTTCCCATCTGACTAAAGACATTCTCTATTTGTCTTCCACTCCCGTCCATAAAAAATTCCTTTGGATATGTTCCAGCTTTTCAAAAAAATATGTTGGAATTTTAAAAAGAGACATGAAGTAAGTAGGAATACCTTGCAAAGATGCCTAAAGAAGTTGCAGCTTACTAGCACTACTGAGTAGCTTCCCCTTCCACCCAAGATGTTTTCTCTATGTTCTTTCCACAATTCCATTCCAAAAACTTGGAGATACCTCTTTGACTGAGAGTAGGAGACCCAGGTAGGTAGCTGGTAAGCCAGCCTCAACACATTCTAATATATCAATGATTATATGTCTAAGTTCATTGGAAGTGTTGAAGAAGTACACATTGCTTTTCTAGAAATTTATGCTTTGTCCTGAGTCTCTGGAATAATCATTTAATATATTATTCCATCTTCCATCTTCTAGCTTCGATCACCGATGAGATGCCAAATAAGATGGTATCATCTACAAACTACTGTATAACCATAGGATGAAGGGAAGAGGCAAGTTTGATGCCTACTAGCTTTTTTGAGACTATATCAGCTTGTATGTATCTTCCCAGTGGCTCAACCATAATGATGAATAGGTACGAGGAGAGAGGGTCTCCTTGACGAATTCCTCTCGAGGATGAGAAAAACCCTTTAGGAACACCATTAACCAGCACTGAGAATTTAGCAGAAGAGACCACATTCCATAATAAGCAAGACAATTTATCATTAAATCCAAATTTTCTGATCACTTGGAACAAAAAAGTCCATGAAACTCTATCATAGGCTTTAGAAATGTCAAGCTTGAGGACCATCCCAAGGATTCTGCTCTTATCCATGGAGCGAATAGTCTTGTGTGTGGTGATCACAGCATCAAGAATCTATCTGCCTGGGATGAAACCTTTTTGAGCAGGAGAAATAATTTTGTCAAGCAAGGGTTGAATCCTCATGACCAGTAGTTTAGTACATATCTTATACACAGTGTTGCATAAACTAATGGGTCTGAAATTAGTGAGGTGTGAAGGTTGAGATTTTTTAGGAACAAGTATGATGAAGGTATTATTAACTTGTTTCAAAAGTTTTCCAGATCTGAAAAAATCATGAATGACAGCCATGAGGTCCGCTCCTACAATCTCCCAATATTCCTGAAAGAATATAGGAGGAAAGCCATCAGGACCCAGGATTTAAAAGCACCATTGTTGATTGCTTTAAGAAATTAATGTTTTGGGGCAAAGTTGGAGTTTTGTGTGAGTAGTGTTTAAATAGAATACAAAGGTGTAGAGTTAAAATTCCTTTATGTATAGAATATCCAATAATTATTATGCATTTAATTCATATGCATTCACTGAATTACATGTAACATATCATAATTACACAAACTATTCAATAAAATATGTATTAAATGAATGATTATACCCTAACTAGTCATTAATTCTTTCAAGTAGGCAACAATACAATCAACTTTTAAAACAAATACAAATGTATTATACAAAATAAACCGATATGCGCTTATGAGATTAATTATTGAAGGATTTCATGTCTTGGGGCTAGAGTTGGAGTTTTATGTCAATAGTTTTTACTATGATAAGTAAGATGCATGAGATGTGATGTGTTTGATGGTACACTCTATTGGATTTCTATCACTCAATTTATTTATTTAATTTTCAAATTATAGTAAATATAATAATTTAAGGAGACAATTATTCAATACCCTATTATAATTTTCCATTTGAAAATTTCCAATAGTAGTTGTACATACAATTTGCTAATACAATGTGAAGTCAAGATGCACACTGCCATTTTTTTTTGATCGCACTCTTTAAAGATCACCTTGTAAAAGTGTTGAGGTTGTGGGTGTGCCAAATTGTTTTCATTATTGGTGGTGGATAACATAGTAATACATCTTCATAAGTGGTGGATAACATAGTAATATGTTTATCTCAAAGCAATCAATAATACAATCAATATCAGTCAAGTTAATAATAAAAGGATCATGAAAACCCATTATTGTTGACTACTTGAACTTGATGGTATGGTTACTTGAAAATGATTTTAAGATTTTACTATTCTATCTTTAAACTTGCATTTATATTTTATGACTCAGCTCATGCTGAGGGTGGTTATAACTATTCCCTTAAATGGTGATACAAATGTATGTTTCTAATGTTTAATTTCATGTTACTAATGGAAAGAGTGACATAGGTGGTGGATAATTTAGTACTATGTTTCTCTTAATGTTATATTTATCTTAACTTATTACTCAATAGTAATGTTTTTTGTGAGCTTGAAAAACACTTATTGTGTTCGTTTTTGTTGATAACTCTATCAAGTTAATAATATAAGGATCATGGAAACCCATTGATTGTACTCATGACTACTTGAAGGAATTAATATTTTGGGGGTAGAGTTGGAGTTTTGTGTGAATAATGTTTACTATGATAATTAAGATGCATGAGATGTGAGGTGTTTGATGGTACACCCTGATGGGTTCCTATCGCTCAATTTATTTATTTAGTTTTGGAGTTATAATAAAGATAATAATTTAAGGAAATAATTCTCGAGTACCCTAGTATTAGTTGGCATTTTAAAGTTTTCATTAGTAGCCTTATATGGAATCTGTTAATGTAATGTATGGTAAAGATGCACATTGTCAATTTTTGATTTGCTCTCACTTTCTAAGGATAACCCTATCAAAGTGTTGAGGTTAGGGTGTGACAAGTTCTTTTCATTAACATAGGATGATTATATGAATCTTGAAGATAGTTATGTTTGATAAATGTTTTATTTTTTTGAATACATTATGGATAAAATATATGTCTTGTTTATTGTTATTTGATATGAACCATCATTCTATATAATAGTCTATTATTGTCCATTTTATTACAGTTTGTATAGTTCCATACATCTTGCTTGTTTGTATAATACCCTTTAAATTTTGTATAATGGTCTATTGTTGTCCATCTTACTACATAAAGGAAAGGAACCAATTAATAAATTTTTATTTACCTTAACATGTTGTTAACATACATTAGCCCCATTGTGAGTGTTGGACATTGACTAATTTGGTGGGCCCCATGAACATGTTAGCTAGAAATGTGAATGCACTGTCTAGTTAAGGTGATCGATCTTGATGATTATATGGACAATACCATTTACATTTTGTATAATGGTCTATTATTTTCCATATTGCTACGTAAATTAAATGAGCCAATAAACCATCAATATGTATAATGGTCTATTGCATCCATCTTATTATAATTTTCCTGTACATTTTACATTATGGTCTACTGTATATTACCCTTTGCTTGTCTTGTTATGATAATGGGATACATCTATTTGTATTTTAGATTTCTAAAATTTTAAAGTTGTAATTTTATTTATATTACATGACAATGCATGATTTCAATGCCTTATTCACATAATGATCCCTATATATATACATAAAACATATTTGATTTGGTTTGTGACCCCTATATATATACCTTATCCTAGATGTGGTCAATGTCAATATAATTGCATGATTTTAATCCATGTTCCCTATAGGACAATATGTTAAATGTTTGTCTTTACCTTTCATGTTTAAGTAGTTTAGTCGATTATGTGATGTTTAGTTCATAACATGTTTGTTTTAAAATTTATGGGTCTTTTGAAATAATATTTAATATTGATGATGAAAACTAACATACCATTATACAGGCTGATGGTTCATTAGGTCCTTTCATTCATGTATCAACATGGACAATAATGTGAATAGACTATGGGTCAAAATTCCAAACATTCAAATTCCTTTATAGTATAAAGCTAGAATACAAAGGTATATATTTCAAATTCCTTTATATGTAGTGTATCTGAGAATGATATAAATAATGAAAAGGGTATCATATATACAATAAAGATTCATGGAATTATATATATTATAATAAAGGGTATTATACAAGTAATACACACACACACACACACACACACACACACACACACACACACACACACACACACACACACACACACACACACACACACACACACACACACACACAAAGACTTTATTTTTGAAAGAATGTCAATACTTTATATGTGTATACCATTACAAAGAATGTACAGGTTGTGAATTTTCCCTTACCTCAAAGAAAGTGGATAAATGTCCTTACAATTTTGATGGTGTGGATGTACAAACTTCTAGTGTGACTGTATACTAAGAGGAAATTTTAAAATGAGGAATTTTAGACGTTGTCTTATGGAAGGAGAAGAGGGGTCTATATCATGATCACTTTATTATTGTTATTCAAATTTATAATAATGCATTTTCATGGAGACATGCTTGCTCAGCCTTTGAATGTAACATAACATGTCACATTAGGGTTCATGAACCCCCATTATATTTTATTATGAGTCATACACACATGGCACTTGTAAATGGTAATGAAGTTGAACACCACTTTAATCAAGCTTATTCTATAAAATAATTTGAATGATTTTAGATTTCTGACCCCTATTATCATTAATTTTGAATAGTCAAATAGGATTGAACTGCGTGTTAATGTTATTTTTTATTTGTTAAGGCCTCTCTAGAATTTTGATTTGATAACTTGGTAGGCTTGACTATGCTTAGACCTTTTGATTTGGATTGTGTTATATTTATTATATTATTGATTTATTAGAGGAAGCTATGTATCACATCAAATATAGTAACCTAATTAAGTATGTAAGGTAAATAAAATCATTTAATGTATTATCCTATATGGAATGGGGCATTGAAATAATGCAATTAGATCAACATTGATCATAGCTAGGATAAGGTGCAACTCTTTCAGTGCCATGTTCCTTATTGTTGATTGTGATAGGGTAATGGGGCATGAGCACCTGTAGACATCAAATTGGAACATCCCAAATGGCATGAAAGAAACTGGTATAAATTTTAACTTTTATAGTCAGGGAGTATAATGCATTCAACTGAGGTTAATTTTTAATTGTATCGGCCAACTGGGGGTCAATGTCTAGGGTGGGGGTCCATGCCAAATATACTGGATAGTTATGGTTATCAAAAAAGCCTTATCTTGTAAATAAAGTCTAACCTTATATTATAAATAAAGTGTGTTATATAAATATTTATTTATTATTATCTATATTGTAAATAAATAAGGTAGATGGATCACTAGTTGAATGAGTATGTAACAAGGATGTGGAGGTCAACTACAGATGTGGTTGTCCATGATAAAATTTTTGGCTAGTTATGTTCAACACTCATAAATTATTTGGGTTGGATCAATTATTGAATCCTCTATTATGAGCATAAACATATGGTATATTTAGCATGGGTTATCACATTGGTAGTTTAACTCCACATCCCCTTTGATTACATTATTTATTGGTTCTCCAATCATTTTTTTAGCGCATTATCTAGTTAAAAACCTTATCTTACATTAAGGGGAATGAGATTTGAAAATTATGATTTAATATATTTTTTATCATCACTTGCATCAGCCCATTATCCCTTCATCAATGGGAATCACTTATTACATCTTCAATTATGAGCTCATGTTGAACATACTAGCTAATTACACTCGTAATCAAGGATGTAAGAAGTGAGACCCATAATCAAAGGGCTAACAAGACAATTAAATAGATAGAGAGGAGGGTGTAGATGATATTTTGTGATTGTACAACACCTTAGTCTTTTACACTTTGAAAACTTAGAACTTGGCTATTCCTCTTAGTTTACACATGACTTGCTTCCACAAGCCTCACATCTACTCTAGATTGTGCCTCTTGGCCTATATCTTAGTTTGACCATCCTTATATTGATGACACAGACATCCCATGTTTCCCATAATCCTTAAAATGTACTTATCTTACACCTCTACAAGTTCTAATCCTGTTCCTTCTCTCTTTCTCCTTAGACACTAACATCTGAGATAGATAATAACATTTCCATTATTGTCTTGCCCCAACATAAGTGTCTAGTGTCATAAGTCATCCAATTTACAAATGAAATGTATCAAAATGGTTAGCCTAAGTGTTTTAATGGGAGTTATCTCCTAATAGGATTGATATACATATAATATCAACCCTCATTAATTCCTCACCTAGCAATTAGATCAAAATAACATTCAAGAAGCACTCAAGTTACCAAAAGGTTTCCTATTCTACCATATTCTAATATTATTCAAAGGAATAACCTAGCTACAAGTCTGAAGTTATAAAGGAGCATTCATAAGGTTATATTTTTCAAGTTACAAGATATGTCACTATTGTACTTGTTTTACATAAGATAGGTCACTATTGTACTTATTTTACACACATTACATGATTCACACACAAGACAACACATAGGGGAGATCTACATGAGTCTGAAGCCTTCTTCTAGATTATTGGCTATGTAGGTAGTTCCATTTGATATTGGATTAATTTGACACTATATTAACATTAATACATTTTTCCCCAAGGTGACATTGAATATGGAAAGCTAGGGTTTTACCATTTCACTAGGAGTGACAATCCATGAACCAAATATGAATGCACTAGAGTGAAGGTGAAGATAAACCCATAATAATCCTAGTGATTACATCCTATTTAAGAAGATATTTTATATGAGACAATAACATTAAACTTAGACACTAGCATCGATGTAATCATCCCAAGATGTTGCAATTATCCAAATAGCTAGAGGCACCATATTCATAATCTAACAATTGATCCAACATTATCTTCCTACTTGATTTTTTCCTATACCAGATCTAATACTGTGTTAGCATAAAAAACAACTAAGTACTCTCTTTTATGTCATTTATAATTCTAACATAGTTATACTTTTCATTAATAGCCTATCTTAGTTTTATAAATTTAACATATGGTACATTTGAGTTTAACATAATAATTGGCCTATTGTAGATCTGATATTCACCCTTGTGCTTTATCATTTCTATATTTTAAACCCTATCTACCCTAGTAGGATTAATAAATCCAAATTAGGGTTAAAAATTTGGTGAAATCAATTTTTGAACATCAAACCCTAGGCCACTTAGGGTTTTCTAATTTTTCTTATTGTTTTACTATGTTTCAAATTTTAAACTTCTCATTTGTAAAGTAATGGAAAATGTTAGTTCACAAACTTGATTCTAAATAGAGGATGAAGAATCATTGATTACTCATCTAAACAATAATAAAGGATTAATAGATGCATTTTTTTATATTACAAGAGATGAAATAAGCAAACAAGATAAAACCAAGGCTGCCTCACCTGGTAATGGTAAATTCATAGAATGTACTATAAATTAACCCACACTAAAAATCAATACATATAATGAGGGCATAAATGATGTGTTCTAAAATTTTTTCCCTAAAACTATGATTGATACATCTATTATGAACTTACCCATTGCCTCAACATAAATACCATTTTCAGTGCTTATTACTACTCAAAACATGTTTCCAACCCCTTTAGTGACTTCTCAAATTGTTAATCAAAATCCCATTGGGCCTATAGTTAAATCACTCCTTCAAGTCATAAATACCTTTTAGGATAAGGTTACAAACATTGAACAAAATGCTTCAAAGTGTTCACATGATATAGATTTGTGATGTGTTGCATAACCCTTTTGCACTTGAGATATCTTTGTACCCTTTATCAATTAGATTTGTTGCACCTAAGATCATTTTTTATGATGGAAAGGGTGATCTTGAATAACATATTCAAACCTTTTATGAAACATTGCTTGATTATGTTTTGAATGATAAAGTTATAACCAAAATATTTATGAGGAGCCTCAAGGACTATGCTTTGAGGTGGTTTTATGACTTACCTCTCCAATCTATGAAAGAATTCAAACCTCTTGTAGATAAGTTTTTGGAACACTTTTATATTAACATTACCAATAAGGTTTCCTATGTTCAAATTACAAAGATCAAACAAGGAATGAATGACCCAGTAAATGAATATGTCTTAAAATATAAGATAATGTTAGCTAAAATAACCAATCCTATGGTAGACAAAGAGTTACAAGACATATTCAAGCAAAGTTTGTTTGCTCATTTACATGAATCCATGTTTTCAAAAAGTTTCAATATTTCAAAGACTTATGCCATGCTATATAGGACCATGAAATGAAGCTTATGTCATTGAATAAGCTTAAGTATGTAGAAAACACACTAGCTACATTTACATCTAGTACAAAATTTACAATTAAACCAAATTATAAGATAAAACCTCTCGAGCCTAAAAAAGAAACAAACACCATGGATAACATAATTGAATAACAACCTAATCATTTTGTTCTATCTAATAAACCAAGGACATAGTTCACACATTTACTTGAGCTTCCTGCTTCATTACTCCCATAGTTGTTAGAGTGTCATCTTATTTATCTTCCTTCTCCTACAAAGGTTGATGTAAATTGTAAATAGACCTCTACCCAAAGGATATGATGCAAATGTTTATTGTGACTATAACCAAGGCCTTGGACATTATAAGAATAGATGTTTTACCTTAAATCATAAGATCTAGGACCTCTTTTATGGCCAACATATTACATTTGATGATCCTTTAAAGGAATCAGGTTCACAACTTGGTGATCACCATAAATAGAAGATATTTAACAATCCTTTACAAGACCATCCAAGAAGGAACTATAAATTTAAATGGAATATAATGCACATCCTCCTCCATCATATTATGGACACCCACTATATGGGGTCATTGGTACTTAAAAAGGACATGTAGCTCTTATGGTTTAGAAACCTATCATTTCCTTTGAAGATAGTGAAATTAAGGATGATGAATCTGATCTTCATTCTCTATTTATTTGAGCATACCTTGATAAACACCCTACATATAGATTTATGATTGATAATAGTGCAATTTAAAATGTTTGTACCATGACATTACTTACACATTTGGGTTATACACATCATGATTTACACCCCTCTATTAGATCAGTCAGAGCATTTGATGGGACCTCCCATAAGGTTCTTGGTGAGATTGATCTAACTTTATAGGTCAGTCCCATGCATATGGTTTCTAATTTCTCAATTATACCTTATACGAGTGTCTTGGACATGTTTTTGGGATGACCTTGGATATATGCTCTTTGATTAATACCTTATATAATGCATGGGTGTATTAAATACATCCATGCCAATCGAGTAATTTTAATTTATGGTATTCCATATGAGCATCCCATTGAAAAATATAAATTCGTACCCATGTAATTAATTATCAAGCTTGTTAAGGCTAATACACCACAAAAGGGCAAATAACAAACAATCCTATTTCCTAGGTGGCTAGTACTTGAGAGACGTTTACATTAGAGATAAATAATGGGTTCCACGAAATCCTCATCTTCTATGCACCATATTTAGATATCCATAACACCTAAACATGTTCCTACTATTGATATTCTAAATAAAATATAGAGTACACATAAATGGTTTACAAGAACCTCTATTATTTATATTGATACTTCATGACCCCAGAGTCCTATTATATATACAATGAGTATCATAGATACTATAGTGATACATATTTCACCTATACATGATCCTTGGTAGTACCACTAGTTTATTGCACCAAGTTCAAAATGGGGAGATGCCTATGGTCATACTTTGGATGAGGTCATAGGATGATATTTCTTCATACCAAAAAATAATCAAAAAATAAAAAACATTCAAAAAATCCAAAAACATTTTTGGCACCTACTTGTTCTATTGGCCCCTTGGCATCTATGTGTTAGTTCCATGCTGAAAACTAGCATATCATTTAATCCTACATACACATACATGGGCATACATAGATACATGATACACATATGAGTGTTGGGATTTCCATCTACTCATATCACTAGGACATTGGGGATATTTATATTCTATGATCTTGATATACACAGGTTATATGATTCAATGATAACTCTACACTATCATGTTTAAGCTTACATATATACTTACACATGCCTATTATCCATAATTATACATTACACAAGGTACTTGATATGCTATGTACTTGATGTTTTTTATAACACATTTGATCCATGGGTCACTATGACATGTTTATGTTGGTTGGTTATGCTTTTCCTTTACACACTTCTTTGAGTGTTGCTTTGATATTATCTTACTTTTTTGAGCATTTGAATATGCTCTGTTGTATGTGACCCCTATGCTTATGTTTTTTTTCTTAGAC
This sequence comes from Torreya grandis, assembly GCA_037957365.1. Taxonomy (NCBI): domain Eukaryota; kingdom Viridiplantae; phylum Streptophyta; class Pinopsida; order Cupressales; family Taxaceae; genus Torreya; species Torreya grandis. The sequence continues at coordinate 1,566,788 of JARHVA010001255.1, forward strand.
ATTTGAATATGTTATTGATTATTATATGGACATTTGAATATGTCATTCCTTGATTTTGTGGACATTTTGATTAAGTCATGTACATTTGATTTTATAGAATTTAAACATGCCCCTTGTTTGTCGTCTCCTTGGACCATTGATTTTTGACTTGCTTTTGAGTGCTCTTGTGTGTGTTTGTTTGCTTGTTGAGCTTGTATTATTACTATATGGATGTTGCCATAATATTTATCATGTATATTAGTCTTACATGTGATCACATTAGTTCTAAGTGAATCAATGATGAATTTACCTAGACATGTTTCATTTTATATGATACATGGTTACAATTTTATATTTGTCTTACCCTTTTGAGTAGAGGTAACTTCCAAATACTATTTTTTCCTCACCTCAAGGGGAATATTAATGGGGGCATTATTGGTAAGCATGTTATCCATACTTTTCATAGTTATTAAATATCAATGGGGGCATGTCATATGGACATGGATTTCACACATTCATAATTTATAGATTATAGTGGAGGCATGCTTTAGAAGTATGTTCTCCAAATTTATTCAATGTTTGGTACTTATACCAATTTGTAGATTTAGTGGGGGCATGTCATATGGGCATGGATTTCATAAATTAATAGTTTTAGATTCATTAGGGGAATGCTTTAGAATCATTTTCTCCACATTGATTCAATATTGTACTTATATTTCATATATTCAGTGGGGGCATACTTTGGAAGCATGTTCTCCACACCTACTCAGTATTTAACATCTCTAGTTTATAATTGGGGCATGTTTTAGAAACATGTCCTCCATATTGATACTTATAATAGTTTCATAATTCTCCATATATAGTAGAGACATGCTTTGGGAGCATGTCCTCCACACTTACATAGTTTTTTGAATTGGCTAAAGCACACAACTATATGATTTTAATACACATTTGTGGTATAATTTTATACATGGTACCATTATTACACATAGTTTAAGCATGAGACATATCTAAGGTGTATATGATATGCAACATGTGTATAATATTGAAAAATAAAAATCAATCTTAGATTCTAAAACTTTGCATGTACTAATACCCTATAGAATTTTACAGACTTTAGAGAGCCAATCTACTACACTAGTATGGTTGGGGTGATTAAATATCTCAATATTTCAAAGTTTTCAGTGGAATTGATCATAAAAACTCACCAAGTTATAAGTATCATTGGGTTGCATGGTTGAGATAATTTCAACTACTAGGTGGCAACTCACTTTTGCTCCAAAGTTTGGGGCATGTGACTTCTAAGCTCTCTCTTTCTCTCTATTTCTTAGGCTATATGCACTTTAAAGATTTATCTATATTTATCTTAATATTAGTTTTATAACCTTAAAATGATACATCTTTTAAAAAAATAACCTACTAATAGGCAAGGAAATTACATCAACACACAAGTATACTCCTAAGCCTTGCTCTTTCAATTTCAATCTATTTCAAGTAATTTTGACTTAGATTATATGCACTGATTATAAAATATAACATGCTCTTAGTTTTAGGCTAGTTACCAACAAAGAACTCAAAATTCAACTCCAACAAAGCACTCAAATTTAATTTAACAAATACAAGGTGTGCATACACACATGTACTTATTACTTTCCTTTAAACTAGCACTTTCATTACTAGATTAAAGGGGGGGGGATATAGATAATATTTTATGATTATGTAGCACCTTAGTCTTGTACACTTAGAAAATTCAAATCTTGGTTGTTCCTCTTAGTTCTACACATGCCTTGCTTCTACAAATCTCACATCTAATTTATCTTGTGACCCTTGGTCTATCTCTTAGTCTGAAAAACCTTATATTGATGACATAGAAATCCCATCTTAACCAAAATGTTTAAAAAAAAAAACTTATTTTATATCTCTACAAGTTTTGAGCCTATGATTACTCTCCTTCTCCTTGGACACTAATGTCTAGGACATATAGTAACATTGACATTACTGTCTTACCCCAACACAAGTGCCCATTACCCTAAAATCATCCACTTTGTAAATGAAACATATCACAATGGTTGGCCTAAGTGATTTAATGTGAGTTATCTCCTGATAGGATTGGTGTAAATATAATATCAACCCTCATTCATTCCCCACCTAACAATCTGATCAAAATAACTCTCAAGTTACTAAAAGCTTTCTTATTCTACCCTATTCTAATATCAATCAAAAGAACAACCCATATATAGTTTAGAAGTACTAAAGGGGTAATCATAAGGTCACATTTTCCAAGTTAAAAGATAGGTATCTATTTTACTTGCTTTACACACATTACATGAATCACACACAAGCCAACACATAGGGGAAAACTACATGAGTATAAGGCCCTCTGTTAGAGTATCGACTATGTAGGGAATACATTTTGATAACAATATCATTACGGGTTAGCTTGACACTATGTGGAAAGTAACCCATTTTACCCCAAAGTTATATTGAAGATATAGATCTAGGGTTTTACCATTCACCAGGAGTGATAATCCATGACCTAGATCTGAATGCACTAGAGTGAAGGTGAAGCTAAAACTAGAAGCATCCAGGTGGTCATACCTATTTGAGTAGATATTCCATCCCAAGCTAACATAGTTGTCCAAAGAGATAAAGGCACCAGATTCAAAATATAACAATTGATATAAAATTGTCTTCTTACCTATTTTTTATATGTACTAGATCCAACATATTGTTAGCATTAGAAATAGTGAAGTAATCTCTTTTATGTCATTTATTTGTCTAGCATAGTTGTACATTTCATTAATATCCTATCTCAATTTTATAAATTTAGCATATGGTAAATCTGATTTTAGCATATTAATTGACTTGCTGTAGATATGATATTTACCCTTGTGCCCTATAATTTTTATATCCTTAATCCTATCTACCTATTATCATAAAAGTTTACATTTCATGACAACACCCCCAATTGTGCTTATAAAGGAAATTAGAGGTGTTTTAAAGACAAGAATGATATTTTTTTACAGAATGGGAGACTGATTCCATAGCCTAATGGACAAAGCTTGGTAGAATAATGAAATATAACTATCTTTCAAGCTTCCAAATAGTGTGTTGAAGATATATCGATAATCTATCTTTCATTGCAACAAGATTCTTATCATCATAGAAAACATACTATGATAGAGAGAAAAGAGAAGTCATGAAAATAGTGAAAATTTAAGATAAAATCAAAATTCTCTAAAATTTATTGATTTTTGTCCTAATGCAGAGACCAAATTTGAGAGATGAATTTTGAATATAAAAATTTGGTACAAAAACTTCATCTTGAACTTCAAAACTCAAGGGAGAGAATCATAGCTGCAGGATTCAAGTCATGCAAAAATACCAATGCACTTTTATAAGTCATATAAATTTGTTTTTGTAAATTTCAAGTCATGCAAAAACACCAACATAGTTTTATAAGTCGTGCAAGTTTGTTTTTGAAAATTTTAGGTCATGCAAAAACACCAACACAATTTTACAAGTCATGTAAATTTGTTTTTGCAAATTTCAAGTCATGCAAAAACACCAACACACTTTTACAAGTCGTGCAAATTTGTTTTTAAAAATTTCAAGTCATGCAAAAACACCAATGCAATTTTACAAGTCATGTAAATTTGTTTTTGTAAATTTCAAGCAATGCAAAAAGACCAATGTACTTTTGCAAGTCGTGCAAATTGGTCATTGCACTTTTATAAGTTGTGTAAATTTCTATTGCACTTTTGTAGGTTTCAAGTTGTGCCAAAATCAAATTTAATAGTTTTTACCTTTTTAAAATACTTGGAAGTTATAGATAATTTAGATGGAGATAGAAAGGTTGACGAGTTCTCCATCAACTACCTTCTCAAACTCTACCACCTTGTATAATATCCTTCAAAACTTGCAACATGAAAATTCCTTTTTAATAAAAATTCCCACCAATTATTCTAAATTGCCACCTTATCCCTCCACGTAGCCCACCAATGTCTTTTCAAAGCTTATTTATCATAAATAAGTGGTATAACATGTGAAAAGACTTACTTAAAAAAATGTGGTATGCTTGAAAAGTCAAACTTTTGGGAATCATACATAGTTTTTGTTAAATAATTTTCAAAACCTTTTCCCCACAAATTTTATTCAAGGTTTTTGGTGTTTGAATGGTGGTTTGAGAATAATATGTGGTTTCATTCCTTTATGAAGGTGTTTCACTCAATAATTCATGGTATCAGGTGTTCAAAGGTGGTTTTAACTATAAAAGCCATGGTTTTGAGATTTAGAAGGTGGTTTTGACCATAAAAGCTATGGTTTTGAGCTTTAGGAGGTGGTTTTGAGAAGGAAAACCCATGATGTTGAATGTAAGAGTAGTTTTGGCTGGAATAAGGGAAGTTTTGGTAAAATAAAAGTGGTTTTGTATGTGTGGTGGAATTCTAAAAGCTATTTTACCTTGTGCATCATTTTGAAGACTCTTTTACATGCATTTTGATCATTCAAAAGCCGCCATGCTCCAAAGAGCTTACAAGCTTCAAAAATGCATTTATCATCATTCAATGTGGTGTCAGGGAAATTTGGAGTGGTTTGGGGTGGATTTTATATAGTTATGTAGTTTTTAATGAACTATTATTACATCATACAGTCTTATTTTATTAAGTTTATTTTGTATGTAAAAATTGTAATAAAATTCTGCCATGATGATTATAAATTCCTTAAGAATATGTAGGATTCCATGTGTTTATTGATGCATAGATTTTATATACATCTTGGTTTTTTGATGCTTTCAACTATGTGTTTATAACTGGTACAAACGTGCTGAAATTGAGCATTGAAAGACTTGATTACCTAGATTTTCCATTTGTGTAGAATATTTGAGTAATAAATTCAAATAATATCATCATGGTGTCAACTATTAGAAATGATGGTCCCCTATATGGTATGTTTAATAATCCAACAAGCCAAAAGTGCAAATAGAAGTTGTTATCAGAGAGAGTTAAAATTGTCCTCAACAAAAGTGAAAATAAATAAGCTTTGCCAAATGCTTTTAGTCTTTTCATGTACATGTTGGATGTTGTTTTGCAATTTTGTAAGTGCAATCTCATAAATTTAATTCATGTAAATGCACTATGTCATTTTATAATTCTTGAATCATGCAATTTTGATTTGCACATTTCAAGTGGTGTAAAATCACCAAAGCATTTTTGCACCACTTAAGTAGTGCATTTTTGTAAACTCTTTTTTGTACCATCTATAATGCAAAAAAGGTGGTTACACACCTTAAACACCTTCTTACATTATAAATATGAGTGTTAGGCCCATTATAATGGGAATTTTAGTAGTGAGAGTCTGTATAGACTTTTTGAATGATGAGATTATATTTTCAACTCAATAAAGATTAAAATAAGGAGATTTTACAGACTTTGTATTCAATATTTCTTTGTGAGTTATATCTATGTATATTATTCACCTATTTCTATATCTTTACTTTCAATTTATCTACACAATTACTACCAAATTATCAAAAAATGAGAATTTCACATTAAGTATTTTTTTAAGAATATTTTTGTGTTATTTATATGATTGTGAAATCTCATAGGGGTTTAAGAAATATTTTAATTGTTTGTTACGAGTAAATATGAGATAGTTGTCTTTCATTTTGTTACCAGTAGTAGATAATTATATCAATATATGTTTTGTAATCCTAAGAGTGCATTATGTCTTTACCACCCATTGAAACAGAGAGATCTCAAAGAACACAGTATTTCTCCTTCTTAGGCTATTCTAGTGAATCTATGTGTTTAGTCACCTAGAACTGTCCTTAATTTTTCTCAGGGTTATTATGGTAGCTTCTATGTTTAACTTTATATAATAATCCCATTCTCCTATTTACTTACTTTATTTTTCATCATTCCCTTCATTCATCTCATTTCCTTTCTATATCCTTTTTATGCTTTATGGTTAAAAGTATGAAACCCCAAATAAAAAACATTTTTTTTATGAATAACCTTTCCCTTGATTTTTCCTTTTTGGCTTTTAATAAAGTTAGATTCAACTGCTAATAGGAGAGGGACTTTATCCCTATGTTGTTAACTAACTTAAGGACTTAGTTCCTATATTGTTGACTCAAAGTCACTAATTTGTTCCCCTGACAAAATTTTGAGCCAACAATTTTTAGAAACTCTATTGGAGATCAAGGTGTTTTATGCACATGATTTTTAGACATTTAAAGGAACATTCCTTAGAATGGAGGATGACAACTCCATTGAGAAAAATTACCTAGTACTTACATCTTTATGATTGAATAAATGGCGTTAGTTCACCCCAACCCCAACATTCCCTATATCCCATGGGGAAAACATTTTGGGCCATTATCTTTGGCCCAATATAATGAGTTACCATTAGGCTCAAGGAAGAAATTTTCAAAGTTTTTTGAAGAAAATGACCAAGATACAAATAACCATATCTTGGACTTCACAATATCTTGCAGCATCCTGGGAGTTATGCATGAAGATGTTACTCTCAAGATTTTTGTTAAAACTCTCATTGGACCTACTACTAGGTGGTTTTGGTACCTGAAGATGGATGCATTATGAATTGGGACTCCTTGAAGAACAAGTTCTTGAATACATTCAAATTAGTTGTAGATGTGTGTACATTATTATCATATTTATTTTAAATATAAATGTACGATGATGAGAAAATGAGAGAATTCATAACATGTTTCAATAAATTATTGAAACGAATTCCTTAGGTGGATCAACCAAGTCCCAAAAATCAGCTCTATGTCTTCATTGGCTCTCTATAGCTAGAGATCAAATTCATCTTGTTGAGGAATAGACAAATGACCTGGAAGCTACACAATAAGAAGCTATCAAGATTGAAGATGACATGGTATTGTCTAGAATGTTAAAGAAAAAAGTTTTAAAACATATTATAATTGTTGGAAATAGTGAAGTGGTGAAATCAAACAAGAGATTTCGAAGGCAAATTCTTAATCAAACATGTCAAAATTATAATAGAAAAAAGATAAAGTGCTTCCTGTCACATATGATTATTTTAGTTTCATAATTGTAGAAGAAGGTGAATAGTTGAAATAAATAATGATTGATCAGAGAATAGATGAAAAAATTAGTTTTCCCCTTGACATAAAAAATAAATATTTGCCTATTTCACAAGATTTCTTAAACCTCACAGTCCTAGGATAAAATGAACTATTCGAGGAACAAGTAGTTGATTGCCAAATAGAAAAGAGTAATAACATAGAGTATGATGTTTTACTTACTAAAGGTGAAGATAACATAGAAATATTTTTATATGAAAAAGAAGATTTCTCTTGTATCAGAATGGAAGACTCAGTGATCAAAGGTGAATATTCCCCTGACACTTGATTTTCATGTCCCCTTGTAAAATTCTCTAAAAGATTTAAATCCAAAGAAATCAAGCCTATGTATATTGGAAACCATAATCATGTGAATGTTAAAATAAGAAAAGATGTGAATATAAAATAAAATGAATGGTTTCCAATATTCATTACAAGTGAAATGAAAACTATCAAGGCATACGAGATTGATAAAGGTGAAGACAATGACTCATTTAATGATGAATTCATTTCTATCATGAGAAGTAACTTGGAAATGAATATCAACACTCCATTTAATTTAGAAGACAATCAGATTATGGTTTCATCTCAAAAATAGATATGTGACACACTTATCTTCAATTCAGATACTGTATCTAACACATATGCATTTGAATTCACCCAAGAAGACATTGAAAAAGTTTGGCATTACTTATGAGTGCTCAGAAAAGATTGGAGAGTTCACAATGATTTAATTTCAAAAAAAAAAAAAAACATTAATTATTTATTCATTCATGATCATCCCTGTGTGAATGATAATTGTATGTTTTTCTTCCCTCATCCTTATGTGAATAATAATTGTATGTTTTTCTTTGCACCTTCTTGGTCAATGCTGCTAAATCTGTTTGGAGTTCATAAGTCAAATCCATTATTCCAAAATGGTGGGTACTTTTCCCAACTAGTGAATGGTTTTGTACAGTCTTCTTATTTTTTTTGGACCTCTATAAATAGTTTTACTTTCCCTTGCTTATTTTTCCCATTTTATTTTGGTGTGTGTGTCTTACTTTCAATAAATACAAGTTGTTTTTTATTCCTTGTTCTCCTTATTTTGGACCTTCTTATTTCATATGTTCTTAACCATGATCTATACTTGCATTGATTCCCAATTAGTTCAACATCTTAGATCCTCATGTGAGTTGTTTAGTGTAAAGCTTCTTTAGTTCCTAGATGGCATACATAAATGGGCCATGAAGTATTTTGGTAAAGTGAGTTTCCAAAATAGTCATTTGATAGTTTATATAGAAAATAGTTGTTGTAATTATAAAAATGGTGATATGGATGCTTGTATCTCAAGCAAAAAAATAAATAGGTTTATCATGGATCTCTTCAAGTGAATAGACAAAATTTCAAGAACATGTGATCTGGCCTAATAATACATGTTCATTTCTCATATGATTGAGATGAGTGAACTAGCTATTAGTTGGTCAGATCAAAATCCAAAAATATTCAAAGTAGAAGATCTAACTTGACATCACATGTTCATTTCTCATATAATTGAGATAGGTGAATTGGCTATTATTTGGTCAGATCAGGATGTGCACATGAACTACATATAAGTATTCTTGAATCCAAGTTAATGAGGCACCAATCATGTAAGATTTTGGAGTTCTCCTTTATTCCCTTTAGAAATGTGATCCCATAGCCAGAGCCAATTATTGTCGCAAAATTTTACATTTAACAACACCCCCAATTATGATCATACAAAAAATTAGAGGTGTTTTACAGATAGGGATGGTAAATTTTTTGTAGAATAGGACATTGAATTTGTAACCTAATGGACAAAGCTTAGGTAGAATAATGAAATCTAATTATCTTTCAAGATTCTATATAACATGTTGAAGATATCTTGATAATTCTTCTTTCGATGCAATAAGATTGTTGTCATCATGAAAACCATACCATGATAGAGAGAAGAGAGAATTCATGAATTCATTTGATCTTATTATCAAAGTGAAAATTTAAGGTAAAATCAAACTTCTCTAAAAGTTCCTAATTTTTGTCCCAATGTGGAGACCAGATCTAAGAGATAAATTTTGACTATAAACACTTGGTACTAAAACTTCATCTTGACCTTCAAAAATCAAGGGAGAGAATCATAGTTGCAAGTTTTAAGTCATTCAAAACCACCAATGCACTTTTGCAAGTCATGAAAATTTGGTTTTGTAAATTTCATGTCATTCAAAAATACCAACACACACTTTTATAAGTGTAAATTTATTTTTGCAAATTTTAAGTCATGCAAAAACACCAATGCACTTTTACAAGTCGTGCATATTTATTTTTATAAATTTTAAGTCATGCAAAAACACCAACATACTTTTGTAAGTCATTCAAATTTATTTTTGCAAATTTCAAGTCATGCAAAAACACTAGCAAACTTTTACAAGTCATGAAAATTGGTCATTGCACTTTTACAAGTTGTGTGAATTTCTCAATGCATTTTTGTAGATATCAAGTTGTGAAAAAACTATCCATCCTTTGTGCACTACTTAAAAGTGATAAATAATTCATATGGAGATAGAATTCTAGGTTGACCATTGTTACATCAACTACCTTCTCAAACTCTACTACCTTGTATAATATCTTTCAAAACTTGTAACATGAAAATTCCCTTTTAATAAAAATCCCACCAATTATTCTAACTTTCCCCTTTATCCCTACACTAGCCCACCAATGCCTTCTCAAAGCTTATTTCTCACAAATACATGGTATAACATGTGAAAAGACTTGTGTGTGTGTGTGTGTGTGTGTGTATGTGGTATGGTTGAAAGTCAAACTTTTGGAAATAATATGCTGTTTTTGTTAAAGACTTTTCAAAACCTTTTCCCCACACATTTTATTTGTGGTTTTTGGATTTTTAATGGTCGGTTGAGAATAATACATGGTTTCATTATTTTATGAAGGTGGTTTCACTCAATAATTCATGTTTTTAGGTGTTCAAGGGGGGTTTTGACCATAAAAGCCATGGTTTTGAGATTTACAAGGTGGTTTTGACCATAAAATCCATGATTTTGAGCTTTATAAGGTGGTTTTGAGAAGGAAAATCCATGATGTTGAATGAAAGAGTAATTTCGACTGGAATTAGGGAGGTTTTGGTAAAATAAAAGTGGTTTTATATGTGTGCTAGAATTTTAAAATCCATTTTGGTGGCCTTTTGAAGACTCTTTTGCATGCATTTTCATTATTCAAAACCATCCATGATCCAAAGATCTCAAAAGCTTAACAAATTTATTTGACATCATTCAATGTGGTGTTCAAGGAAATTTGGAGTGGTTTGGGGTGGATTTTATACAGTTGTGTAGTTTTCAATGACCTATTATTATTATTGACCATTTTTCCTTGCAAGCTAAAATGGATAAACCCCCTATAGTCAGAATCTTGTATAAGAGATTTTTATAATGTTATAGGGTATGTTTCAACTCATTTGATGTCATTTCATATGCCATTATAAGCTTTGGTCATAGTATAACTCAGTCCTTGTGTCATTTGGATGTCTTAAGGGTCATTTTAGAGTCTATATGCAAGTGGTAGATTTTCATGGTGCTGAGCAGTTGCATGAGCAAGTCTAGAAAAGCCTAATTTTAGACTTAGGAAATTTTTAGCTTTTGGCTAAGCATCAAGAATTATTTCAGACATTTTGTCCAAAGAAAAGGCCTAAAGACATAAATTATTGAGAATATTTTATCTGTAATTAAAGCCTAAAGGTCATTTATTTTAGGAAAATTATCCAAACAATTTCCCCGAAGGGTCATTCTTCAACAAAGTGTCCTGATACAAAAGTCTCAAAGGGTCATTTTTTTTAAGCAAAATGTCCTATACAAAGTCTTAAAGGGTCAAAAATGTCATTCAAAAGCAAAAATCTCGAAGACAAAAGTTTTGACAAAATGTACAAGGGCACAAATTCTTTCAAAAAAACTATTTTCAAAATTTAGCCAAGGCTTGGATTTCCTTCGGGGAAAATGTTTCATGACAATTTTATTGAAGACCGAATTATTTCAGACCTTTTTTGAGGCAAAAGACTAAGTACAAATTCTTTCAGGGAAAGTGGCCAAGTAAAAATCTAGAAGGCATGAATTCTTTTGGATATTTGTTTGAATCAATTACTACAACAAAATTACATTGCATAATTTCCTTGGAGAAATTGTCCCACTTTATTTGGCTAAGTATTGGAATTCTTTTAGGAAAATTATTATGGGAAATTTCCTTGAAGGTAGAATTCTTTCATGGAATTTGTTTCGAAGGCAAAAGGCTGAGTATAAATTATTTTAGACAATTTATTTGAAACAAAAAGGCCATAGACTTAATTCTTTTGAGGAAAGTGGCCAAGCAAAAATCCCAAAGTCATTTCTTTCAAACATTTTATTTGACACAAAAGTTTTGACAAAAGGACTGTAGATAGAGTTATTTTAGAGAAAGGGTTTGAGATAGAATGTCTGAGATAATAAGCCCAATGTAGACTTTTTATTAAATTTAATGGTTTCAAATAAATTGTGTGTTTGATCCTTCAAAATTGATCCCAATAGGATCTCATAGTGTTCATAAGCTTACAGGGACATGGACCAGATTGGCAAAATATTGGAAACTCATTAGGACCTTGAAAGATTCAATCAAAATGACTTGGGCAAGTAAAGGGATCTGACCATCATCAGGATGTCATGAATAAATAGACTAGACAACATTTTTTTACATTTTATAAATGAGCTTAGGAAGCCTCACATGACCATTAACCCATGCATGATTAAGTCCTTAGTACTGAGATCATTCTCTATAAATTTCATATCTCAATGAGTCTTTTATCTTGAGATCTAACCCTTTAAAGTTTAGCTTGCCAAGTCTAAGGGGCCAGGCCATCTTGCACATCACATAGAGTTGAGTAGACTGGTTTTTTTGAGCATTTTTCATCTTCACTCAGAAAGTCATGCAAGCCAAAGGATTGTAGTGCCATGGATCTCTTCATGCCTAGATCATATCCTGAAAGTTTCAAGTTTGCATGAGCTTCCTAATTCAAGTTATGAGCATTCAAAGTTGGACCTACAGAGCAAGATGTTCATGCAAGTGTCAAATTCAAGCCTCATCAAGTAGCCATTTATATTCAAATTATTAGTGACAAGCACACAAATTTCATACAAAGCATGTAGTTTAAATCACTTAAACATTTTGTAAATACACTTAGAAATATATTAGAGCAAATAGATCAAGTGGGAATAATCCTTTTAGCATCAAGAATGTTTCTTAAAAATTTGTTGCCTTCATGAATTTTTTGCTTCTAGATCCAAGCATTCAAAGTTGGTCAAATAAACATAAGACATTCTTGATAATCTCAAGTTTGAGCTTTTCAAAGTAATTATTTGGGTTTAAAAGGTCCTTAAAAGGTTTAAATTTGATCAAGATCTAATGGTCCTCATGAGTTTGCATACTGACATATGAGATTTAATGGTTTGCACTAGATTCAAACAAGTCAAAGGGTCCTTAGGTTTAAATCCATTAAAGAGCTATAGGTTAGACAAGATTTGATTGTGCAGATTAATCAAGTATAAATCCAATGACACGAGCTTGACTAATAATAAAGTGGTCCCACTAAGATCTATGATCAACATTGATTCATACATCTTGATTCGATGAAGTTAAAAGGTCAAGGAGCTCAAGAGGCCACCAAGTGGCATGAGCATGTTCTAGCTAGTAGAGGATCTATGGATTACATTCATTTGCATTAGGTAGATCAATAGAGTGAGATGAGTCAAAGTGTCAATTATTTGAGTTAATTTTCAACAACCAATCAATAAAGGTGATCCCAGGTAATTTAGACAAAGGTTAATAAAGCAATTTTTGATGGGGCAAGGTAAATAAAAATCATGGCACTGAGTTTGAGCATGGTCTATTTTTTGAACCAGAGATGATATTTCAAAGGATGCCACCAAGGAAGACATGTAAACCCCAATGGTCTCATATCTAAGACTAAATACATGAAAATCACCCTTCTCTCCACCATTGCATGCCATGACAAACTAGTTAGGAGTAGTTTAACACCAAGATAAAGCTCTAACAGATTGATTTGATTGATTTAACTACATTGATGCTAAAACTTAGGTTCAAATAACTTGATCCTATCATTGCAACCATTAGGGAGCATCAACAAGGGAATAATGTAAATGTGTAACCACTTGAAGTGACCTAGATCAATCAAAAGGTTTGAATGATCATCTTTTATAGGGGAAGTTATAACTTTAGTTCAAATGGAGTTATGCTCATTTGATTCCCTTTTCAACATGAAAATCTCTCTGTCACTCTTTTTTCTATAAATATAGCCTTTGAGCTATTGTTAAGCATCCTTAAGGCTGGCATAACTATATTCTATTAGAATTTATATTATGCACCTCATGGAGTAGTGAATAGAGTATTTTTGAAGTTGTTTACTAATCTGAGCTTAGTGTGTGTATTTTTCTGATATGCAAAAGTGGTTGTCATCTTCCCTTTATTGGTCCAGGTTCAACCTAAGTGCTAATAAAATTTCTTGTAGGTCATTTGGAGTGTCTTAAGGTTGATGTCTCAGGTAAAAAATGGATAGTTTATTGTAATTTCTTTTAATTAAGCCTTACCCTCATCACCCTCCAGCCTAAGCCCATCAAACTAACCTCTAGGTGAAACACTATTGCTTGAAAATCATTTTAGACATTGCATTAGTTCTATTCATAGTCTATAAGTATGTTAAGGAGTTTAATCTTGAGAGTGGATCCTTGAAAATTTAGTGCATCACCTCCTTTAGAGTAGGTTCTATACATGCATTATCTAACTATTTTCCCATAAATAATTAGTTGGTATAGATAAGATCATTTTAAGATATGTTTAGGGAGCTAGCCCTTAAATCTAGAGGCTCATTTTCCATATAAGTACACCCACATACCTAGAAATGTTTCCATGTTGCATAAATATGGAAGAGACTTGAACAAACTCTTATAGGGTGTAATATTTGGTGACAACAGTTTTGACATGCTCTATGGGACACATTATCTTCAAGACAACTTGTCAAGGTGAATGTTAGTCTTGATAAACACCAACTACAAATTGGTGTGCTACTCAGTATTTGTCAACTCATTCAAGGTAAATCTAGTTTTAGACCATTATTTTGTTATAAAATTTCCCCTATAATTCATGGTCCTCACTAGGTCATCCTCTGATAGAACTATAATCCTATTAACCCACCCATTCAGCCTGTAATCCCTCTTGTAATTCAGTTTCCATAGCCTAATATACCCTTTGAAGAAAAAATAAATTTTACTAGGGAGGAAGAGGTATAAGAAGTTGAAGAAGTTAAATATATTGAAGAAGAAGACATGGATATACCTCACGATTTCCCTTCCTTAAATACTGATAATCCAAGTCAACTTCTAGTATGTGATGCCATTCCTCCTAATGCTAGGAAAGGTGTGCCCACATTCAATGGTGAGAGTCATGTCACACCTAATGAGCACATTAGAGATGTTTATAAATTTTATAGTTTCCAAAATATTATTTGAGAGAACATTTCCATTAGACTCCTTTCCATGTCCCTTAAAGGTAAGGATCTTGATTAGTATAGAACTCTATAAGGTGGATTGTTGTTGACTTCGAGATTTGGAAATGAAAGTGACCACGCCTCTCTCATACATAAGCTCCACATGATAAAAAGGGGACCCAAAGAAATAATGCATGAATTTAATGAAAGGTTTAATAAGACTTTACATAGATTACCTCCTCCCATGAGACCACCTGCTAGCTTCATGTTCCCTACTTGCTTGAAATCCATTGGGACTGAGATTACTGTCATGCTTCAATCTATGGGAAGATACACCCTCCCTAAAGCATATGAGCTTGCTATCAAAGCTGAAAATAATCTCATCCAAGCTAGATGATTACCACCTAAAGTGTCTATGCCTCCTTTGTTTCATGCTTATGATATTACTTTAGAAGTGGCTCAAGTTCCTAATGCCAATACCAAGTCGAAGGTTGATCCTAGGTGGGCAAAAAATAATGTTGATTGGAAAGCAAAGTTCTTAGCCTTAGAGGCTCAAAATAGGTAGAATAATATGCAATAAGGTGCATATCATAATCCTTACCCCTATCGACAATAGTATGGTCAACAATATGGAAGAGGAAGAGGCCAATGGCAGCCTAATCCCAATAGGCCTGCTAATGTGAATAATCCTAACTCTACCACTAATGTAAGGGAGATGGTACTAGTTCATTTAAATTTGGTACAAGGAGAAGATTATTAATAATACCAATTCAAGGATGTCAATGAGAATGGAGAGAAAGCTCCAGTGGCTCAAAGAGTAGTTACCCCCCTCTTATCAAATGAGGATGAGGTGATGATGTAAGTTAATGAGGATTAGAAACCTCAAGGAGAGATCTTCACTAATTTTCTAGTTGAAGACACTTTTGTGATACATCAGGGATCCTTTATTAAAAAAAAATAAAAGTACCAAGAAGAAGGATATAGGAGGTGGTAGTGGCATGCCCATAGGCTCATCTAATCCTTCTGCAAGGCAACACAATGTAGATGCAAGTGTGATAGTTCCAAAAGCTTCTACATCTACATCAAGTCAAAATATGGTAAGGTCTACTATTATTCCTTAGGTTCCAAGTAATTATTTGCCTAAAATATCCCAAGAGAAAGTAGGTATGGATTATTTAAACATTGTAGTTTCTTTGAATAATACTAAAATATCCATTTCCCTTTGGGATGTCCTTCATATGCCTGGTCAAAATGAACTCCTATAAAAGTAGTTATTTGCCATCATTTCTAGTGTCTCACCCCTAAATAAAAGTCATGACCATGTTACCCTTGAAAATGATCCTAGTACCTTTGTTGAACCATCCAATAGAGCTGATAAACCTACACCATTTTACCTCACCCTTATTATAGGCAACAATTTGGTACACAATTGCATAATTGATAGTGGAGCTTCTACTTTTGTCATCCACAAAGTTGTAGCTGACAAGCTAGGACTAAAATATGAGCCACATGGTAAAGGGGTACTTCAATTATATGGTACACCTAATAAGATAGTAGGATTGATAAAAGGCTTGAAGGTTTTCTTTTATGATTGTCCTAGTTTTCCCATCTTGCAAGACATAGTTGTGGTTGATCTCCTAGCCCATTTTGCAATCTACCTATCAAAGGAATTCACAACCAAGATAGGTGGCTACCTCTCAGTTGAATAGTATTTATTTACCTTTAAAATAAGGTACGAGGCCAAGGTGAAAATTAAGACACAACCCCTTGTAAGGTTTCATATTGAACCTTACATTGAGATAAGCTCCAATCTAAATTATGTGGCCCATGAATAAAATGAATCTATTGTAGATGATGGTAATTATTCTAAACTTTATGGTATTTTAGATTTTTTTATTGATGAATATGGAACTAACACTTATGAGAAGGGTCCTTATGGTCTCATGGAGTAAATTGATCTAGGAGTATATTGTATACATGAATAAAGAGTACCAACACCTCTACTTTCCAATGAGGAGGGTGAAGATGATGAGCTATGGAAGATGTTTTTTGATGGTTCAAGAAGTAAGGTTGGTGTAGGGGCTGGTGTTATGTTGGTATCTCCATCCAAACAACAATATTATGCTTCATACAAATTTCATTTTAGTTTACTTGTAATGTGGATGAGTATGAAGTTTTAATTCATGGCCTTCAATGGACAAGGAGAAAATGAATCAAGAACTTATAGGTATTTGGGGAGAGTGAATTAGTTGTGCATCAGGTGAGGAATATGGTTATTACCAAGAAACCTTTTCCTTAATACTATAGGCAAAGGGTATGGGATTTTTTTGAATACTTTAGTAAATTCAATATACAATTAGTCTCAAGGGATTAGAATAGTCATGCTGATAGATTAGCTGCCATAGGAGCTCAATTTGATACTCCAACTACCATAAAGGAGGAGGAAAAATAGTCTCATATTAAGGTCATTATCAGACTTTATTTACTTGATAATTGTCTTGGCAATTTTTTGACAGTGACAAACACATTGCATGCTTCTTACACAATGAGGCTAAGTTTTCTGTAAGGATTCAAAGGAGGCTCCAAGAACAATTGGGTGATCAGATTTTTCCACTGAGAACCAATAAGATACCTAAGGGTTTGGTGACCATAGAGAGTAGATTCAAGGAGAATTATTAAAATAAAAAGGAGAAGGTGGGTATGTGTACAAAAGAGGATAATTATGAAGGAGTCTTGATCTTTAAGAACAAATTCCTCAAACTAGGCAAGGTATGTTCTATATTAGAGAAGCAAGCATTCATTGAGTTGTATATTAGAGTTTCATGATATATTTACTTGGTAATATAAGGACATCAAAGGATTTTATCCTATCCTAGCCTACCATACCATTGAGTTTGAACCTAGAGTTAAACTGGTTAGATTGAAGCAAAGACCCATCAACTCTAAGGTCGATCAACTCATGAGGTTAGAGCTTACCAAAATCATTGAATGTGAGATAATATTTCCCATCAAGCATTCAACATGGGTAACTAACCTTGTGCCTATTATAAAGAAGAATGGGGAGATAAGACTTTGTGTAAACTTTAGGGATCTTAATAGAGTGTTACTCAAAAATTACTATCCTCTACCCTCAATGGAGTAGATTTTGCAAATGGTTTTAGGTTCTTAATATTTTTATCTTCTAGATGGATATTCAAGCTATAATCAAATTTTAGTCAATGAAGATTATTATTTTAAGACAACCTTCACTATTAAATGGGGGAATTTTGCTTATAGGAATATGCCCTTTGGTCTGTCCAATGCCGATGCCACATTTTAAAGAGCAATGGATATGGACTTCAAAGTTTTGATCAATGAGATGATATTAGTTTATATAGATGATATAATAGTGTTTTATAAAGATGATAATTAACACATGCAAAACTTAAGTCAAGTGTTTGAAAGATGCAGATAGTATGGAGTATCTCTTAACCCAAATAAGTGCATCTTTATTGTTCATGAAGGTAAGATCTTAGGACATATTATTTCTAAAGATGATTTGACTATTGATCCTAAGAGATAGAGGTTATTCTAGGCTTATCATTTCCATTGCATAAGAAAGGTCTTCAAAGTTTCTTAGTTAAGATAATTTTTTTAAGGAGATTCATACCTGGTTTTGCATCTTTAGTGAAACCTACCACAACTATGCTGAGGAAGAACCAAGTCTTTTTTTGGTCCAAAGAGGGTAAGAGAAATTTTGAAGCCATAAATAAAACAACTGTAGAAGTTCTTACTCTTGTGAATCTTGATTTTACTAAAGACTTCATGTTGTATTCATTTTCTAACCTTGATACTATTTTAGCCATGCTGATGTAAAATAATGATGAGGGTGTATACCAACCTATTGCATTATTTAGTCAAGTTTTAAAAGATTATGAAGTCAAGTACACTTTTGTGGAGAAACAAGTCCTTGCTATCGTAATAGGACTAAATAATTTTAGACATATGGTTTCAAAAAATAAGACTCATGTTATGGTCTCTCATCCTAGCACTAAAGAGTTTTTTTTAGTAAAGATCTTAGTGAAAAGAGGGTAGGGTGGATCACTAAGGTAATGGAGTATGATGTTGATATCAACATGATAAAATTGGTAAGAGGTAAAGGCCTTTGTGAATATCTGGCTTTATAACTTCATGAGTCAAAAGAAGCGGCTCTAATTACTCATGATTGTCCCCAACCAACTAGTTCATTGCCTCCATAAAGTTGAACACAAGATGTGATCAAATTTCTCCAAAATGGTGATTATCTTAATAATATGAATAGATCACAAAGGAGATATTTTAGATTGTAATATATTCCATTTTATCTTGTGGATGGTTTGCTTTTTAGACATTAATGGTGTGTTATTGAGATGCATTGATAATTACCAGTTTGAATTGTTGCTTGAGAAGTTTCATAATGAGACAATAAGAGGTCATTTCTCTCTAAAAACCACAATAGCCAAGATTATGAGGGTAGGCTACTATTGGCCCTGCCTCTTCAAGGATTACCATGCTTGGGTGAGAAGGTGTAGACAATGTGATTTATTTTTAGGAAAGATGAAGCTTGCATTTCTCCCATTGAAGCCTATCCATGTTGATCAACCTTTCATGCATTGGGGTCTTGAATTCATTGGCATGATAAATCCCCCATCAAGTGCTGGTCATAAATGGATACTCATAGCAAATGAATATTTTACAAGATGGGTTAAAGTAGGAGCATTGAAGGAAGATAATGAGAATGCCATCTTGGATTTCTATGCAAGAATAACAAGGTTTGGTACTCCTACTATTATTTAGAATAATGCTCTTGCTTTTATGGGTGCTAAGATAACTGATTAGGAAAATAGTAATGGCGTATTATTGAGAACTTCATCCAAATATTAACCTCAAGGTAATGGGTTGGCTGAATCTACTAACAAGAACTTGATCAAAATCATCAAGAGAACTTTGGATCATCACCAAAAATCTTGGCATACCAAATTAAAGACAAACTTATAGACTAATAGTTTAACTGATATGAAGTTAATAGGGAATTATCCTTTTATGCTTGTCTATGGAAGGGATGCTAGGTTGTCTATCTCTCAAGAGCTACCTACCTTAGAGTTAACACATCAACTAGGGTTGTTTGAGAACACTCCAATGGAGGTGAGATTGACAAAATTAATGGAGTTCCAAGAGACTAGAGATAAAGCTCATCAAGCTATGGAGCATCACCAAGTACTAATGAAGAGGTCTTTTGATAAGAAGGAAACTCCAAGATCATTTGAAGAAGGTGACATAGTCTTGAAATGGGATGAAGATAAAGAAAAAATAGGGAGGCATACAAAATTTTATACCCTATAGAGCAGACCATATGTCATCATCAAGTGCAAGCAAAGTAACTCGTTTTAGTTAGCAAGGATGAATAGAGAAGAGCTGTCTATCCCTATGAATGGGATACATCTAAAACCCTACTATTGAAAGCTGAAATCAAGTCTTGTAAATATTAGGTTAGTTGTGTGTTTATTTTCTTGTTCTATTATGTCCCAATATGTGCTTTTTAATCACATGTGTGTTTTATTCTTATTGTTTGGTGCATTACAGAGGTAATTAATATGTCTAGCCTGTATAATTATGACTCCATATCCCAATAAATAGGATTAGGCAATTGGACATGTCATTGAAAGCATGCCACCCTTGGGAAATCACCAAAGATGTTGACCATTTTTCCCCACATGACAAAATGGATCAACCCCATATAGTTAGAATTTTGTATACGGAATTTTTATAATGTTATAAGGTATGTTTTAGCTCATTTGATGTCATTTCATATGCCATTATAAGATTTTTTCATATTTTAGCTTAGTTTTTGTGTCATTTGGAAGTCTCAAGGGTCATTTTAGAGTCATATATGCAAGTGGCCAATTTTCATGGTGTTGAGCACTTGCAAGAACAAGTCTAGAAAAGAATAAGTTTACACTTTAGAAATTTTTTAGCTTTTGGCTAAGCATCAGGAATTGTTTTGGACATTGTATAAAATAAAAGGCGTGAAGACAAAAATTATTGTGGACATTTTATCCATAGTAAAAGCCTAAATGTCATTTATTTTAGGAAAATTGTCCAAACAATTTTCCCAAAGGGTCATTCTTCAGCAAAGTCCCTGATACAAAAGTCCCAAAGGGTCATTTTTTAGCAAAGTGTCTTATACAAAAGTCCTGAAGGGTCACAAATGTCATTCAAAATAAAAAATCCAAAAGACAAAAGTTTTGAAAAAAGGTACAAGGGCACAAATTCTTTCAAAAAAAATGTTTCTAAAATTTGGCTAATGCATGGATTTCCTCGGGGAAAATGTTCAGTGACAATTTTTTTAAGACCAAATTATTTCAGACTTTTTGTTTGAGGCAAAAGACTAAGTATGAATTCTTTTGGGGAAGGTGACCAAGAAAAAATCTCAAAGGCATGAATTATTTTGAACATTTTGTTTGAATCAAAGCTCACAACAAAAGTACAAGGCATAATTCCCTTTGAGAAATTATTCCACTTTATTTGGCTAAGTGTTGGAATTATTTTTGGAAAATTATCTGGAAGAATTTTCTTGAAGGTAAAATTCTTTCAAAGAATTTTTCTCGAAGAAAAAGGCTAAGTATAAGTTATTTTGGATATTTTGTCTGAAAAAAAAGGCTGTAGACTTAATTTTTTGGGGAAAATGGCCAAGTAAAAATCCTAAAATCATTTATTTTGGACATTTTATCTGACATAAACATTCTAAAAAAAGGCCCATAGATAGAGTTTGTTTAGAGAAAGGGTCTGAGATAGAAAGTCCAATTCAATATGCTTGATGTAAAGCTCTGATGGAATTGAATGGTTTTGAAGAAATTATGTATTCGCGCCTTCAAAATTGATCCCAACAAGATATCATAGTGTTCATATGATTGCAAGGACATGGAACAGATTGGAAAAATCTTGGAAACTCACTAGGACCTTGAGAGATTATATCAAAATGACTTGGGTAAATAAAGGGACCTAACTGTCATTAGGACATCATGAAGAACTAGACTAGAAAACATGTTTTTAAATTTTATAAATGAGCTCAAAAAGCCTTGTATGACCATCACCAATGCACAATCAATGTCCTTAATACCAAAATCATTCTATATAAGTTTCATATCTTGATGAGTCTTCTATCTTGAGATTTAAGCCTTCAAAGTTTAGCTTGCCGAGTCTAAGGGGCTAGACCATCCTGCACATCACATGGAATTAAGCAAACTAGGTTTTTTGAGCATTTTTCATCCATCACTCAGAAAGCTGTGTGAGCTAAAGGATTGTAGTGCCATGGAGATATTCATGCCTAGATCATATCCTAAAATTTTCAAGTTTGTGTGAGCTTCCTAACTCAAGTTATGATCATTCAAAGTTGGACTACAGAGTAAGACATTCATGCAAGTGATAAATTCAAGCCTCATCAAGTAGCCATTTAGATTTAAATGATAAATGATAGGCATGAGAATGTCATGTAAAGCATGCAAGTTATCTTAATTTAACATTTTGTAAATGCACTTAGAAATCTCTTGCAGCTAGTGTATCAAGTGGGCACAATATTTTTAGCATTAAAAACATCTCCTAATAATTTGGTGCTTCCATGACTTTTTCAATTCTAGATCTAAGATTTCAAAGTTGGTCAAATAGACATAAGACATTCATGCTAATATCAATTTTGAGCTCTTTCAAGTAATTGTTTGGGTTTAAAAGGTCCTTAAATGGTTTAAAGTTAATCAAGATCTAATGGACCATGTGAGCTTGTATACTAACACAAGAGATATAACAATTCATGCTGAAGTTAGACAAGTCAAAGGGTCCCTAGGTTTAAGTCTATTAAAGAGATACAAGTTAGAAAATATTTGATGGTACAAATCAATCAAGCAAAAATACAATGGTATGAGTTCAACTGATAGAAAAGTGATCCCAATGAGATCTACGATCTATGTTGCTTCTTACATCTTGATATGATGAAGTGAGAGGAGTAAAAAGGTCAAGGAGATTGAGAGGCCACCAAGTGGCATGAGCATGTTCTAACTGGTAGAGGATCTATGGATTTTATTTATTCATATTAAATAGATCAAGAAAGTGAGATGAGTAAAAGTGTCAATGATCCAAGTCAGTTTTTGATGGCCAATCAATGAAAGTGAGCTTAGGTGAGTTAGACGAAGGTCGACAAAGCAATTTTTGATGGGGCAAGGTAAGTAAAAAACATAGAGCTGAGTTCAATCATGGTCTATTTTTTGAACCAGAGTTGACATTTCAAAGTATGCCACCAAGGTCGACATATAGACCCAAACGGTTTCATCTCCAAGACCAACTGCTTGAAAAAGACCTTTCTCTCTAATGTTACATGCCATGACAAACCAATTAGGAGCAATTTAGCATTAGGATAAATCTCTAACAGATTGATCTAATTGATATAACTACATTGATGTCAAAATTTATCTTGGAATAACTTGATCCTACCATTTCAACTATTAGGGAGCATCAATGAGGTAATAATATAACTATGCAACCACTTGAAGTGACCCAGATCAATCAAAAGGTCTGAATGAGCATATTTTGCAAGGGTAGCTGTAACTATAGTTCAAATGGAGTTGTGCTCATTTGATTGCATTTTTAGTGCCAAAATCCCTCTCTCTTTCTATCCTTTTCTATAAATATAGCCTTTGAGCTATTGTTAAGCATCCCTCAAGCTCATACGAATAGACTCTACTAGAATTTATATTTTTCACCTCTTAGAGTAGTGAATCGAGTATTTTTGTAATTGTTTACTAATCTGTGCTTAGTATGTGTATTTGGATACTATGCAGAAGTAGTTGTCATCTTCCCTTTGTAGGTCTAGGTTCAAGTTAGGTGTTGATAAACTTTCTTGCAAGTCATCTAGAATGACTTAAGGTTGATGTCTTAAGTGTAGAGTGGATAGTTGACTGTAAGTGCTTTCAATCAAGCTTTACCCTCATTGCCCTCTAGCCTAAACCCATCAAATTGACCTCTAGGTGAAACACTTTTTCTTGAAAATAATTATAGACATTGCATTAGTTCTATTCATACTCTATTAGTGTGTTAAGGATTTAAATCTTGAGAGTGGATCCTTGAAAATTTAATGCATCACCTTATTTAGAGTAGGTTTTATTCATGCATTCTCTAACTCTTTTCTCATAAATAATCTGTTGGTATAGATAAGATAATTTTAAGATAAATTCAAGGAGCTAGCCTAAAAATCTAGAGGCTCATTTTCAATATAGGTACACCCACATACCTATAAATGTTCCCATGTTTCCAAAATATGGAAGAGGCTTGAATAACCTCTTCTAGGGTGCAAGATTCAGTGACAACAATTACATCATATAGTCTTATTGAGATTATTTTATATGTAAAATTTATAACAAAATTATACCATGGTGATTATAAATTACTCAAGAATATATAGGATTCCATGTGTTTATTGATTCACATGTTTTATATACATCTTGATTTCTTGATGCTTTCAACTATGTGTTTACAAATGGTATAAATGTAGTAAAACTGAGCATTGGAAGACTTGATTAACTAGACTATCCATTTGTGGAGAAGATTTAAGTAATAAATTCAAATAATATCATCATGGTATCGACTATTGGAAATGATGGTCCCTTATATGGTATACTAAATAATCAAACAAGCCAGAAGTGAAAAAAGAAGTAGTTATTAGAGAGAGTTGAAATTGTCCTAAGGGAAAGTGAAAATAAATAACCTTTGTCAAATGCTTTTGGTATTTTCATGTAAACATTGGTTGTTGTTTTGTAATTTTCTATTGTAAATTTTGTAAGTGGAACCTCACAAATTTAATTCATGCAAATGCACTATGTCATTTTATAAGTCTCGAATCATGCAATTTTGATTTATACATTTCAAATGGTGTAAAAGCACCAAAGCATTTTTTCACCATTTAAGTAGTGAATTTTTGTAAACTCACTTTTACACCATATTTAACACAAAAAAGGTGGTTACACACCATAACCACCTTCTCATGTTATAAATATTAGTGTTAGGCTCATTATAATGGGACTTTTGGCAATGAGAATCTACAAAAAGTTTTTGAATGATGAGATTATATTTTCAATTCAATAAAGATTAGAGCAGGTAGATTTTACAGACTTTGTACTCAATGTTTCTTCATGATTTGTATCTTTGTATACGATTCACCTATTTTTATATATTTACTTTCAATTTATCTTTTTAATCACTACCAAATTGTCAAAAAATGGGAATTTCAAAATTAAGTATTAAATTTAGAATCTTTTTGTGTTATTTATATGAATGTGAATTTTCAATGGGGTTTAAGTAATATTTTAATTATTTTTTATAGGTAAATATGAGACAATTGTCTTTAATTATGTTAATAGTGGTATATAATTATCTCAATGTATGTGTTGTACTCCTAAGAGTGCATTATGTCTTTACCACCCATTGAATCAGAGAGATTTCATTAAACACAATGTTTCTCCTTCTTGGGCTATTCTAGTAAATCTATGTGTTTAGTCACCTAGAACCATCCTTTATTTTTATATGGGTTATTATAGTATTTTCTAAGTTTAAATAGATATAATAATCCCATTCTCCTATTTTCTTTCTCTATTTTCCATCATTCCCTTCATTCATCTCATTTTTTTTCTATATCCTTTATGTGTTTTTTAGTTAAAAGTATGAAACCCCTAATAGAAAACATTTTTACTATAAATATATATGAATATCCTTTCCATTTATTTTTCCTTTTTGGATTTCAATAAATTTAGCTTTATCTTCTAATAAGAGAGAGACTTTGTCTCTGCATTATTGACTAACGTAAGAACTTAGTTCCCACACTGTCAACTCAAAGTCAACAATTTTTCCCCTTGATTATTTTTGATCCAATACAACCCAAGTATGATTCCTTAATACAAATTAGGGTTAAATAACAGATAGCTAGAGTATCAAATAGTCACATGTTGGTCAACTATCAGCATGACCTCCACCTACCTATTGGATATGCTGAGGGTAGATGAAGTATCTAGTAGGCACATGGAGGTCAACTATCAGTGTAACTTCTATGCTCTTGTTGGATACTTATAGGGTAGATGGAGTATCTAGTAGGATTATGGAGGTTAATTTTCAGTGTGACCTTGACATGTTTGTTGGATAATATGAGGGTAAAAGGAGTATCTAATAGGTACATAGAGGTTGACTATCAGTGTGACCTCTATATGCATGTTGGATACTCTAAGGGTCCTTCCCCTCCATATATTTCATTTTACCATTATACCTATGATGATGGGCCCCACTTATTACATCCTCAATTGTGAGCATAACCAATAGGTACATTCAATAGTTAAGCCAAATGCATTGGGGCAAAGTGATAGAGAAGGAAGATGTGACTAGATGTGGGTTAATGTATAGTATAGAGTTTCACATTGAATGTTTGCTAGAGCACCTTAACTAGCCAATGCATTCGCATTTTTAGTTGATGTGTCTATAGGCCCCACCAAATCAGTGATGTATAACACTCATGGTTGGGCTAAGATCCATTAACAACATGTTAAGGCAAACAAAAATAGTTGAGCCAAACAAAAATGGTTAAGGCAAATGATAGTGGTTAAGCATTAGGGATTAAACCAAATATTAGTTGAAAAATAAATGTTAATATTTTTTGAATGTTGATTTGTTACTTATATGCCTTTCCCTTGTTTAAAGATTATACTAGTTCTCATTTACCATTACACTATTCCTTTTATACCAATGTAGGAGCCCATTAGCTAATAATACAAATGATAATGGTTAAGCCAAATACTAGGGGTGAAGGAAAATTAAATTTTAACCTTAGTATATCATTATTTTTTAATTCATTTAGTCATTCCTCATCCCTTTGTCGATGGGCCTAACTTATTACACCCTTGATTTCAAGCTCATGCTAACATACCAACTAGTTACACTCATGATCAAGGATGTAAAAATTCAAGCCCATCATTAGAGGGCTAATGGGTCAATAGAATGGATGGAGGGGGGAAGGGTAGACAAAGTATCCAAAATGCACGTGGAGGTAAACTATTTTTCTGACCTCCATGTGCATACTAGATACTCCAAGGGTAGATGGATTATCTAGTAGGCATATAGAGGTTAACTATCAACATGACTTCCATATGACTATTGCATACTTAAGGGTATATGTGTTAGAGGTAAAATAATTGAGAGGGGGTGAATTAGTGATGCAAGCAAATGAAATTCAATTTCAATCCTTTAAAATCTTAACCATTCAACATAATCATTCATGAAGCATATAAACCATTCATTATAATAAACAAAGAAAACCATGCAAGATCAAAGCACACAACACATGAATTATGTGGGAAATCCTTATGGGTTATAAAAACCACTCTCAAACCTACAAAAACGTGGAATATTTTCCTATAAGAGATCACAAACAAGAGAATTTAGTGAAGCACCCACTTCACAAAGATCACCAACCCCTAAGCATGGACAATCACCCACTTACCCTAGATATTGAACATCCACACAACACCTTCTGATATCAACACCTCTATAAATTTGATTACCTTCCAATCTAATAGAGAAATAATGAATAACAACTCTCTTCAACCCTTCACACTTTATCAAGCCTTCATACATAAGCAATGCATCCAAAATAACCTTTGGATCACTCTACATTTCTTCGCTCATTCTCAATCACCAACCCTAAAAAACATTATTAAAAGATAAAAAATATGACCTCTAGGTCACACACATATTCCTCACGCTACTCTACTCTTCAATCTATCCACCAAGCTTACTCACACTTCACTATTTTTCACACATCAACTTTAGAAACCTTCATCTTTGTTTATGCTCTTTATAGAGCCTTCCTGATCACCACCTTCTTGATCAGCCACAAGACATTCCTTAACCCTTAAAGCTTTTATCCCACTTATAAAAATATCAAAACCACCTACATAGGTTGACCATATATTTAATATATCACCCTTAAGAAACAACACCTTTCAAATAGGACTAAGTAACTCTTTTAATTCCATGGAGACCTATTCACCCCTTTAACACTTCACTAAGATAAAAATAGAAACATAAGATTAATTAAAAGCACATAGGTCCATGCCACATGACCCATAAAACACCCTCAATTGATTCCATTCATCACTATAGTCCTCTGCATATGAAAAACCTTTCAATCAATTGCCTTGTACATGAAAACACCATGAACGAATAAACAATCAACTTCTAAGCAATGGTTCATACTGAATATGGATTGGTCAAACCTCAAAATTCCATATAGATGGTCCTCAAAGAGTATATAACACTCTCCAATTTATAATTCACCATGAAACATCCAAATACCATCATGAAAAACTCAAACATCCTTGTTGGGTTACTTGTAGAAGAAAGTTAAACCCTTAGTCAATTTTGAACAATAATAAATGTAAATGTACGATCATTCAAACCTCCAAATCAATTTTCATGGATTTACCTTGAATTTCTCTAACAATTTTATTTTTAATCCATCATAAAATCCATCCATTATCAAAATTTATAGGCAAAACATTTCAGATTGGTTTTCCTTTGTAAATTCAAATATTTGAATTCCAACTATCAGTTTTTAATGCAAATTTGGCTATGGAAAATAGTGAAATTTTCTTGGGAGAGAAACTTTGAACCATAATAAATTTTTATATACATCATGTCATGACAAAAAAATTTAAACACATTCTCTAGGTACAAATATAAACAAACCCATGTGACCACTTTATTTTGACACCTTCACATGTGTAAATACTAATGCCATCAATCTGGTTACTTAAGAAATTCTACCAAGATGACTAGGATAACCTAGACCTTCAAAAGACTAATTGGATGAATTAATTTCACTTATACATGTACAAAAATCAATCATTACACCCCATATGAACCCTCAAACATGGTAAACTCATCATCAACATCCATCATCTTTCCTAACCAAGCAAACACTACAAGGTCCATGCATGATAACTAAGGTACATTTTATCATTAAACTAATAGCATACTTGACACTTCATGAACACCCTTGGACACCTTTGAGATATAATTTACAACACCTAAAAAATATGGAGTATCTAGTAGGAATGTGGAGGTCAACTGTTAGTGTGACATCTATGTGCTTACTAGATACTTTGAGGGTAGACATAGTATCCAACAGGCATGTAGAGGTCAACTATTAGTGTGACCTCCATGTGATCGATGGATACTTTGAGGGTCCATCCCATCCATCCATTCCATTTTAATATTAGAATTATAATGATTAACCCCACTTTTTACACCATCATAGCATAATTTTAACCCTATTTTTGACATTCATTTGACTATCATACGAGATATTTTATTCTTTCTTAGATATAATGATTAAAAAAGTATGATATATCAATTATTTACCTCATAATTATTAAATTAGTGTAAGGAATATTAAATAACATATAAATTAGCAAATATGAATGTCCTCAATCTACAGACACTCCCTCTCAGCTAGCTTTTCATGTCTTTATTCTTTGACCATGGTTGAATAAACAAAGAATAACACTAAAGTTACAAGGATGTTTTATTTTACCAAATATTTTAATTGATCAATCATGATATAAAATGTTAAAAAAATGGGATTAAAAATCCTTAAATTTATAAATTGGACATATGATGCATTGCACTTTTATCTTACATAAATTGGACATATAAATTGTTCACATAATACGGATAATGCATTGCACTTATATCCATTCCATAAATAGGCAATGCATATAAACAATTATTTTTTTGTTTGATTATTTCTACATGAGTTTATTCATTTATTATTCTTAAAATTATCTTGTCATTACTATAATGTTTATGAAAGGTGTACATGTTATCTTATTAGTTGATTTCATAACTGTTCTTGACCCAAAATATGGTTGTGATCCTTTTGAGATCCTTCACTCATTGGAAAATAAATTATCTATAATAAATTTGCATGGCATAATTAAATGAGGAATGAAAAATTTATAAAAAATTTGGACTATGATGGAGTGGAAGAGATGCTAACACAAATAACTAAAGACACTTCGATTAAACTAAATAACATTGATTTGGTAATATGAAAACATTGTTTAGTTTTAGGTTACTTTCTTTAAATATTTAAGCAACTATAAGTCATACGTAATGCTAAACATTTATTATTTGAACATGGATACAGACAACCCTTGGTGGTTTGCAACCAAAACAATATTTTAATATTATTTAACTTGAACCTTAGTCTCCCCCAGTTAAAAAAGTTAGTACTATGAATTGATGGTATTCAAATTTTAACCGTTATGTTCTTGTGATCAATCATGATTTTCAAATTTAGCTAGTTTATTTTTTATGCATATTTTTAATGGGAATGTGGAGCATGATGAGCATGCCAAATCTAGGAGAAGTTTCCCTAAATTACTCCAACAATATTAATGAAAAAGGGAACAATCAGGCAAGGTGGTAAGTTTTTATTAATTTGTTATATTCAAATGTTAATATTCTTTTTTTCAATTATAAATTTTAATTATAACTAGTGCATTACTTTTGTATCTTAATAATGGTAGGGAGGAAAAATGCACTACTCCCAATCATAGATAGAGTATAAGAATTGAATGGATGAAACCGTGCTCTATAACCTCCTTTTATGCACATGGACAACCTCCTCCCACAAAGAAGGTAATATAGGATAAGGGAATATGTTGGGTTTGAGAATTTATGAAATTGGTATAAAACTTAATTATTATAGTCATTTTTAATTTTTCCTGCAAAGAAACCTATTATTGTCTCTAAGGAAGAAATAAAATCACATTTTCATCAGAGGATGAGGATGATCCAAATTATGATGTTTCAAATGATTCTTGTGATATAAGTGTAATTATTCTTTCACATTATTCCATTTTAAATTCACACATATATATTATTGTATAACTATTAGATATTTCTAATTGTTGGACTTCTTTGTCAAGTAAACAATGGTATGAGAAAGGGTGCACACTTACTTTGTTTGAGGTCGAGGACTTTTCAAATTGTGAGTTTCTAAATGATTTTTTTGGCAACCTATCTATGTGCACATGGGCCTAGTCATAAGGAGAAGGTATTATGTTGGGATTTGAGTGTTTTTTTTTAATTTGTATAAAACATGATTTTGATATTGTTTTATTATTTTTACCTGCATAGGAACCTATTACCCTCCCTTTTAGGAAGATAAAAAGAATAATATGAATGACCTATGCATCCTCTTCACATGGATGTGGACATAGACAGAAGGACAAGGTAATATGTTGGGATTTGCATGTGTTTATTCAAGTCATATGAAACATGATTCTAATATTGTTTTATTACTTTTACCTACATAGGAAACCATTTTCCTCCCTTTTAACAAGATCAAAAAAGTGGAATGAATTTATGATTCAACCTCTTCAAGTGCACATGGGCATCCTTATAAGGAGAAGGTACAATATGGGGGATTATGAGTTTTTAAAGTGACACAGGACATGATTATGATCTTATTTTTGTGTTTTTACTTGTATAGGAACATGTTACCATCTCCAAGTAAGAAATAGAATCATATGTATCATATGAGCATGAGGATGATGTCAAATTTCAGCTACCATAATATTTCCATAGTGACATGCCATGATCTCCAAATTGTACAAGGGTAATTATCTGATGTTTTTATATTTTTAATTTAGATGTATATCTTATGAATTTGAAATTGGAGATGCTTATTTAATTTGAACCTTTTTATGTGTGTAGATTGTATTTGATTACAAAGAACATGGTTAAAATTTTATTTACGAGTTTAGATATAGGGACTAATTCTATTTTATTTCACCACACTGTCTTACATTATGCGAAGGTGGGTATAAATTCTGGTCAAAACTATAGTTCAATTCACACTGTGATGAAATGCACATGTTACCTTCCATTATAGATCATCAAGAAATAAGGCATATCATCAAGAGAATATAATAGAGGTATATGGAATATAATTTATAACAATAACTATATGAGATGTGTATATGTAAGAAATTTATTTTAAAAAAAAAACATGTTTATGACATTGATAATTTGAACCCCTAAAAGGTTGATAGCTATAGAAGAAGAAATCAAGATTGAAAATTCTAAAGAAAATAAAGAGAAAAGGAGGCATGAGATTCTAAGGTGAAAGGAATTTGTGAAAGTAAGCGATAAATTATATGTTTTCCAATATATTCATTTCTTCACCAATATATTCACATCTTGTGCTTACACATGAGTTTTGAAACTTGATAGGAAAAAGAAAATACCTTGGTTTCAAATATGAATGTGAAGGAGAGAATCTGAGTGTTGAAGGAGAAGGTATATTTGTTTATCTCTAGTTTTCAATCACTCTTGCTCTTAAATCAAATAACTACAATTTTTGATTTTTTATTTATGAAAGTAATTGTATTCATTTTTTTTAATAGCAGGGCAAGGATGGTTCGCCATGGAAGAAGGAATGAAAGAGGAGAAGAAATGTTTTATGTTTGATAAATTATTTAGTTTGTTGAGATTCGATATGTTTTAATGATACACCATGTCAAATGTTATGACATATTGAAGAGGGTGGAAATGTGATCTCAAACCCTATTATGAATGGATTTATTATGCATAATGAGACTGTTCCCATAAGGAAATGTATGTAGATATTTATCTTGAATAAATAAAATGTGCCCAAAAATTGAAATAATTCTAGTTCAAGTTCAAAAATCATCTCATAATATGCTTTCAAATGTGTTATATTCTTTGAAATAAATAGTATGATTATCACTGCATGCCACAATGATAATTCATAGCATTTGTTGTTGAGCAAATATCTCCAAATGTGTACAGATTTAGTTTCCACTATCTTTATGAGATAAGGTTTTATGAATTAGAATTAATACTAGAGGCATTTTGAAAATAATATCATTGTCTACTTATCTTTAAAAAAAATAACTATCCATGTTTCAATATAAGAGTTACTCATAGCCCAAATTTGTAAGGAACAATGAATGAAATAATACACTTGTCAACTCGATAACTGAGTGGGATATGAAGGGGATTAATAAGATAACAAGTGGGAGAGCCTACTCACACAACACATATATATAATGCTCAATTTAAAAAAAAAAATTAATGCCTAAATATAAACCCTACACCACTTATAGACCAAAACCTCACAAACACTCCATACACTACGTTAATCACCGCATTTCCACTTATCACTTAGTTGTTAAGGACCCTCAATATTTAAATAATTTTTTTGAGGTTTATATGGATGAATCAAGAGATTTTTAAAAAATTGGCCCCTGTAATGTTTTTGTAAGGAATCAAAAATTATAATCAATGATAGAAAATGTTGCACCTAAAGGGGGATTTATTATAAACACACTTTCTTTTATATAATTTTTTTTTTCTTAAAAACAACTTTATTAACCCAAATATATTAAAACAAGTTCTTATTTCATCCATATTCTACAAGGAATATAGATTTGAAGAAAGATATTTTATTTTACCCAAGAAATTACTAGATCTCTCTATTTTTTAGAAACATTACTTATATACAAAAAATAAATAAAGCCAAATAACTTATGAGATATCACCACATATTTTCACCCTTGTAGAAATGATAGTTCATAATCTAAGGAGTTTGAAACAAAAAAACCCTAAGCTATGACAAAAGGACAAACACATAACCCTAAGATTTTAACACTACCCACAATGTGTTATGTAAAGTTTATATCAATAAAAGGATGAACACACAAAATTTCCCATGTCCATGCATGTATGCCAAAATGTTTCATATCCTTATTGAGCATGATAAAGTACAAGATGCATAAAATACATGTGTTCATCAATTATAAGTCCTATCAGTTCCATCCTCACTTTACCACCGTAACATGATGCATACAAAAATGTTATATACCAGGGATAACAATTTAAATTTACATAGACTTTTTTAAAATAAAATATTAATTTACCCCATGCCTTTTACATGTTTTTATTTCATGTGTCATGTACCATATACAAGTTCCATGTGTGTATGACACATAATGAAATGTAATAGGGCTTCATTCATCATTCCATGTGTCAATTAGTTATTATATTCATATTCAAAGGTTGAGTGTGAAAGTCATCATGAAAATGCATTATTATGAAATGGAATAACATTAAAAAAGTGATCACGAAAGATACCTTTCTACTCCCTCCATAAGGGAATGTCCATATTTCCTCATTTTAGCATTTCCTCTTAGAATAGAGTCACACTATAACTTTATATAATAACACCATCAAATATGCAGGGATGTTTATTCACTTTTTTGTAGGTAAGGGAAAACTCACAACCTTTACATTATTTTAATGGTATACATAGATCAGGCATATATAATCATTGCTTGTATAACACACTTTATTATAGTCTATATAATGCCATGCATCTTGCTTGTCTATATAATACCCTTTAAATTCTATGTAATGGTCTACCATTATCCATCTTGATACATAAAGGAAAGGAGCCAAGGAACCATCAGTTTGTATAATGGTCTATTGTTGTCCATTTTATTGTAGTATATATAATGACCTACTTCTTTCTTTACCCTATACATTTTGTGTAATGATCTATTTTTGTCCATATTCCTACATAAAGGAAAGGAGCCAATGACCCATTGGTTTATATAATGGTCTATTGTTTACAATCTTATTTAAGTCTATGTAATGCCCTACATCTTGCTTGTTTGTATAATACCCTTTACATTATGTGTAATGCTCTAATGCTGTTGATATTGATACAAAAAGGAAAGGAACCAATGAACCATTGGTCTATATAATGATCTATTATTGTCCATTGTATTATAGTCTATATAATGCCCTTTATCTTGTTTGTTACTATAATACCCTTCACATTCTATATAATGGTCTACTATTTTCCATTTTGTTACAAAAAGTATAGGAAATAATGAAGCTTCATATCATTATCTTACAATATTTATGTTTGTTAAATAATGGACACAAATAAATATAAAAGGAAAGGAACCAATGAACTTGTCAACAAGAAACTGATTGACATTTTGAGTGCAAATAATGATCCCAAAAATTAGACTTTAGGGGACATCCCTTCATAGGACTAGATGTCCATTTTTTTTTTTAGTGTCATATGATTACTAAATCTCCACAATTTTGATTTTGTATAGCTTCCAAGAAGCTCAATCCCACTCCCAAAGAAATTTTGTGGATAAATATGAGAGTCTTGAATAAATGGATGTAAAGGTGGATGATGACCTTCAATAATGAAACTAAGGCATTTAAAGACCAAGTTGGATGTATGGGATCAATGGAAAAAATTTAGAAAAGAAAGGGAGGAAAAATTGAAGGAATGAATATAACCATTTTGTCTCTAAAAATGAGAAAAAGAGGTAAATATTTGTATTGAACATGTAAGGAAAGAAATACTACATGCTCAAATGTGGCTTGAGGATTAAATTGCATTACTGAGAGTATATGAAACTATTGTAAGTGCTAGGGCTATTATTTTGGAAGAAAAACATTATAGGAACGCAAGATACAATAAAGTTTATGAGGAATAGATAAAAGTGTGGAAAAAATCTACAATCCATATTATGACTTGTCCTACAACAACTCCCACCACATCCATGCTTCTTAACTCCAATACTGATAATAATGATCATAATTAGTGTGTTCCTTTACTATGGTTCATTTCATTGTAGTTTTTGAATTATACATATATATGATTCATTTCATAGTAGTTGTTAAATTTTTAGTTATTATAGTTTGTGAAAATTTCAAAATATGAATATACATGCCTCACAAGAATGTGAAATTTGAAAATTTTCCTAACACCATGTGCAATGAATTGGATACATAAATACTTTTAAAGAACAAGATAGTAATGAAATCAATTGTGAATATTTATATGATTTTTTGTGTCAATAAATTTTAATGTTTTTCCACATGGCTACCATTTATCTTGATAAAAATTCAAAATTTTAGGACATATAACATCTCATTAAAAATAAAAGATAACCCAACAACTTCAATTCAACATATAAAGACCATTCTTCATGGAAAAAATTAGTAGTCTACATATTTTAAAACTTATATATCCAATTCATCCTAAAAAGTAACGTGTTTTGATCACACTTTACATTTCAAAGAAAATTCAACATGTTCATTTACCAGTTGTGCATGCTTGTGAATTGCCATATTAGTCACAAAATCTCTTGAACATTGTAAGCTAGTCTTGAAACCATCTTATACATGTTTCAAAGGTTATGAATGGGGATGATTCACCTAACCATTATACAAAATTGACCTTGATTGAAACTTGTTATAATCATATCCAACAATATTCTCAAAGAAATTGAGATTTCTCCTTTTAACTAGAAGAGTGAGAAGTTCTGTCTAACAATCTACATATCTTGAGAATTTGTGGATCATTTGGGTCATCCACATCACTGATAATATTATAATTTAAAATAATATAGACAAAATTATCATGGGAAAGGAGATCAAAAAAATTATTGGCATCATCCTAAACAAGTAAAAAATAAATTCTTTGTCAATAGCCATATGAAAATCCATGAAAATAGTTTACAAATTCAATAAAATAAGGAAAAATAAGAATCAATACACAAATAATACTTACATGGGCATAAACATTATCTGTTGATGAAAATTACTTACCAAATTTATTTCTCAATTCACCAACTTTCAACATGTGCTTGCACACATGGAATTGGGTTAACCACATGCATTCACACATTGTAAAAGACTAACTCACCATTATAACCTTGTGAAAGGTTTCTTATTTACTTTGGATTCTCACCCATGCCACATCAAGGTCAATCTCACTAAACATCAAATCATCATCATGGATGCTTTATGATTTCATCCATGACTTGTTCTCTAAGTGATAAAGCTTGAAGTTCATGTAAAACCCATTTTCCTTGCACATTTGCCTCCACTAGCAATACACAAGTATAGTTGACACTAGCTTATTCAAACCAATCCACTCTTTGCTGGGATGAAACTATAATTCAAATGAGAGTGATATACTTCTATGGAAATATTTGTCTATTGACTTGCATAGGGAATTTTATGTAAACATATTGCCCATATGATAATATGGTGGAACCATTGATCTTTATAATAGTTGATGAATGATTCTTGAGCAACATATTATTGCTTTAATAGGTTTGTGTCACAAAATTCTACCTCTTTAGTAGGTGAATTATGTATTATTTTACCTAGGATTATAAACATTGACTACCTTGTTTTAGCATCATTGAATTTTGAAATCAAGTTTTTTAGCCATGCTCTCTTCACTTGCCAACTGTAGAGGTATACATCACATTGAAACACTTCCCTAGACTTGCAATGGCAAAGTAAATTTTAAAAAATTATAAAACAAACAATTATTTTCAATGACAATAATAAATATTTATAATAGACATGGGATTAACTTACCTAATAGCAATAATTTTAGCACAAAAATCATCCACCATGAAAACTTTTGTTTTCCATCCCAACATGTCACAATGCACACTGACCACTAGATTCTACATCCATAATGTCAGGTCTAGAACAATAGCCCTCAACATAAACACCTATGTAGCTTGAAGTCCATTATGTATACTATCAAATACAAGAATCATGTATAACAATAAATGCATTGAAAAATGTAAACATAAGTCTTATAATAATAAGTGTGAAATTTCAAATTTAGATATCCAAAAGTACCTTATGCACATTTGTCCCATATGTGGAGTCCATTAAAATTATACTATTGTGTGCATACTTAAACATCCACTAACATTTATAAGGAAACTATAGGCCTAAGATAAAGGGTCTATCCTATGTTTCTATTTTTTCAAATTCTTCATACACTAATACTTTTTAAGGATTTTTAGTGACAAATGTTTGAACACTATCTGCATCACTAGGCTCAAATTTTTATTTTACTTTATTCATCCTTATCTGAATATTATGAATGCCATATTTAGTCATGAAATCATCCCTTTTCATCTAAAATTAGAACAATGTAAGTTTTTCATGGACTATGTCATGATGATTTTGGTGAACAAGTTTAGGAGTCAAGTCCAATAATAATAAACTCTCCACCCAATCCTTCAATGAATCACTGATTAATGGAGATAAACTATAACAACTACCCTTAAATTCATTTATCTCTTGCCCATGAAAAATGATGCCCCACCGATCCGTATGACCCATGTTGTTATATGTAATAAAAGCCTATTCTTTCATCTTCATCAACAGATAGATAGAAAAGTGTCATTGGCATCCATCATGTAAATTCTTATGACTAGGTTGGATGCCAATACCAACCTTTGTAACATTTGAAATGTCATAATGCACATTATCTTCAAACCTATAATATTTGAGGATATATTTACACTAATACATATATAATACATACATAAATTATAATTTAAATAAAAGACCAATTCATATATATTTTTTAAAATATTACAAGACAAACTACCCATAATATGTATTGGAGATATCTATCAATTCTAAATTTTTACAAGTTAGATGGAATAGAGTTTAATGTACTATCATTGATATAGAAGGTATTAGGATACATCGATATCTTACATTTACCATTTAATAAGTATTCTATATGATCTCTTTGTATCTAGCTAATGCCATCTTTACCATTGCCCAGATTGTACTCCACCTCACTCCATTCCAATTCATTGGAATAGAACTCCCTAGGACATAGATTTTACACTGAAAGAGATAACAATATCTTCCACTTAGATATCATATATTAAGCAATCAAGACAAATAAATTAGACTTAATAATTTATGCATAAATAAAGGGCATTGATAAACAATTGACATTCATAAAAAAATAGCATTGAAAAATAAGGGGAAATGATAAGCATATGCAAATGTATGAAAAAATAGATAAAAATTACCAAACATATGAATTTATATGTTGTACTAAAATCATATAATGTAACAACATATAAATTCCTAAGGACCATTTAAAAACTTCCTTACAAAGACTGACACATGTGATATTTAGCATGGATGATTTACTTATAAAGTCAAATTATCTTTTATTTATGTTATCAATTTATTATTGATGGTAATATAAAATCAATAAAAAATATTAAATCATATTATATATTGTTGGCACTCTTAATTGGTTCAACAATAATAGAGTGAATCCCAAATTGGGGATTCTACAAAATATGCATTGTGATACTTCCAAGATTTATGTGCTAAGTGATCACATCCTTGATACAAGGCCCATCCTTATTAACTTTACATGAAGGAATTTCTTGCCAATGGAAACACTTGGTGATGATTCAATCATTATCATCAATCAAGTTTTACATCCATTATTATCTTAACCACATGTAATAAGACATATTAATATCACTTGTAACATTTAGGTATCACAAAAAAAACTTTGAAGAGCATAAAAAACTTTCATTCATTTACAAAATTGATTACAACTTCACATGGTAAGTACTCTCTACCAAGAGAGAGCCCCCAAGTAATTAGTTATACGTACAATCTTTTTCTCCTTCCTACTCCCCATTAAATACCCAAATATCATACATGTCACACATATAATGGTAATACCACAAATAAGTAAAAATAGTTCCCACAAACTAAAATGTATGCCCTCCCAAGTCTCCCTAAAATCTACAATAGAGTTGCATGTTGGGCATCTCACAATATTTGATCTGGCATCATTGGCAACATGTTGTAGTTGTATTTCCAATGATTGTGTATGTTGTTCATCATTTGTATTTAAATCTGACTTAGAAAGTGGAAAAAGAGGCTCATTAATAGTGTCTTGTAAACTATATACATGGTGTAATCAAGCTCATACCACTAGATGAAGAACTACCACTACTTTCTCTACCCCACCTTGTAAATGATTTCACATCCCTAACATCCTATATATATTTTATCTTTAGATTGATAAATTGACACATAAGTGACACTGCCTATCTATAAAGTGTAGCCAACTTCTCATTTCTTACACAAATCTTACCAGACATTTGGTCACATATTAATTTAGAATTACTTTCAATAACCATGTTCTCTATATTATGATCATAAAGATTCATAAGACCATGAAGAAGAGATACATAGTATGAAACTTTTAATTTTTTAGCATCAATAATTGGAGGATAATTAATGGTTATCACTTCTTTCCTTAGACCATAAACAATATACACATATTTGAAACATGCATTGCTTGTATCATAACAAACAACAATATACAAGACATATATTTTGTCCATAATCCTATGCAAAAAAAGAAAACATTTAACAAATATAAGCAGCTTTAGGATTAATATAATCATCTGATGTTAATGAAATTTTTTTGGCACACCCTAACCTCAACATTTTGACATGGTTATCCTTAGAGACTACAAGAAAATTAAAAACTAACAATGTACATCTTTACATAAATTTCATTAATAGATTGGATATAAGGATACAAATTAAAATTTTCAAATACCAACTAATACTATAGTACATCACTCTTTCCATTATGAAAAAGAAATTAAACATTAGAAACATCCATTCATACCACCATTTAAGGGAATAGTTATAAGTTATAACCACCCTAAAAATGAGTTGAATCATAAAATATATATGCAAGTTTAAAATAATAATAATTTAAAATCCTAAAATCATTCCCAAAGAGTCATAATCAAATTCAAGCAGTCATGAATATAGTCAATGGGTTACATGATCTTTTTATTATTAACTTGATAGAATTATAAAAAATGACCACAATAAGTGTTTTTCAAGCTCACAAGAAACACTAATACTGAGTACTAAGTTAAGAAAAACATAACATTGAGATAAACATAGTACTAAGTTATCCACCACTTATGTCACTATTTCCATTAGTAACAGGAAATTAAACATTAAAAAAATCTATTCATATCACCATTTAAGGGAATAGTTATAACCACCCTCAACATGAGTCGAGTCATAAAATATAGAAGCAAGTTTAATTATAGAACATGGTAAGATCCTAAAATCCTTCCAAAATAAGCATACCATCAAGTTTAAGTAGCCAAAAATACAATCAGTGGGTTTTCATGATCCTTTTATTATTAACTTGATTGAGTTATCAATCAAAATGAATACAATAAGTGTTTTTAAAGCCTAAAATAAAGGATTATACATGCCCATCCTTCACATTAACATAATTATCACTGAACAACTGAGGACAAATTTCACATGCCAATCATTTCCTATTAACTTAAATATGTTAGTAAGAGATAACTAACATGCAAATACAAACCAAATACAAGGGAACCATGCATAAAAATAAAATCTTATTTCAATGCCTTACATGCATTAACATAATGAGTATAATGAATGTGGAATAAAAACTCTACTTCCTAATTACCCTACATAAATCCATGTCAATTACTACTTGAAATAGAAATTGCATTCCTATACTCTGCCTCTTAGAATAGGGAATTAGTAAATAGGATTTATAATAGTACAATCAATTATAAAATCATGGCATTAGTAAGTCTTATGTTCACTGTATTATTGAGTGCTTGAAGGAATTAATGATTAGTTAGGGCATAATTTATTTTATCTTTATTGTATTGTTGACTTCTTGAAATAATTAATGATTAGTTAGGACATAATCATTCATTCAATGCATAATTTATTTAATAGTTTGTGTAATTAAGATATGCTACAGAAAATTCATTGAATACATAATTCATTCAATGTCAATTACTACTTCAAATAGAAATCACACTCCTATACTCTGCATCTTAAAATAGGGTATTGACTATATTATTGACTGCTTGACACCCTAATGGTATGCTTATTTGGGAATGATTTTAGGATATTAACTTATTATGTGCTTAAACGTGCATATATATTCTATTATTGAACTCATATTGAGTATGGTTATAACTATACTTGACTATATGTACACAACATGGGTCAAAATTTTAAACATTCAAATTATTTTATAATATAAAGCTAGAATACAAAGGTATAGAGTTAAAATTCCTTTATATGTAGAATATACAGCAATGGTTATGTGTTAAATTCATACACATTCACTAAATTATATGTATCATATCCTAATTACACATATTATTCAATAAAATATGTATTGCATGAATTATTATGCTCTAATTAATCATTAATTCTTTCAAGTAGTTAATAATATAGTCAACATAAAACAAACCCAAATGTATCATGTAATCTAAAATGATATTCCCGTATGATATTTTTAAATGATATCATGCTCAATGGTTTGGGATTCAATAATGCAGACAATGCAATTCATTTTAGCTAACCAAAATGTATTGTAAAATGCCTCTACAAGGATGCTCCTACGGTTTGTACTTCTATAATCGGGTAATGGCAAACTAGATCCTACATAGGTATAAAAGGAATATTGTAATGGCAAATTACAACTGACATACTCTTCAAATAGGGTAAAGTGTGCAAGTAACAAGTTAGTGTTTAACATATATTAGAATTTTATTTTTTAATAAGTATTTATCTTAACCTCTAGCATTTGACTTAACCTTGTTATTTGCCTTAATCATTTTCCTTTGCCTTAACCATTGTTAATTTCATTAACCTTTGTTGTTTTCATTAACATGTTATTAATAGATGTTAGCCTAGCCATGAGTGCTAGACTTTGATTGATTTGGTAGGCCCCATAGACACGTCAACTAGAAATACGAATGCACTAGCTAGTTAAAGCACTCTTGTTTCAACTACCTTAATATGTCATCATTAAATAGCCTCACTTAACACAATGTTTTACCCAATTGGTAATGATTAATTGGTTTTCACTAAGTTTCAATTATGATGAATGGGTTTGAAAGTCCACTTTATGAATCTAATTCGAATCTAAAGTGTGAGACAAATATTTGGATCATTCACCTCAATTAAAATTTATTTGGTGCAATAAACACATGCCAAATCATTTCCTTATTTCATAAATACCTTATTTGAAAAAACACAAAGATTAGGTTCGATAATTGTTTGCTTTAGATTATAAATTTGTCAAACATTCCCTAGACCACCATGGCTGGCTATATACACTATCCTTGAAGAAGATGTTCACAAAATTTCATAAGTTTAAATATATTTAGTAATAGGTTTACCATTTTATCAATATTGTTCCATGAATTCATGCACTTGTAGGACTACTTTCCATGATAATTGTTAGATTTTGCTTAACTTTCCTTCATTTATGCTTGTTCTTGCTCACACTGAAAACCATATATGAACCACATCAAGTATGTTATTCTTGTAAGCTTTGAAAAATAAATCTTGTCCATAATTATGTGGGAAATTTTTTTGAACCACTTTGTGACTGGGTATATTATAGTTTCATTTTAACGGAAATAAAAAGTGAAGGGGGGATAGTGATAAGGATATGGATGAGGATGATTATAAAAATGGAGAAGGGATGGGGAATTATCAAATCAACAAGCTCAAAATCCATTATGGGGGATGTCAAGAAAATAATTTAACATCACTTCAGCTTTAATAAATTTCCTAATGCCATTGTGAATACTTCTAATAGCTTGAATGTAAGCAACATGAGTAGTTGTTAATGCATACCTATTTTATATTACCATTTTGATGAAGAG
This sequence comes from Torreya grandis, assembly GCA_037957365.1. Lineage (NCBI taxonomy): Eukaryota > Viridiplantae > Streptophyta > Pinopsida > Cupressales > Taxaceae > Torreya > Torreya grandis. The sequence goes on from JARHVA010001255.1 coordinate 1,610,148, forward strand.
CTTGCTCTTCTTGTAGCATAACAAGACATCCTCATATTCAATCTTAGAGTTTGAACAACCCATATTTCCCATAAATAAATCTCAAATTTGTATCTTATTCATGAAATATATTCTTATTTTTCAAAATCCAAATAGGCTTACAATTACCACCATTCATTATCAGTTTATGTCCTATAAAATACTAGTATTTTCACTCTGTAATGATGAAATAAACTTCATGTTTCCATTCATTTTTTCAACTCTTTAAGACTCAAAAACCTAATTATTGACCCAAGTATGACAAACTACCATTTTTTTAATAAAAAATAAAGAGTTTCACAATTTCTCAAACTCTACAATGAAAACATACAAGGAATATATATGTATATATTCAGTTGGAGGGATTAACTGAACCATCAAGATCCCTTTCATTATGCTAGATTAAATCTAAAAGATGTGAGCCAAAAAAACCCTTAAAAAGGATAATTTAATCAATGGTGAAGAATAAAGAACGTAATTATTTATAAAATTTAACATTATAAAAAAATGTATACGTTATGCATATGTATTCTTACTTAGAAGTGCCATTTTTGTAGTACATTACATAATTTAAAGTATTTTAAAATAGTGTCACTTTTTTCAAATTAATTATTATTTTCTTTGTATAATAGGTAAATGGATTTGAATTAAATTATAATATTAAATATGACATAATTAATATTTGAGATACATTTTTAAAGTCTCATTTTAATATATATCATTCTCATTTATAGGCAAATACCTATTGTAGAGTAGGAATCCAAAATGAGTTAGATCATGCATTAGTCAAGTAAAACCCCAATAAGCATAAATAACATAACTCACTAAGCCAAATCCCTCGTGGGGTTTTGAAAATGAAATCTAAGAGATATTGAAAGAAGGAATACAACCCTCAAACCTTCTCAAGAGCATCCCTCCTCTAAGTACAACTCAAAAATGTGATTTTCCCCTGATTTGGTTCTCCAAGTCTTTGTCAATGATGAGTGGCCTACTCTTCCATCATCTCTCAATGCACCAATGAACTAGACTCATGAAATTGATCAATGTGTCCCAATAGTTTAAGCTATCCTATTAAAAATTTAACATAATAACATTACACAAAAATAACTTTAAAGGATGAGTGAGGACCCTTATATTTATAGATTTTTGGAAATGATCAGAATCAACCATGAGCATCCATCTTGAGATCAAGATGTGTGGCCATGGATAAATTAAATTTTGGAGGCTCAATACATAAATATACCCATTAATATTTGGAAGAAAGGGGCATTAATGAGGCATAGGAGGGCTTAAACTAGATATTTATTCCTTTAATGGCTTATGAATTCCACCCCACTGATGATGTCACCATATTACGTATATATTAGAAATGAATTTATGATTAATAGATCTTCAATAAATTATATGGATTTTCCACTTAAGTTCTTTATTTTGTTTAATTTGATTAAGTGGTGTTAATTAATTTTATGCAATTCTTTGGAAATTGGTTGCTCACTTAATCAAAGTAGTCAAAATGTCAAATTACTAATTTGTAATTTAACTAGAGTATAATTAGAAGGTGTCAGTTACATATAAAACAATACCCCATTTAGAGCATTGAATATGTGAAATAACACATGTACATGTTCTGTGCCTCCAAATTAGAAGAATTCAGTGGTTCAGAGCATCAAATTACATTTTTATCATTTTACCTCAAAGTGATTTGGGAAAAACTAATAATCATGTTGGGTGAATATTTTGTCACCAACTAACTGATGGAAAAATAGGTATATCAACCTCAGCATAAAGAGATTTATATGGCAAAATGTGTAGATTTACCACAACAAAATAAGATAAATCTCTCCTCTCATCAAGGGGAGGTTTTCTATAAGGCAGGGGAGGTTCCCTATAAACTACTATAACTAATATAAACTGAAAATACACTCAGGGGTGGGATAACACCATCCATCTCTCTTTTTTTAGAGATTATGTTCACAAGGACAAGGAGAAATCCTAGGTAATTTTTGAAGGCATTTCTCTTCTTTCAAAAATGATGTTTAGAAAACCAGAGGAAGACTTCCTGAGTAGTAACTGTAACCACAAGAAACCCACAAAAGCACAAAGTCTTTCATTGATTCTCTTACTGATCAGGACGCAGCAACATAGTAGAATGAAGTGTAGCACAAAGTATCCACTTCAACTACAATAAAGTGAAAGATTACAAAGGCTAATGGGAGCTCAAAGTCTCACCAATATCCTTTAAACTGAAACATAAAACAAATAGACTAAAGATAATGATGACAACACAAAGTCTCCCACAGTTGGCTTCAAGACATCTTCTAGATTACTTCCACTAATTCTACTTATTTGATTAAATGGACAAGATTGTATTTAGAAAATAGACATAAGAATAACTCCCTAGATAATATAAACTATTTCAACACAAATTTTGAAAGGTCACTTGCTTTCTCATTCAAATAAAAAAAATATGATTAATAGTCTGAGCTCAAAGTCTCAAGAATGCCTTTCAATTTGGGCAGAGTTTCACTTCTAATAACAGAGAGATCTCCTTTATACAAAATGGGAGATTACAATATATAGCATTCCAAGAAAGACTTGGGTGCTTATTTTCATGAAAATGGCCCATGCTGAATTTAATGCCTTAAATATCTGTGAAAAGGCCATGCTAGAATAGGTCATTGACCTTGACTTTGGCATTATGAATCATCTCAAATGTCTCCTCCTAAGCATGGGTTGTCTATTCTTCTTTATGATGCTTACCCAGTTGTCCATTCACCTTTGATTAATGCAAAAAAAATAGGCCGTGCCTTTGAATGTTCATGCTCTCTGATGTCCACTTGGTGGACTATTCCACCTACTAGAAATAACTCTCCTATAGATATTTTTGAATTTCCTATAGCTTTCCCTCTTTATTATTGAATTTTGTCTCTTCTTGATGATCTGATCTCTCAGTCTATCTTCTCACTTTCTGCTGGCTCCTTTAGCTCCTTCTTTGGTTGTTCACTGAGTTTGTTCCTGGGTCTGCATCTTTGAAAATCAACAGATATTTTATTACCCTAAATTTGACGTCTGTGGGGATGTCATTGGTCACCTAGTCACTTGAACTAATTTGAACCTTTGAACCTTCAAAGTACATTAGTTTAATGGTTCAATGGTTCAAAGTGGTTCAATGTTTTGTAAAGGGTTGCGTTCACTCTCTTTTTCTTCTGTTGAACCATTTGGTTGAACTTCTTTTTGGAATCTTCCACTTCTTTGATTCACTCAAAGATTTTATTGGCACTTTAAACTTCTTTGAACCTTTGAACCATTAAACCATTCTAAGTTCAAGGTTCAATGCTTTAATGGTTCAATCTATTTCTTTGAATCCTTTAAAGCTTCAAACTTTCTAGATTCTTTGAAGCTTCAAACTTTTGGGATCCTTTCCTTTTCCATCAAACTCATTGAACCTTTGAACCTTTGAAAGTTAAAGGTTTAATGGTTTAATGGTTCAATCTTAACTTTTTGAATCCTTTTATTCTTTTAAGTCCACCGAAGTCGTTGAACCTTTAAACTTGCCAAAGTCTTCAAACTCATTAAACTCTTTGAAGTGGTTGAACTTCTTTGAACTCTTTCAAGCACTTAACTCTGTTTGAACCTTTGAACCTTTAAACCACTTTGAACCTTTGAACCATTCTAAGTTCAAAGTTTCAATGGTTTATTGGTTCAATGATTCATTCCATTTGTTTAAAGCCCGCCATTAAGTCTTTTGATTGAACCTCAGCGTTGAACCATCCTTGAAATGCCTAAGTGTTTGGAACTTGTTTCTTTGTGAAAGCCCACCTGTTGAACCTGCGAGTTCCTTAGCTAAAAATGCTTGAATAATTGAAAAAATTGGATGCTCAGAACATTTTTTTGAAAAAAGGAAAAGATCATTTTGGTCCTGCAAGACCAAAATAGTTGATATGTTGTCCACAAAAACAAGTGATAGATTTTGGGAACAATAGTTAGCTCCAGTTGGGGAACTTCCATTGATTGTAAAAATAATCAAAGGGAGTAGAATCCAGACTCTTCAGTGTCTTCATGTATGCCATTGGGCTATAGAGTCATGCCACCCAAAAATAAAGATGCCAAATAAAAATAAAAATGAACAACATAAAACAAACTAAAGACTATACATATGTACAACTGATCTTATCTGATACTTCAAGGATTGAAGTGCTTTAGATGTTTCCCACTATGAGGTAGTGAAAAAGGCATGCCATCTTGATACTTTAACAAGAAAATATTTTCACTATTGAGCCAATGAATAGCAAATGGGCCTTTCCATAAGGAATCAAATTTCCCATGCATTCCTTTTGGTTCTCTCCTCTTGTCCCATAACAAAACTTGATCTCCAATATGAAAATCATGAATCTTTTCTTTTTGGTCAAAGGGTTTCTTTACCAGACTCTGATGTGTGGCAATACGATCCACCACCATAGTTCACTACTCATCTAGTTTAGTCAAGCACATGATCCTTTTGTCGATGGAACTTTCAAATGTTGAATCTTCTACTACCTTTGCCAACTTCAATACTAGTAATTCCAGGGTGATTGGTATCTCTGCATTGAGACCATACAAAAGTTGGAATGGTGACATACCCATTACCCTCTTGGGTGTAATTCTGTCTGCCCATAAAGCATCAAACAATGTTTTATGCCAGGTTCTCTGATTGTCATCTACCAACTTCTTGATAATGGTCACCAGGTTCTTGTTTCTCAATTTTGCTTGGCCATTTTCTTACAGATAATAGTTAGAAGAGTGGGAAAGAATGATTCCATAATAATAGCAGAACTGGGTAATCTCATGAGAAGATAAACAGGCTACATTATCTGTTACAATCTTGGTTGGGACCCCAAACCTAGAAATGATGTTTTCCTTGAGAAAATTACATACCACCTCTAAAGTAGCATGCTTAGTTAGGATGGCTTCCACCCACTTGGTAAAGTAGTCTATGGTTGTAAGAACATAATCATGTCCAACACTCAAAGATGGGTTTACAGTGCCAATAAAATCAATACCCCACTGTTGAAATGGCTCTTCTATTACTACTAGCTTGAGAGGTAATGCAGCCAATTTGGGTCTTCCAACAAACTATTGACACAGTTCACATCGACGTACCTAGTTGACCAGTTTAGCATCTCCTTTGGCATGAAGGATTTTAACACCTTTATCTTGAGCAACCTTTAAACTAAGTTGCAGTGATTCATATTCAACAGTGTTTTTAGTGTTGTTGATTTTCAACTTATATGTATAGGGGAAAATATCTCCTTGAGAAGATATTAAAACAACTTCAGCTCTAGAACCCATAGAAGAATTGATGTCATCAAATTCCAGAATCTAGACATTATCAGAATTTGATCTTCTTTCAAATTTTTCTTCATCAAGAAGGGAAGATCCCTTTTCATGTGTACTATGCCCTACCATTTTTTTTTGATGCCTTATTTGAATTTTTTGGATTTTCACTTAGTAAGCTTTTGTCTGCTGAAATAGGGACATCTTCAGTAGACACAAAGTAATTACCCATGCCTGAAGACTCAAATAGAATTTGAGCTTCAGGGGCTGACATTTGGGTGACAATATACTTTGCCTCCTTCTTAAGAAGTAGCCTTTGCATGATGCCCTTAATAGGGATCCTCACCTCAGATAGGTCCATGCTTAATTCTCCACCAACATCATTAATTTTTTTTTGTCCAAGCAGAATGCCATAGGAGGTTGGAACATCAACCACCAGGACTATCATTTTGAATCTCTTATCTAGAAAAGCTGCAAACACAAATTGAGCATCTTTGATTTATACCAGCAAAGGCACTTATTATTTTTCCATGAAGAAACATCTACTAAAGGTCTTAGTCAGCATGAGACCAAGAGATTTCACCACCTTGGTGGGCATGACATTATCAGATGCACTTGAGTCTATAATGCAATTATTCAGCTGATGATCATTTATCAATAGGGAAACATAAAATGGTTCTATTTTCCCAGGGGCAGCTAGAGGAGTAATCACAAGATTATTTTGGGTGGATGTGTTTTTGGGGGGATCAGGAGTTACTTTTGAAATATCTTGTCTTGTAGAGATGGTTTTATTCTTGATGCATTAAACTAACCTATCCAACTACTCAGGGTTGGATTGCAAGAATTCAAACTTAGACATTTGAATTTTGGTCTTCTTAACATGGTCAATTTTATCAAATGACTGAAATGAATTAGAAACAAGGGAAGGCAGTCTATCCTTCTATTTTTTTGGGGGTGTGGTACTGGTCTGAGAGTTTGAAGCAAAAGATGCATGAATGTTTAAGGTACTTACGTTTTTAGTGATCACCAAGTCCTTTGATTGAAAAGGCAGAGTAGTCCCCCATTTAGCAATTGAAATTATTGGTTCAGATCCTTCCCCTATTTTTCCCTTATCAGCTTGTTGAGATGACTAGTTTTGGGCCCTGATAAATATAATGTATGATCCATCAAATGCTTCTGAATTACTTCTAGCTTCTTCTTGGTAATTCAAGAAACTAATGTTGGAGTCACTAGCTAATTTTTCTTCTCCCTTTGTGAAGATATTAACATCATCTTCTTGGTTCAACTCAGGTTGGAAAGAGAAATCAGGTTCAATTTCAAGATATCCAACTACTGAGTTGGTTGGTGCTGCTTTAATGGTAAGTTTTCCCTAAGGAGGAGGAAGATGATTTGGTTGCCCTTAATTTTTGGCAGCAGTGCCTTGGTATGACTGATTAAGAAAATTCCTCCTTGGTATATCTCGGTATGAAGGAGGAGTAAACATCCCTTGTGCCATTTTCTTTTTGAGAGCTAACAACTCATTTGTCAGCTTCTGCATCATAGGATCAATGGTGCTTGAAGAATAATATTTAGGAGATGAAGAAGATTTACTTTAGTTAGGATCTCTTCTTATCTTCCCTATCAAGATGAGATCATATTCGACCTTAATGGCCAAATCTTGAGCTGTAGCAAGGTCTATGTGGCCAGCCTGCCTCAATAAGAAACTTACTTTAGGAATTTGAGAATTGATGAAGAAGTATTTGAAATTCTCAGGTGTTAGCTGAGCAATTGTAGGAATCCTATTCCTCAGATTGTCAAACTTGGCTATGAAGTCCCTCATAGGTTCATGAGGCTCCTTCTTCATCTATGTGAGATGAGCCAACAAGGCATGTGCATCTTCTACACCCTTAAACCTTGCCTCAAACTTGGCTTTGAGGGTATTCTAATTAGTCACAGTCTAGGCCTATAGATGATAAAACAAGTCTATAGTAGCACCTTGTAATGTTTATATAAATAGCCTGGCTGCTATGTCCTCATACTCCATGCCTATCACACCACAGGCTATGTAGAAGGCTGCAATATGCTCATCAAGATGAACTCTCCCATCACCAAATAACTTGGGTAAATTCTTCCTTGAACTGTGAGGTAGTTCGTGTAAGGGTGGAGTTAGATTCAGGGGACCAAAGGTATTACCCTAGGGGCCTTGAGCTGCCATGATATGACTATTAAAGTGAGGGATAACAAATCTCTGAGGGGTATGTATGGACAAAGCTCTGCTACCAGAGGAAATAGAAGCTTTGCCTGGTAATGGAGACCTAACTTTTGTAAGAGGAAAACTCCTGGTTCATTGAAGGTGAGATGGTGAAGGAAACATATCAAAATGTATTTACTGTACCAACTCGAATACAAGGTCAACAATACCTTTAGCTCTCTGGCTTCCTGTATATCATGGATCTACCAGAGTGTAAAATGGAAATGAAAAAGAACTGGAACTACTTCAATTTGAAGCTTAAGGCTTCAAACTGCATGTTCTTCCCCAACGAAGTCACCAAAAATCTATTGGGTGAATATTTTGTCACCAGCTAACTGATGGAAAAATAGGTATATCAACCTCAGTGTAAGGAGATTTATAAGACAAAATGTGTAGGTTTACCATAGACAAATGAGATAAATGTCTCCTCTCATCAAGGGGAGGTTCCTTATAAGCCAGGGGAGGTTCCCTGTAAACTACTATAACTAATATAAATTGAAAATACACTCAGGGGTGGGATAACACCATCCATCTCTCTTTTTTTAGAGATGATGTTCATAAAGACAAGTAGAAATCTTGGGTAATTGCTGAAGGCATTTCTCTTCTTTCAAAAATGATGTTTAACAAGCTAGAGGAAGACTTCCTGGGTAGTAACTGTAACCACAATAAACCCATGAAAGCACAAAGTCTTTCGTTTCTTATCCCACTGATCAAGATGCAACAACATAGTAGAATGAAGTGTAGCACAAAGTCTCCACTTCAACTAAAACAAAGTGAAAGATTATGAAGGGTAATAGGAGATCAAAGTCTCACCAATATCTTTTAAATTGAAACATAAAACAAATAGACTGAAGACAATGATGGTAGCACAAAGTCTCCCACAATTGGCTTTAGGACACCTTCCAGATTACTTCCACTAATTTTGCTTATTTGATTAAATGGACAAGACTGTATTTAGGAAATAGACATAAGAAAAATTACCTAGATAACACAAGCTATTTCAACACAAAGTCTAAAAGGTCACTTGCTTTCTCATTTAAATAAAAAAATATGATTAACAGTCTGAGCTCAAAGTCTCAGGAATGCCTTTCAATTTAGGTAGATTTTCGCTTCTGATAATAGAGAGATATCCTTTATACAAAATGGGAGATTACAATATATAGCATTCCAAGAAAGACTTGGGCACTTGTTTTCATGAAAATGGCCCATGTTAAATTGAATGCCTTGAATATCTATGAAAGGGCCATGCTAGAACAGGTCATCAGCCTTGACTTTGGCATTCTGAATCATCTCAAATTTCTCCTCCTAAGCATGGGTTGTCTGGTCTTCTTTGTGATGCTTACATGGCTATCCATTCACCTTTAATTAATACCAAAAAATAGGCCGTACCTTTGAATGTTTGCACTCTCTGATGTCCACCTAGTGGACTATTCCACCTACTAAAAATAACTCTCTTTTAGATATTTCTAAATTTTCTATAGCTTTCCCTCTTTCCTGTTGCATTTTGTCTCTTCCTAATGACCTGAGCTCTCAGTCTATCTTCTCAGTGCCTTTAGCTCCTTCAACTCCTTTAGCTATTCATTGAGTTTATTCCTAGGTCTGCATCTTTGAAAATCAATAGATATTTTATTACCCTAAATTTGACATCCATGGGGATGTCATTGGTCACTTAGTCTCTTGAACTAATTTGAACCTTGAAACTTTGAAACTTCAGAGTGCATTGGTTCAATGGTTCAAAGTGGTTCAATGGTCGGCGGGTCAATGTTTTGTAAAGGGCCGCGTTCACTCTCTTTTTCTTTTGTTGAACTATTTGGTTGAACTTCTTTCTAGAATCTTCTACTTCTTTGATTTGCTCAAATATTTTGTTCACACTTTGAACTTCTTTAAACCTTTGAACCATTGAACCATTCTAAGTTCAAAGTTCAACGGTTCAATGGTTTAATCTATTTCTTTGAATCCTTTGAAGCTTCAAACTTTCTGGATCCTTTGAAGCTTTGAACTTTCTAGATCCTTTCCTTTTTCATCAAACTCATTGAACCTTTGAACCTTTGAAAGTTTAAGGTTCAATGGTTCAATCTTAACTCTTCGAATCCTTTTATTCTTTTAAGTCTGCCATAGTTGTTAAACCTTTGAACTTGCCAAAGTCTTTGAACTCGTTGAACTCTTTGAAGTGGTTAAACTTCTTTGAACTCTTTGAAGTGCTTAACTCTTTTTGAACCTTTAAACCTTTGAACCACTTTGAACCATTCTAATTTCAAATGTTCAATGGTTCATTGGTTCAATGATTCATTCCATTTGTTTGAAGCCCACTGTTAAGTCTTTTGATTGAACCTCGACATTGAACCATCCTTGAAATACCTAAGTGTTTGGAACTTGTTTCTTTGTGAAAGCCCACATGTTAAACCTACAAGTTCCTTAGCTAAAATGCTTGAATGAATGAAAAACTTGGATTCTCATAACATTTATTTGAAAAAAATAAAAGATCATTTTGGTCCTGTAGGACCAAAATAGTTGATATGTTGTCCACAAAAACAAGTGACAGATTTTGGGAACAACAAATCACATAAAATGCATTACCCCATTTAGGGATAGATTAGCCTAAATTGACATTTTTATATGATAATCTCAAACCATTTATCATGATTTAATGATTTTGTCCTAAATTATGCATTGTCACAAAATTTTGAGTAAGATTGATAATCTCAACAGAATGGTGGTAGGAATTAGATTTTTATATTTTGCCCCTGTTTGAGAAGGCATGGTGAGACATTCAGTTGAAGCAACATATTTTCAAAGAAAAGAGTTTTCAAGAATAATTTGGAAGGTAATGATCCATGATGCCCACTCGAGAGGACATACGAGGATGAAAGAGAGGGATGAACTCTCGAAAAGAGGGAAAGATTTGAAATTAACCCATAGATGAGATTATATCCATATTAGCTAATGCTTACACATGTTGATTCTTAATGATCAAAATATAATAGAATATAATGGGCCGCAAACTAGTGGGAAGTGGGAAGGATGTAATCCCAAAATATAAGAGACACACTTTGACACACCTAAAAAAATGTGAAAGCTACAGGTTTAGGGAATGATTGATCCCAAGATAAGTTGCACACTTTAAAAGTACTAGAAGGAGGGTAAAAGCCACAAAGCTTGGAATTAGATGAAAAATGAGAGCATTTATCCAGAGAAAGGAAATAATAATTTTCCCCAATAGAGTGTATTTGATTAGTTGATAAATTTATTTTGTCTAAGTAGGGTTGATTTTGATCATTAATAATTAGTTGTGCCCTAGTAGGGTAGATTGAATCAGTGATTGGTCTAAATATTGTGACCTAATAGGGAAAATTAGTGATCATATCTCAAGAATAGATCCTAATTCATAGATTAAATATGAGTGGGTGAAAATGTAGATGTGATGGTCTAATGACTGAAGAATCCATAAAAAAAGGCATATGAGGATGCATAAAGTGATGAAAGAGATGAAAATAGAAGAATGAGGGTGGTCGAATGGACCTGAGATACGTTATGTATCCAAGTACTACCTACATAGTCTAGATGAACCTTAGGCCAATGTAGATAACTTAAAATAAGAGAAAATGGAATGAGAAATGAATAATAGAAGAAAAATGAACCACTGTTCAATTTAACTCATAGTATATGCTAAGAGATGCACGTCTTCTATAGAGTCTCATGTGAGGTACGATGCATTAAGAGCTGATCTTTAAAGCTTCACTAATGTTAGAATCTAAATCACTTAGTGTTTACTATAGCAAAAGTTTAATTATGCATCATAAGTATGAGTAAATTATAATAACATTGTATTTTAATTCCAATGAGTTGGTTCAAATGTGAATATTTATAACTAAGGATAATGGCAAAAATTACCAATACCAAAGTTACAACTATTTACATTTCAACAAAAATAAATAAAAATAATACGAAGAATAACATATAAAAAAATATAACCTAACTTAAAATCAAGATATGAAGAATCAAGATTTAAGTAGGAACAAGAATGTGTAAAGGCAAAGAAAGAACAACTTAATAAAAAATATGAAAGCAAGATATGAATAATTAAGATCCATGTGTATGAATAAGATGAATTTGGGAAATAAAACAAAAGACAAATTAAATACAACTCTAAACAAATCAATCCTAACTAAAAACTAGACTAAAAGTGGTTACATAATTTATTTGAACTCAAAATAACAAGACAAAACAAAATAGTAACACAAAAGTCCAAACATTGAGAATAAATTAAAAAAGAAAAAAAAAGAACAAAATAAATGGAGAGACAAGAAAGCATAACAATAAAAACCAAATAAACACACAAAAGAAGAGTTAGTCATAATGTTAGTGCAATCAAAAAATAATTATTCATGCACATGTAGTAGAAGCATTACTTTATGCAATAGTGTAATAAGAACAAAGGACACAAATTTTCTCCCAAGTGATAGGGAAACAAGAATACAACAAAATGGGGGAAAAAAATAAAAAGAAGGGGGTGGCCAAGCTGACTCTAGATGTACGAGACAAGTGAACACTATCTACATAGTTCTATAAACACAAGATCTAATGTAAACTTCAAGCCAAATGTAGTTCTCCCAGGAAATGGGATAGAAGAAAAGTGATGATAAGAAAACATGATTGATGTTGTAGAGGAAATAAGGAAATGGGATTGCAAAATAGTGAGAACATTAAAAAGAGTGCCCATAAATGATGAGAACATGGAATCAGAATAAATAAAAATGAAATACAATGTTTTTATTTATTTTGTCAATCGATTTCTAATGTTTTTGTGTTTTTTGGGATAAGCAATAAAAATGAAATATTAAAAAAAAACCAAGGGAACCACCTAACTGAGGAGATGCACTTCTACAGGTAAGAGTTCAAACAATAGCTAAACCAACTATAATGGGGATCATGAATATAAATAATGGCACATGGGACTAATTAATTAAAGATATGCATGTTCAAGAGTAGAAGTTACAATAATAACTAAAGATGGTTGTAATGACCTAATATCACAAAATGGTAAGAGCATGAGCTTAGTTTACTCACAAAATGATGAGAACATATGTAAAAGAAGGACTAAGCTAACCTCAACATGAATCAAGTGTGGCCTATGAAGTCCCATTAGGACCAAAGTTATAGTATTTATGCCAACACAAGAGGTGGTGAGACCCAACCTATTAATAACAAGTTCACAAATAAAGGCAAAGGGCAAGGCAAATGATAATAAGAATAGCAAGGTGATGTGGCAATGCATGATAAAAAGTGTTTTTTCTAATTTTCCCTTAGGTGGTTATATTTATGAAACAATAACATAAGTCTGTGTTACTAATTTGCCCATAGGTGGTTATAATTAGTAACACAAGGTAGGATACTAATTTTTACATAGGTGGTTATAATTAGTGGTACTAAATAAAATATTGATGTGCCCATAGGCATTTATAATTAGTGGTAATAGGTGGAATACTAATTTACAAAAGGTGGTTATAATCAGTAATAAAAATCAAATTTAAATGAAAAATAACTTGCCAAATACACTATCATACTAATTTCATATATTGTCATCTAAACACATAATTTTGAAACTACTAAAACTGGATCAGAATCCCCTCACGAAAAGTGTGGGACAAACCAAAGGAACCAAGATCAAAAAGGGGTTGGGTAAGATGACTAAAAATAGGATCTAATTAATAGTAAAGGCATGGTATAATATAATGGTATAAGGCGCAGCATAAAGAAAATGATAAGATGAAAATTGGCTATAATGGTAAAAGGGTTGCCCCCAAATGATGATTGCTCATAAAACAATGAGAGCATAGGCTTAATTTTCTTGAAAAATGGTGAGAGTGTTCAAACTAAAAAATGCTTGTAAAATGGTGAGAGCATTAAAACTTAAAAATTGCTTACAAAATGGCAAGAGCGTGGCTAGGATGACCAAGCTAACCTCAATAGAAATTGAGCACTACCTACATAGTCTTGAAGGACCTCAAGTCAATGTAGTTCAAAAGGCACGGTAAATGGGACACAATGGTAAATGATTATATTGTTCTTGTTGATGTGGAGATGCACATCCTAGTCAACATATGAGATAACCAAAATACTCAATTATAAAAATTAATAGCCCACACCCTTTTAGAATAGTCACTCTATCAAGAACCTGCTATAGATTTGAATTTTAATGATGTTGTTATGATCCTCATTGGTCTTTAATTTTTATTCCTTAAAATTTCAAATCAAGGTGTCTTTGTAGCCTCCATAAAAGAAAGTGGGGATAGGGATGGTAAATAATGTTAGGCATAGGATAAATGGTATAAGTTGACAATTTAAAGGTGGATGATAATGTAATGTATAATGGTTGGGAAGGAAATAGATATTGGGACTTTCAGGCACACATAGTATTGTTGATTCTAGATTCGACATAATTTTGGTTATGGTAGGGCCAAAGACTTCTGAAGATGTTCTCGATAGGACCACTAGATTTTTCTATTATTTGGGCCTAAAGTAGCTACCATCTGATTATGCTACAAATTGGAAGACACACTAATTTCATCTTTGATAATGTCTTTGTCAAGTAGTGAAGAACTATTGTGATCAACTATTGGCACCTCAATGAGGTTTTCACCAATGAATTTGTCTTGATTATCCTATGGTGCCTCTGAGAAGGTTGCACAAAGGAATGTTAACTTTTGACTTTGATTGTTTTCTAGCACCTCCAAAAATATTTTACTATGAGATTGTTCTTCTTTTACATGAATGTGGTCTTAGTCCCTTGATATTCTATACCTGATATGTTGCCATGGATGCAGTTTAACAAAGTGTGATTTTGTCAATCCCAATTGATACTTGTGGGAGGTGAAATGTTAATATAATGGATATGTTGGTTGGTGCTAATGAATTATAAAAGGCATCACAATCCTCATAGAAGATACTAGGAGGGCTTGTGTTTATGTTGAAGTAATCATCCTAAAAAGCCATAGAAGGATCACAAATACATTCAAATTAATCTACAAGGAAATTTTAGCCAATGTTGTAGTAACCATGAATGTATTATAATTTTTAAGCTAAGTCTAATCTAAGGGACTCTAAATCTAACATTGAGACTGATAGTGATTCTACTTTTGATGCTAAATCCAATGTTAATTTAAAAATTAAACTTGACTCTAATTATGATGGTTCATCTGGTGTGGATGCTTCTATAATAATTTTGTATTGAATTCTTGGTGTTAGATAAGTAATGGCATATGATGGCATAATGGGATCTTTAAAAATAGATCCATTTAGGAAGGGTTCAACATAGACTGGCTCATTTAGGTGAATCCCCTCAAAGAGAGGGAATCGATCAAGAAGTGACTCCATAGAGACTGACTTGTCAAAGTGAGACTCCTTAATGAGGGTAAAAATATCAAGATACAACTCCATAAACACTGGCCTATTAAAGGGATGGGGCCCTTTAAAAATAGGATAATGGTCAAGATAATGATTTGCCCAAAGGTGATTATAATCATTAAGAAGTGATTCAATATAGATTGGCTTGTCAGAATGAGACTCCTCGATAATAAGAATAGTATCAAAAGGTTATTCATCATAGGTTAACTTGTCATAAATAGGTGTTTCAACAAAAACATTATGGCCTTAGTTTACAATTGGTTATAAAATATCATTTTTAAACACATTGCAGTCCTTAAGAGATGACTCTTGAAGAGGTAATTGTTGACTCTATTTTGGCTCCAAGACCGACACAAATTTTTCAAAGTGGGGAATGGTTGGCATAGAATGAATAATGTTTCATGATTTAATAATGGTCTTTCCAAAAATTAGACTATTGAAGAAGGGATCAATAAAGACTAGTTCATCTAATGGACATTTTTCAACAATATGTTCAATAAATACAGGCGATGGGTCTAGAATGATAATGACCAAGTGTTGAAAAGTTTGGTCGATAGAAAAAGACAAAAGAGGAGGGCCCAAAGTAATGATCCTAGTGTGTTATGAATCTTGTTTTCTCATACAGGCCAAAGGAGGGAAGCTTAGAATGGTAACCCTTGAGAGGTACAGAGCTTGGCTGCTCACATAAGCCAAAAGAGGATAACTAAGAATGGTAACCTTCGAGTATTAAAGAGCTTAGTGTCTCATGCAAGCTGAAGGAGGATAACCTAATATGGTAACCTTAGAGCATTGTGGAGCTTGGTGGATTGCACAAGCTGAAGGAGGATAACTTAAAATGGTAACCTTTGAGCATTACAAAGCTTGGTTGATTGTACAAGTTGAAGGAGGATAACTTAAAATGGTAACCTTTGAGCATTCTAGAGATTGATTACTTATGCAAACTGAAGGAGGAGAATGGGGATGGCATATGAAAATTAGCATGGATTGGTTTGGTATTTAAAGATTAGGCCCAAAGAGGATGATATCCTCAAACATGATAGAGTGCTCATGTCTGTTATAAGAATGCTCTTCATCATAACTAGGGCTGTAATAGCCCAATTTGGAGTATACCTTTTTGTCATGCTTAGAATATTATTGTATTCATTTTATAAGATGTGAAATATGTTTTGAAAATTTTAAAAGGTGTGTTTTGACTTCTTTAAACAAGTGACAAGATAAAAAGAGACTATAATAAAATAAGTGGAATAGTACCACACAAATATAAAAAATGGTTACAAAATCACTCAACTTTGGTGGGTTAAAATCATCAAATTAGAAGAGGGTATGATAACTTTGAAACCTAAAGTGCAAGGTAGCACAAAAAACTTAGGTCAAAGATAAATAAATACCTTAAAAGATATATACAACTATGATGAGTTGTAACTAGAAAATTAGAAGAGGGATTTTATGAAGGAAGATAATAATGTGAACTAAGAGGCTTAAAATGTGAAAACACATAAGAAATCCGAAGTATAAAGCTAAAATCAAATGGGTAGCACAACACCACCAGAACATTATAAGATGTATAATGGTCCAAAAACTTAGAGCATGAACAAATTTAATATAACCTAAGTCCATAATGATAATACAATGATGATGAGTTTATATAACAACCTTCAATCCAAACAAGAAATTGTTCCCAAGTTAACTCACACCAGGTACAAATGATGAACTGATTAACACATTGGCCTAGAACTTAGAAAGTTGAGATTATGAATTTGAATTAAAAATGAAGGGCTTGGAGATGTTCCAAAGTGATAAATGGTCTAGACTCAAATGGGTAACATAACAATGTTTCTTAGCAAAGACAATGTTGAAAATGATAATTTAAACAAGGCTAAAAGAGGTTTTGATTTGATTAGCATAACACCTCCTTGTTCAAATATAATGGTGTATAAAAAAGGTGTTTGATGACGTGTTTTGGTTTTCAAACAATTTGTAAACTCAATAAGACCAAGCAAGTAAAGGATAAAAATGAAAAAATACAACTAAGTATAATGGCCAAAGTCCTAAAATTGATAGGGTTGCATCGCACCATTGAATTCCATCTATATACATGATCTTGAGAGGATTTTAAGTGTTAATCCAAAAATAAAAGGACATGAATAAGTAGGGTTTTTACACCCCCTTCTCTCAAGAGATTGTACAACAACATGGAATTTAGGGCTACTTGCCCTGCATCAATAATATGTCTACGATAAGTGGGGTTATTTTAAAACTAAATTTTCTTACATTTACATATGATCCCAAGTGTGGCTAACACTATATATTCCTTACATCAATTGGATCCACATAAATTAGTTTGTTGTGAAAAGGTCTTATCTTTTTCACAACCACTACATCCGTCACTTAGTGTAGTATAATGTCTGAATTACCCCTATGGTCTGAGTTGGAGTATCACTAATAAAGTTTACTTAACTGCTCAAGCAAACATCCTAGTGTGTCACCCTTGATTTATATACCCCACTATGGAGTGGGGTTGAAATGATGTTAGGAGATGAATTCTTGGGTCAACACTTCCCTAAAGAACATGTGAGGAGGCTATGAACTCCCACTTACAAGCCAAGTTGCATAAAAATAAAAGACAAAGTGAAAAGACTTTAAGGTCACATTTAGATCAACCCAAACCATATGGATCTGAGAAGAGATTTAACAACATTTTTTTCATGCCTTTGGACAAGTCATAAATGCAAATAAAGATCACTTTTGGTCATCCAAGTTACCTAAAGGGGATGGGGGGAAGGAATACACAAATCAATCATTTTACAAATAAACAAACAATTTTGAAAGATATAGCATAAAACAAAACACTCTTAAAAGTTTGTAATCTAAGTGAGTGTTTATTTTAATGCACCAAAATGAAGTGTTTATGAAATTTGGCCCCTTGTCCTTAGTTAAGAAACTTTTCAAAATAAACTTTCACAAACAACTAAGAATAAATAATTGAAATTCTTTTTAAGCACCAAATGAAGTATTCAAGACTTAACCATTTTCAAATTTGTGCCTTTTTCCAACTTGTATCCTATAATTTTTAGAGGTTTTTATGTCTTCCTTGAAGCCCAAATATAAATGAGAAAACAAGATTTTAAAATTTTCTCTTGGGTTTCTTTGTTTTCTTATCATAGAGATTGGCATCGATCCATGCAAGGATCAATGTTGATCTACAATGATCTTTGTCAATTCAAAAAATTATCTATGTTTCTTCAAAAAAGACATAAAGGTACATGGGTCATTTTTATATAAATATTGGTTATTTAAATGAACATAAAACCAACAAATAAGAATAAGTCTTGGAGGCAAATAGCCAATAAAATGATATTCAAGCTATTTATGAACAAAACAAAAACTATATAGATCAAGAACAATTCATCAAACACATTTCTACCATGCCCTATTTATGCATAGGAATCATGGTTGATTCTAGTAATTAATGTTGATCTAGAAAATTGGCATCGATCCTATCAATTTTGGAATAAAATGGCATCGATCCCTACAACCTATGTGTCATTAAAACAACCAAAAATACATGAAAATGAAGACAACTTTATTTTTAAAGGCTTTCAATCATTCATTAGAAGATCTAAGAGTTTTATATTAGTCTCCTTACTTGTATGGGATGTGTGGTCCCATTGAGCATGCTAAAAAGTAGAGTAGGAATCCAAAATGAGTTAGATAATGCATTAGTCAAGTAAATCCTAAATAAGCATAAAGAACATGACTCACTAAGCCAAATCACTTATGGGGTGTTGCAAATGAAATCTAAGAGATATTGAAAGAAGTAATACAACCATCAAACCTTCCCAAGAGCATCCATCCTCCAAGTTTAACTAAAAAATGTGATTTTCCCTTGATTTGGTGCTCTAAGTCTTTGTCAATGATGAGTGGATTGATTATCCATCATTTCTCAATGCACCAATGAACTAGGCTCATGAAATTGATCAAATATGTGTAAATAGTTGAAGCTATCCTATTAAAAATTCAACATAATAACATTACACAAAAATAGATTTAAAGGATGAGTGAGGACCCTTGTATTTATAGATTTTTTGAAATGATCAAAATCAATCATGACCATCCATCTTGAGATCAAGATATGTGGCCATTGATCAATTCAATTTTGAAGGATCAATCCATAAATATCCCCATTAATATTTGAAAGAAAGGGGAATTAATGAGGTAGGAAAGGGCTTAAACCATATATTTGTTCCTTTAATGGCTTATGGATACCACCCCACTAATGATGTCACCATATGATGTAGATATTAAAAATGAATTTCTAATTAATAGATGTTCAATAACTTCCATGGATTTTCCACTTAATCTCTTACTTTGGTTTAATTTTCTTAAGTGGTGTTAATTAATTTTATGTAATTCTTTAGAAATTGGTTGATCACTTAATCAAACTAGTTAAAAACATCAAGTTACTAAGTTATAATTTGACTGAAGTATAACCAAAGAAGGTGTCAGTTGCATATGGAATAATATCCCATTTAGATCATTGTGGATGCAAAATAACACATGCACGTGTTGTGTGCTTCCAAATTAGAAGAATTCAATGGTTCAGAGCATCATATTGCATTTTCATCATTTTTAATTGAATTAATTTGGGAAAAAGTAATAATCACATAAAATTTATTTCCCTATTTAGGGATACATTAGCCTAAATAGGAATTTATATATGACAAGCTCGAACCATTTAGCACACTTAAATGATTTTTGCCCAAATTGTGTGTTGTCACAAAATTTTGAGTAATATTTACAATTTTAACACAATGGTGGTAGGAATTGGATTTATACACCTATCATACTAATTTTTATGTTAAAATTTAAAAATACCATTAAAAAAATTATATCCCCTCTTGACATTTCCATGATCAAATGCTAGAAACACCATTAAGAAAACATAACTAAAAATATATAACAATTATTTATTTAGTTAAAACCAATGTCATTTACCAATTATTTTATCATTTTTTGATTAGCTACTATATCTATTGAATTATCATATACATAATTTTTATATTGTTAAATGTCTTAAAATTATTTATGTTTTTGTTTCCTTTGCACCACAACCACTTAGTGTGATTTTATTTTAGGATGTAGCTACTGTAGATTATTATATTTGGTGTTAGGCACTATAAAATATCTAATTTGATAAAACCTTAACCCACTTGACTCATGCTCATACACATGACTCTTATTGGCCATTCATTTAACTATTTACCTATATAAAAGATTGACACTTCAAAAATCCATTATTATTTCACTAGACTTTCCAATTATTTTGATCAAATTACTTTATATAAATTTTAGATTATCTCTTGGGCTTATGCCAAATGTTCACTCTTTTATTAGATATGTCTACAATCTATGGATGAGTCTATTGTCTTAACTTGTGATGCAAGAGCATCTGGGTCCACATGTAATCTTGCATCAACCAAAAACATGTGTAGTTAGTTCATAATAAAATGTGGTGTAGTATTTTGTTGTTCTAATAGCATATGACATATTTTCAAAGCATCTGATCTTATTTAAGTTTCTGTAAGTTTTGGTTCTTCATTATATAGTCTATGAGTTGAATTGATGGACATTTATAAAACCTTTGATAAAATATGATATCATTCTTGAAATGATATGAGGATTATGATGTAAATATTTTTATGGTAAATGGTGGTTGTGAAGACCTAAAATTTTGTGTGACTTTCTTTGTATTGTGACATGTTATGGAAGGAGACATTGCTGACTATTTGGAATTTAAATCCTGAAAGTCATGTAAGTTGATAAAGATTTATTTAATAATGTATGTGATATATTTTATAATGAATTGGAATCTAATGTGTTATTATTCCTTTTAAGTATGGATATATTTAATGAATATATAGACTAGTGTTTATTTAATAATTGTAGTGATTCTTGACTTATCAAGAACATTTAATAGTTGTGGCCTTAGTGGGTTGGGAAATAATTAATGAAAATGGGTGGATTGTGGATCTATATAAACACATATTCTTTACTTAAATGGAATTTGATACCATTTTATTCTAGATTAGGAAATAGTTAAGTGTGGTTACAAGGAGTACTATGATATAGATCTATGTGTAGATCTATGAGGAGATATTGGAGTTGAGTAGCTTGACTAACACTATGGTGTTGTTTGTAAAATTATGGGGTATGTTTATGGTTTTGTGTTTAATCATTGTAATTTTATATTGTTGATGATTGGTTTGATGTTGTGTAATATCTATTTGAAGTAATAAAATATCTATTATGTTTTTGTAGTTTTGCAATGTAGTTGTTTGTTGTGTAGTAAAAGACATATCTTAATAGGGACCTCTAACCATGACTACATTATTTGGTATAAGAGAAATAAAAAGAACTATGGGATTGAGAGATAGAGGTTGGTATTCTCCATTATTTTTGAAGGTGGGTAAATAATAATAGACATGTGTGAGATATATCTACATAGGATTATGAGTGGTGAAATAATAGATATAAAGATTGTGAAAATTCAATATTTTTCTAGGAAGATTAGGGCAATTAGGAAAATTAGTTATGAATACGAATGGAAGATTATATGAGATCACAAAAATATTGAAAAATATGAAGATAAGGTTATTTTTAGTAGAGGAAGATATAAGAAGACGACTTGTCCCAAGGGCTCAAGAGGGTGAGGATGAAGAAGAAAATCCAATGCATGAGAGAGTAAATGGAGGATAAGATAGGCTTATTATATACATATCTAAGATTAGAAGAATAATGTTAATGAAGGTTTCATGTTTTAATATAATGAACCTATAAGAGATACTATATTAGCTCACTGAGATAGAAGAATAATTTGAGTTTGATGAAGTAGTAGATGAGCACAAGACAAAGATCACACAAAAAAAGTTGAAGTTACATCCAAATTTTTGATGAAAGGAGGTACATCTTGATAGATATCATAATGGAAAATAAAAAATCAACCATTAGGAAAGGATGGTTGTGAAATTAAAAGCTAAGTTGCGATGTTTAGATTATCAACTAGATTTATTGAAGAAGTTGCATAATTTATGATAAAATGAGTTAAGTGTGAAATAGTTTACAGAGGAATTATAAAAGATCACTATTTGGGTTAACTATAGTGATATTTACCAAGAAAAGATAACACAATACAATAATTTATTGTGATGGGTCATCCAAGATGATATCAACATAGTGATATGGTAAATAGTAGAGGAAGCATATTAGTATGTACCAAAAGCATAAGAGAATTTAACACAAATATGTAGTATTATGAGAGGAAAATTAAGGATTGGTGGTAACAAGGGAAAAATAAAATAAAATAGATATGAAGATGCAAGCATTGTGAAAGTTTCACAAGCAATGGAAGGATCATATTCTATGGGAAATGGTAGAGGAAGAGATAGAGGTGGAAGATTCAAAGGAACATATTTCATATGTCAATAGGTAGATATTATGCATTTGATTTCCCTCATGTGAAATTAGATTTTGGGAAGATAAGAAGTGGTGGTGTATAAGTCTTACAAACAAATATAATTTAAAGAGATGCATGCACATCATATTAACAAAGTTGAGCAAGGGGAAGTTTAATGGTAGTGAATAGAGTCTTTAATATCATAAGAAAGTGAATATGCAAGGAAATATTGACATATTTTATGGACCAAGTACAATACAAGAGGTAAATGTTGTATAGTTGTGTAGATATTGGAAGCATGAATAATTTGGTCTCTAAAAAAATGGTAAGGAATTTGGGATTAGTAATAAAAACAAATCCAAGACTATGAAAAGTGTCATGGTTGATAGAGGGCTATGACAACATTGTCAAGGAATAATGTAGAGTTGAGATGACAATTTATAGCTACATAGACAAGGTTTTGTATGATGTGCTAGAGATGGGTGAATGCCATGTTTTGTTAGGAAGACCATGACAATATGACCATGATATGTTATATGATGGGAGATAAAATACAATGTGAGTAAATAAGGATGAAAGGCTCCATATCCTAAATTCATTAAAAATAAATAACAAGGATGATGTGTACCAAAGTCATTTAGTCTTATGTAGTATAAAAAACACTTTCAAGGTTTAGAGTGTGCAAAGATGGAAAGTGGCATTATGTAGATGAAAAAGAGTGATTATCAAAGGAAAATATTATTACCATGCAAAGGAAGGTGAAAAAGAGTGTGAACAAAAAATGTGGGAATGTTTCATGGGTAGTATCAAAATGGAGGAGTGGAAGAGTAGCTCGCACAACATATATAGAAGAAATCGACCCAAGGGTAGTGAGAACTGGCACAATAGTGAGATGAAAGGATTTTAGAGGTGGAGGTTAGTTTTTATCCCAATTCATAAACCAAGTGAGTTATAAGGTGAGAGTCATATCACATCATGAAGAGGCTTGCCAAGACCTTTGGATGGGGTCAAAAAAGTGGTTTTCCCACTCAGTTTAAGTGTGTGAGCACCATGCTCACACATTTTATTACCTCAAGTGTATGATGCAAGAGCATCCAAGTCCACATATAATATTTCATCAACCAAAAACATATGTAGTTAGTTGATAATAAAATGTGGTGAAGTACTGGTTGTTATAATACTTCATGGCATATTTTCAAATCATCATGTCTTATTTGAGTTTATACAACTTTTGTTTATTCATTGCATAATCTGTGAGTTGAATTGTTGGAAATTTGAAATCCTATGACAAAATATGGTATCCTTCTTGAAATTATATGAGGATCATCTTTCAAAGGTATTCATAGTAAATGGTGGTTGCAAAGTCCTAAAAAATTATGACTTTATTTGTATTTTGATGTGTTATGAAAGGAGACATTACTGACTGTTTGGCATTTAAATCTTGAAAGTCATGGAAGTTGATAAAGATTGATTTAAAAATGTTTGTGATTTATTCTGTAATGTATTAGATTCTAACATTTTATTGTGCCTTGAAAGTATGGATATATTTAATGAATGTAAGGATTTATGCTCATTTAATGAGAGTAGTGCATCTTGATTTATCAAGAACATTTAATATTTGTGGTCTTAATGGGATGAAAATAAATTAGTGTAAATGGGTGGATTCGAGATCTATATTTAAACATATCCTCTTCATTTTAAAAGGCATTCAATTCTATATTAGGAAATAGTTCAAGAGAAATTATAAAGAGTATTGTGATATAGATCTATGTGTATATCTAGGAGGAACTATTGGATTTGAGTCACTTGACTAACATTACTATGTTATTTGTAAGCCTATGAGTTTTGATTATGGTTATGGGTTGAAAAATTGTAAGGATATATCATTTACGATCAATCTGATGTTGTGTAATCTCTAGTTGAAGTAATAAAAACCCTATTATTGTTGTTGTATTTGTGTTGTGTAGTTATGGGTTGCATGGTAGAATACATCCCTTAATTGAAACCTTTAACCATGACTACATCAAAGGGTCCATTTAGAGTAGAATTGTCTCCATTCCCTTTAACAACTTTGAGATGCCCATAAGGGTCAACATGCATGTTTTTCAAGTCAATTGAATAAAATTATCCAAAGAGTTCCCTATATAAAAAAATCAAGTCTAAGAATTCACATATCTCTTCTCCTAGATGCACATTGAGATAAAATTACCAAAATATTCCAATTATAAAATCTATTAAAGGATAAAACCTGAAGCTAAATCTAAATCACTATTCAGTCATGTCACAGGTATCAAGTGTTGAAATCCATATGCAAGGTTGCATAACATATTAGTGTTACATAAGATTGTAGACATTAAAATAGGGATAAATACGTGTGTTTTATGCCTTCTTTGTATTATTAGTTATGTAGGCATCACTTAGTCATATTGGGGTGGATAAGGTTGGATCAACCCATCCATTTCTCATGTTAACCTAGTTCACAGTTGTCTTAGAGTGAACAAATAGGGTTTGAATCAAGGAGAAGGTAAACAAAAATATTTTCACAGACTCATGGGAATCCAAATTTATATTAATACATATTAGATATAAGTTTAATGTATGGTATTACCACACATTGACAATATTACATAGGATAATTCCACACTCAAAAGATAATATCATTGTTGTGAACCTATCCAACTACAAAGACTTATCTAGTTAGATGTAGACTCTCTATTTTTGGACCTGATCATTCATAGGTTTATTTTAGTGCATTTTAGACAACTATACCTTCCCTAAAAACATGCATTCATTTAGAAAAATCTAATTGCATTCCTCTTTAGTGATTTAAAGAAATATTAACTTGGTACATTTAACTAGTTACAATCATATTTGTGTGATTATTATATATCTTTAAAAATATGATTTAGTCAATATTTTTATCCTATTAGGGTCATATTAATAAAAAAATAGATAAAACATATTGGTGAACCCATTCCTTATCCAAAATATAGTAAACCCTAGGTTAGTTTTAGGGTTTCTCCCTACTTAAATTTTCTAATTTCTATGTTTTTATTTTTCATAAGAATATAAATTATGGCTCTTTTATTTAACATTATAGAGTTTATAAATTTATCCATGAATACATATTCTCAAAACCCTAGGTTTCTCTTTATGGCTCCCTTAGAATCCACTAATTCTATGCCTTTTAACCAATATAATGAATGGACAAATCAAGTTGTAGATAATCATGATTGTGCACCTAATGACATTAATTATGTAGATGAAGAATATACATGTAAAAGTGAAGGAAAATATTATGATAATTATGGTAATGATGATGTTTAATATTTTAATGTTAGTGATTTTTATAATTACAGTGAAGAAGAAGAACAAGATTATTTTAAAATCAATTATCCTACACTTTATATACACTTTCTTAATCACATAGTGAAACAAGAATAAAGTAAAAAAAAAAAAATATATATGTGTCTCTAATAATTGATTAATATCATATTTAAATCAACAAGATATACTTACTAATGACCAACATTAGATCATTACACAAAAGCAAATGTGTGAGGAATATCCATTTAGCACACATAGTTTACCATGATAGTGTGTGAAAGTAATTCACCTTATTAGGTGATACATAATTCAAAGATATAATACATGCATACATAATGATGTTATTATTAAAAATAAATGTGATGATGACTCTAATTTATGCAATTATCTTTCCATACAAGATGATTGCAAGTTATACAGTGATCCTTTCATAGAAAATGACTCCCAAGTTATGAAATGATGTGTTCATAGAGAGATTACAAGAAAGGTGAATATAAAAATATTAGTGTTGATGTTATTAAACATAAGTTTAAAATATATGGTGATATACAACTAATTAATAAATCTTCCAAAACCACTACCATTCCTACTAGCCATATAATCTCCATGCTGCATACAATAGGTGATCTCCAAAAGCAAAATAAAACTTTATGCCTAAGGATTATATCAATTGAGAATAAAATTTCACATACCAATACTATTGAACATGATAATGTAAATTAAAATATGGTTTTCCATCTAAATCCTATGTGCCACAAAGTATTTCATCTCAACTATAGCTCAAGAAGCAACAACAATATACAATTGAATGCGTTTATCAACTAAAGATTATATATGAGGAAACTAACACATATAAAAACATGTATAAAGAGAAATTTATTTATACAGACATGGATAATAATGAGGTTCTAATATGGATCATATATAGAGTACCAAAGTATATGAGTTCACCTCCTTTGAAAAGGAATCAACCAATCAAATTTGATAATTTCAAGGATAGGTTAAGTGTTATTTATAGACATTACTTGATAAGAAATTAATCAAGCTACCTCCTAATTAATATCATACTTCTAATCATATTTAATGAGTGAGGGAAAAACACTTTCCAACTATCATTATTTAAATGGAAATGAAGATAATAATTGTATGAATTGCAATAAAATATTGAGCAATTTTTGGATATAGTGATTATTACATTTGGTACAATAGATCATAAGATGTCAAGGTCCCTTTATCCATCTTCTTCCATGATTAATTCTATGAATATTAAGATATCCTAGGACATTCCCACCAAGGATCCAATTTTCCCTTATATCTCTATGGAGGGTATCATCATGCGAATACCTTATTATAGCTCACATTGTAGAAGAATTAATAATACAAAAGTATGGGTGATAAAGATAAATCCAACAGTTAGGGACCAAGAAATTGAATAAATTAATGTGACTCCACAACAAGGACAAGAAAATAAGTTATCCATTCCTTCAATAAATTATAAGATACATGATACAAATCATGATACATTTTTAAAGCAAATTGAAATACATGGTGCAATCGGTTGTACATATTTTAAGGCAAATAATGAATGCAATATAAACCAAGTGCAAGTGTTTCTAAAATTTAACATCAACATTACAACATAAAAATTAAATTACCTATGATGATCCATATTATAAATAATTTTTACTTCCAAGTGGGTGGTCAGATGATCCCTGGTTACCTCCTTATTTAGCTGAAACATACTCTATTTTACATAGATTCTTGATGTTTGCTCTCTTTCTCATCTCTCACACTCTTATATTTTTTACACACATGTGTACATATTCTTTTAAATTGATCATTATTGTATCCCTTAGAATTATTTTTCTCTTATATCTTGCTATTTTATTTTTTACCCAAATCCATACATCCATGACATTTATCTTATGATGATACATATTTTACAATGACATCATCCCAATGTACATTATTTGCATCATATTACTTGCTCACACTTGCATATTGATTATATATACTTTTTATGGCCTATATTGAGCTTACACAATCACAAACATTCATGATTACATATTATGACATGAACATGTACACTAAAACCTCCTCATCTCCCCTCTACCACCTGTATACTATTTTGAACTATGATGTTATGGTTTACACATAAAATGGGGGTATATTTTTAAACTTCACTTATACACTGATATTCCATTACACTTGGTGCAAAATATGCCTTAACACATGTCATGGATTGTTTTCCACTCCTCTATTTTTTAGCCTTGCCTCTTGGCCTTGTTTGACTTGAATTTGATTTATATTTAGATTCAAATGTTTTAGAAAAATATAAAAAATAAAAATAAAAAACTAGAACCTATGCATGACATGTAATGCTTGTTTATATGATTTATTTATGATTGAGAACATATATTACATTTTATATCCAATTTTCCTATAAACACACATTTCATGGTATACATGAGTGAAATGCAGGACATACAGGTTTCATATGACATGGACAAATAATTGAAGGAAACTCATAGACCCATGACTACCATCCTATACTAGAGGCATGTTCACTCAAGTCATGTTTCTAATTTACACAAGTCATATCTTTTTATGATTATTTATATTAATAATATTGAGTAACTTTACATTTATTATACATGAATTGATTTGAGTCCTTTTATTTACATTGTTATTACACTAGATATTGTACTTTCTATATGCGATGATGACATACATGGATTGTGTAGATTAACCTTGCTTATTCTATGAATGATTGATTTTATTACTTAGTATTTATTTGAATTTATTTGTCTAAGACATTACATTGTAATTTTGCATGTGTGACATTAAATTATCCATTGATTATGGCCCTTAGCCTTGTGTGAGATGCGATTGTTCATTATGTTTTACTCTTAGACTTTGTTTTCTATGTGTGGATAAATATATAATATTATGTTGAGATTTTTAGTGTCGTGATATACATTACACACTTTTCTTGTTACTTGTAGTGCCATGATTCATATCATGCACTTTATCTACATATTTATTACTCACTTTATGGATATTCATAGTGTTTAATCTATTTTAAATTAAAATGAATTAAACTAATATATCTAAAATATTGAAATTGATATACATTAAATATATAGACCTGGATGTAAAATATAGAATTTAAATAATTATAAAATTTCTAAAGATAATAAATTGATTGATAGATATGAAAAACTCCCTCAAACAAATCTTATGTTAATCGTGTAGGTTGACTGTGGCTGGAAACTTCTTGAAAAGATTTGTGTACTATGCCACATCTGAAAATAAAAATTTAGACTATTTTGGGACAAGGTTACACTAAGAGGAGAGGGTAAAATTATATATATTTATTGGTTGAATGCATGATTTATTTTTTTATTTGGATTTGTGCACCTATTTGTTAGGGTTTATTGATTTTTTATGTGTTGTTTTACCATGTGAAGACATTAAAAAGATAAAACCCTAGCTCTTGCACAATAAAAATAATAGAGATAAAATATAAAAAGGGGTGAATAGGGTTAGGGGAATATTTGAACTATCCTCAATAAATCCCACAAAATCTAAGTACTACCTACATAGCCCAAATGGGCCCTAGGCCAATGTAGTTCTCACTCCTAGGGTGAGTGTGTGATCCGTGACTATGAAATTATATGAATATAGTTATAAGATTGATTAAAATGCTTGAAAATGGATTCCATTGAACTAAAATAAAATTAATTAAGACTTCTCTTATGACAATTATAATGTAGAATAATTTAATTTAGAAAGAATAATGCTCTTTTGCTTAGTGTGTAGTAGAATTACCAAGTGATTACTAAATATATTTTAATAATCCTTGGTGTGCTTATATAAGGGAATATTTCAAGTATTTATGCTAATAAGCCTTGATAAAATCATGGGAGGGGTTAATTTCAATGCCACAAATTTAAAAATTTATCATTGGGGTACTGGGGACAAGACTATAATGCGGCCCCGTCTGACATAGAGTAGTCATATCCTATTAAGGATGGGGAATAATAAAAAATATCTAAAAGGTGCATGTAAGTATATTAAGGATGTCTAAATTATGTTCTGATCATTTAAAATATATTTTTTATAGTAATGAATGTTATCCTATATATTAAAAGTTAGCGGACTAAAAAAAAGGGTAAGCAAAGGCAATATGTTAAGGCTAATCATTGTTAAACACTTAATGATTAAATTTGAGTGTCTACATTTGAACACACTTTATTATAGTGATGAAAAAAATTAAAATTATTAGAGTAAAGTATATGGGAACCTAAGTGTATTTACACACTTTATATTTTGATGCAAAGCTTGATCTTTCAAGATGATGTAATGTGAAAACTATAATAATGCCAATAAAAGTAGTTAATTCCATATTTTAAAAATTTAAAATCTGAAACTTTACAATTTGATATTTTTGAAAATAGATTAAAGAAAGTATACACCTTAATGAAAATGTAATATAATTAACATGTAACTTAAAAATGAATAAGTTATTTCCCCCTTGTCGAGGCATTTGGATAAATGTTTAACATGTGGCGAATTGTGAGTGATCAAGTTTCAATTTGGAAACCATTGAAAGCTAATAAATTGGAAAGATTGTATCCACCAACTCTCATTTGACTTTGTAAAATAATTAAAGGGGTGGAACCACCAAATTTAGCTCACTGCATAGAAAAAATGCAACAAAGATGTTGAGTGTCCTTAGAATCTAACATTGTCCACTTATAACATTAAAGTGAATCACACTACTATAGATGGATATTGATTCTATTTGAAACTTTGTATATTTTGAAACTTTTAAAACTTTAGAAAATTTAAATTGCCATATAATAACATGAACATGAGTGAATATCATGCCCTCTATACTTTACTGAATTAATATTGAGTGACACTTAAACTTGTAAGTATTTGTAAACTTGTAACATGTAACTATAGGAATGAGTGAATATGCATGTCACATGCCCCATTATCTAAAAATTCTAAATCATGATATAATTTTAAAAAATGCATAGTGTGATAAATTTTAAATTTTCTCATGATGAATTTGACTTCTCAAGATAAACCCATTTTGATTCCCCCCTTTTGATATGAGAGATGTGCCCTTCACGTCACTTATCTCAAAATCAAGCATATGTGAAATATAAAATCATGTTGTAAAAATTGAATCATATAAATTGGATTGCATCATAGTATTGAATATAATACTTAATTTTATATGAAACATGTGTTTGGTAAGTGCACTAAGTTGGGGGGTCAAAAAGTGGAAATTTTTTATGTTTAAAGTGATTTAAACATTTCCATGTACATGATTTATAAAATTGCATATGTGGTTTCTAAAAGTGCATACATAGCCTTGGCTCATAAGCATGGGGATTAATGAGCCAATCATGTGTACGTGGTTTTAGTTTTTAAAATCTAATATATAATAGAACCACATACATGGTACTATTTTTATAATTTAAAAAACATATATTCCTATCAATTGGCATCAATGCATACCACAACTAGACAAGGAAAGAACTCAACTTGCATTTTGGAAAAATAAAATTTTAGCTCAAAATCAACAATGGCACATAAAAAGAAAGGTATGCAAATGAATTTGAGTGCAATTAAAAATAAATTTAATGATTTTTATTGTATTTGCATTATATTTTGTTGAAACTATTCATTTTTTTTTTGTTTTTAAATCACATAATACATATTCACATGCAAAGGAAAATGTAGAAAATTAAAATGAACAACCTAACCCTCCTAGCCTAAAAAACACTCCTAACCCTCCTATAGTTCCTCAATCCCTCAAGGTAGTTAGGAGGAATTGGCATCCCACATAATAGAAAAAAAATTAAAATTGAGAATTTAATTAAGGTAATGAGGGATCCCCATTCAGACAACCCCCACCTAACTTCTCTATAAAATACATTAGAGACATTAATAGGTGGCGTTGACTTGTTATCATGTCAAATTGATAGGTGGTTTGATTATAGAGATAGTGCAGGGCATACTATTCTATAAAATTTTCTATGACTGTTATGAAAGATAAAAAATAATCAAAACACAAATTTATGCACATTCAATGATGGAAAAATCAATGTGCCACTATATGTGTCAACCAAATAGATTAAAATCCACTGATACACCTATGAGTTGATCAAAAAATATTATTAGGACTAATAGTGTATGGATTTTAATCACCTACCTTGCAACAACAATGAGGTCCCCATGTATTTTTATATAAAACTCTATTGTGAGTTTGTCCTTAATGAAGTTCCAAATTATTTTCATTTCTTAGATTTTCATGGTAGAGTAAAATGTTATGTGTAGGATAGGCTAGGTGCAAGTTATGCACCTAATCAGCCTATGAGAACACCTATCCAAAAATGACATCCTTCTAAGATAGTACCCACTATAGTCAATGAGAATATAGATATTGATACTTTTAATGCACTTAATGTGCTTAATAACACCCTCATTTAGCATATGAAATGGGTTTCCCATACTATTGATGGCAAGGGTGGACACAAGGAGGCTTCATCTAGCACTATTGCATGACCTTAGCATTGTATATCATTTGGTGTTATATGCATTGTACTTGAGGATGAATAGGAATATTTCATGTAACCTACTCATGGTAGTATTTATATGGGACTAGATGATATTGATCTCATTGATGTGTTTCAGTCATCTACATTTAGTTTGGACACTTGGCTACAACTTCTTAGGTATCTTATATATTTTACATGTAAAAGAAATATTCAGCCCTATTAAATTTCAAATATTGTAAAATTTAAAAGGTAATAATTATTTTTCATAGAAAGCTAAATAATGTATATATAATTTTTTAATGTGGCAGTAGGATTGTGGATGTTACACAATCACATATATTGCTTCTATTGCATTCATATATACATATACAAAGGTATTTTTTAAGGATTTATTAATGTTGTAGTTTATTTTGTATATATATATGATTAAGTGACTAAAAATGATATTATGTTGATTCAGTTGATGACCATGCTAGACACTCCACCATCTATTCAGGTGGGAGTAAATGTCGGTGGTGTTGTTGTGATTTCATCTGCACAACAACTCACTAAGGTATGAGATTTTTTGTAAGGTTTAAGTGTAAATATGTATATATATATTTTATAGTTTTCCTATATACTTTTGAAATTAACTAATGCATAAAAAATTATCTATGCAGACTCCTCTATTGACATCTTCTAGTCATGTTCAAATGATTAATAGGCATGACATGGTATAAGAAAATTTTATTTTTAAATTTAGATATTATATTTAAATGATTTAGTCTATTAATTTAAATGTTTATGAGCCCCTTACATTATTAGGAATAGGGGACTAAATCTTATTGGATCTCCATTTCACACACTTTATTTGCTAGCATCAACCTACCATTGACCCTATTGAGCACCTGATAAATTCACCATGACCACTAGATTGTGGTAAGTGCACCTTTGAATAATTTTTGTATCATTTTAAAAGTAACTTGTTCATTTTTAAATTATCTTGTTCTAGTATATAAAATTTCTAATAATATTTGCATGTGAATAGGTTGAGCTACATGCGAGTTTTGAGCAAAAGAGGACCCATAGTCATTTATTTTAGAGACCTCCATTTTTGAGCAAGGTGTCCATGTGAGAGCCTTATACAAGTAAGGCAAAGAAATAAATGCATTTTGTTGATTAGGATCATGTCTTATGACATTTTATTGTATGCCTATATGACATTGACCTCAAATATTTTATTATAGTCACATTTTATACATCTTTATATATATATATATATATATATATATATATATATATAATCATTTCAATTTAAAACTAGTCTTTATGGATTTTATAGATATTATATATATGGATATTTTATGGCTTTTACACATTTTATGGATATTCTATTATGTTCACAGTTTTTATGCCTTTATGGATTTTATGGTGGGAGTTACATACTTACACACTCATTTCTCAGTGACATAAGATGAAACTTGTCTCAATTTTGTGGAATATCTATAGAAAATTTATATGGCCTTTGCTTGGAAATATGTATAAGGGCCTATTGACACCAATCCAACCCCCACTCTCTTGTCCTCTCCCTACTATATTTTCTAAACTAGAAATATAATTCACAAATTTAAAACATAAAACTCTCAAACTATATCATACATCAAATTCTCACCCAAGAATAAAAATATCTTAGATATTATTCAACCAAACGAAGCAAATAAAATTATGGAACTATGCATAATGAGAAACTACCATAGCAAAATAATAGAGGAAGCTTCCACTTCATCCTCCAAAACATAAATCCATCAATAAAAATATCATGCCACCACCATGAAACCATCATCCCCACTGGAAGAAAAATATTAAACAAGCCACTTATATGAACCACTTTAAAAAGTCTTTGATTATAAGGATTATTTGTAGAGAAATTAACATACGTTCCTCATTTCTAGACCCCTCATAAAATTTGACACTTTAAATAACCAATAATTTAAAACATACCAAGTACAATAGGGGAATTTTAAAAAAAGTTGCATAAGATATATACAATTTAACTATAGTAGAAACAAGAAAAATCAAAATTTTCCTATTCTTTAAACACATAATAGCTTCACTCTCAGAGAGTTCAAGAATTTCCTTCAAATTGGCTATATAACCCAAGTCATCAACAATAGGGGATACGCTTGAAAATACATCACTTCCATACCATGGGTGTCAAAAAACCTTTAGGATCACATTTTTGGCCTTAGAGTATGCCTAGTTAGGAGATGAAGCAAATGTTCTAGCCTCAAGAAGGTCCTTCCCTATACGATAACATTGTAAATTTTTATGAAAACTTCAAACACACATCAAATAAAATTTTTAAGTCATTTATTGAAATAAAATAATCATCATGTGCATGTTGAATCCATATAATTTCATCCCAATGCAATTGTATTGAAAATAAGAGATAAATTTGTGGTAAATGATTCAATGATAAGTCCTGAAATGCTATATTTATGTAGTTAAGAGACATGTTCTTTGCCTCCAATAGATATTTATAATTCTAGGACCTTTGATTACAAATCCATCACTTGCAACACATTGGGATATTTAAATTGCATATTTTTCCACCACCATGATATCTGAATCAATGTGAATATATGTTTTTATAATAATTATGATGTCAAGAAACATTGTTAAGAAATGTTGTCAACATTCAAACCATAGTTGGATATCTCCACCTCTAGGGCCTCATGGCTAAAAGTAGCATTGAAACCATGTTGAAAGTGATAAATAAACTTTAGAACCATGTTATTAGCTTTATATTATGCCTAGTTAGGAGACATAACATTCAGTTTAGCTTCAAGAAGGTCCTTCCATTATGTTAAAATTATAGTTTTTAGGCAAACTTTGGACATGCATGTAACTAAAAATGTAAGTCATATACACAAATTAAAAGAATCATAACATGTATGTTTAATTCATATAATTTAACCATAAAATTAGGACAAAAAATAAGAGATGAATTTGTGTCAGATGTTCAATGATCAGTTTTGAAATTCTATTTTTATGTAGTTAAAAGACAGGTTCTTTACCTCGAGTAGACATTTATACCTTTAGGACCTAAAATTTAAAAAAAATAACTTATAACACATTAGGATGTGAAAATTACATATATTTACACAACCAAAACCTCTGAATCCACATAGATACATGTTTTTGTAATAATTTTAGCGTCAAGAAACATTAACAGGAAATGTTGTCAATATTCAAGCCGAAGTTGGATATCTCCACCTATGGGCCCTAATGGATTAAAAATAGAATAAATAACATATTAGAGGTGATTAATAACCTTTAGTATCACATTATTGGCCTCATAGTACACTTATTTATGAGATGTGGCACCCATTCTAGACTCAATAAGGTCCTTCCCTACAGATAAAATTATAGTTTTTTAGACAAACTTCAGACGCATGTAAAAAAAAATGTAAGTCTGATATACAGACCAAAAGAACCATCACATGAATGTTAAAGAACTATAATTTCACCCTATAACACTTGGATATTAAATAATATATGAATCCATGGTAGATGATTCAGTGATCAATCTTGAAATGTTATTTTTATGTAGTTAAGAGACAAGTTCTTTGTCTTCAGTAGACATTTCCACTTTTGAGACCTATAATTGTAAATACATCACTTAAAACACATTAGGATACAAAAATTACATATTCTCCCACCACCACCACCATGACCCATGAATCCATGTAGATACATGTTTTGGTAATAATTTTGGCATCGAGAAACATTGATAAGAAATGTTGTCAACACTCAAGTTATTGTTGGATATATCCACCTCTAGGGCATCATAGATGAAAAATAACATCTCCACCACATCAAGGGTGAAAAATAAAGTTTATTAATATGTTATTTTAATTTAAACACACCTGGTTAGGAGATAGATCACCCATTCTAACCTCAATAAGGTCCCTCCCTATATGATAAAATTATAGTTTTAAGGCAAACTTCAGATACATGTCAAACTAAAACCATAAGTCATATACAAAAATTAAAAGAACCATCACATCTATGTATAAGCCCTCTATTTTCACCCTAGATCACTTAGATAAAAAATAAGAGAGGAATATATGGAAGACTATTTAGTGATCAATCCTCAAATGTTATTTTTATGTAGTTAAGAGATAGGTTCTTTGCCTCCAATAGACATTTTTTCTTACAAGACCTTTGATTGTAAATACATCACTTCTAACACATCAGAGTATGCAAATTATATATATTACCACCAATAAGACCTATGAATCCATGCAGATACATGTTTTTACAGACTATAGTGCTAGTTTCAATACATCTTTGGAATGATTTTGAATTCAGTATGACATGTTTTATATTTTATAATTTTTTTTCTTGTATCATGCATATGCATATCTTTTATTTTGTGCACAATAAATAATAGGTCATCCAACACCAAAATCAATAGTTTTTTATAAGTCAGTTTTAGCTCCTCTATTGAAATGTCTATAATTTGTTAAAAAGGAAATGAATCATTTATTAATAATATTATATTATAAGAAATATAACATGATAATTTTCTAAGAAAATGTTTTACATGTTACTAGATTGGTCATTGATGTATTTTTTATTTTTATTTCTTATTGTAACATAAAAACATAATGTATTTCATTTGATTCATTTTTTTGCATTTCCTTAAATCTTATAAAGATTCATTTAAAAATAAATACATATTTAGGCACATTGTAACTATATTCATTATACATAGATGTACCATTTCTATTACTAGTTTTGTAACATACATATGCATATAATGTAGGAACTGATAGACCAATCAGAGTGGAAACCACTCAAAATGACAAATGATATAACCACTTGCACTATTGAAATAATTGGGCAAATAACTAATGACAACATAATGAAAACATAAAGATAGAACTGTCAAACCACTTAGTATTGAAACACATAGAGATCCATTCAAACACATATTAAATAACAAAGACAAGAACCGATAACTTATTTTATCATTCATATTATTAAACTCATTCAAGAATTATAGTTAACATTCATTAAACACATTTTAGATGAATAATGATGAGCTATCATGCCCAATCAGACAACATAACTTCCATGGTCATTTTGACTCCCATGCCAAATACATATCTTTTCTAAATACTCACTCATTCATTCCTACCAGAGCTATATTGCTACTGGTTGCCATTGATGGCATACTTCTCTCATAGTTTACCAACTTCACCCAGGATGTTCCTAGTCATGCATATAATATTGTAGGTACATGTATGTATAAAATCCATTGGAAGAGTCTAGATGCAGATAGAAGTTGGTGGAGGATATAGAAAGAGCTCCTAAGAGTTATTAATGCATTAAATTATAACTATCCAAAGATATATCTTTCACAGATAGCAGGATCTAAAAATTTAAAAGAAAGTAAAGTGAAGTAAATGTTGACAAATAGATAGGACATAACTTGCATACATAGGTATTTTATCTTACGTCACAAACATATAAATGTTCATATTGAATCTTTATAAGCTGACCATGACTTTATCAAATTCTGAAATAGTTTCATTTTACTATAACTCATTTCTCATAGATGTTGATAAGAATTTAACATTGATCAACCAACATTTATTCTCTTATAGTAATGAAAGTATCAGTTGTTCTTATGCATACCAATACATATTTATATGTTTATACAACCCATCACAAAAAAAAAATTGATTTACTCTTATAAGTCGTAGTTTAGTATCACTAAATTCAAATGAATATACACCTTAATATTTGAACCCCTTTCATATACTTCCAATAAGACACATCAAATTAAAAACTATTTAAATTAATAGCAATATAATTATTTCTAGCATAATATACTTTATTGTTTTTTTGTTGATAAAGAACACATGAATACTCTGCATCAAAATTTATTGTATTGAAGACAGAGTATACCACATATTATGTTATTTTAAACTCGGTAAATTAAATATGTAAACAACATTGTAATGGGTAAATAAAACATGTAAATAACATTTTAATAGGTAAATACAACCACATTCAAATCTACACAACAATAAAATGAATCCACACTTCCAAATCCTAAGCTGATGCAAGTCTATATTTTATTATCTTCTACAATCTCCTATCCATGAAGAAAAATTCAATTGTAATGTGTTTAAATAAATAAATATAATTAATATATTCTAGAATTGTATGAAATTGTATTATTACACATTTATTGAAAGGGGGTTTCACCTTTTTTTTGATTTTTTATAGTTTGTATGGGTGCACTCTTTCGTTGAAACTTTAGTTCTTTATTCTCTACAAGGTATTATATAATGTAGTAACTAAAAAAATTCATCATCAATTTATTTGATATTTGTATTTTAAAAATGTGTCTTGTTGTAGAGTTTTACCTTATGTTGTTTTCATGGAGGTACCAACCTGCAGAGTTGTGTCATGGGTTGTTGTGTTGGAGACACAAAGTTATAGAGCTACATTGTGAAATATTATAATTGAGACATAAAGAGATGAAGAAATATTCTATTAATATTATGAATCATTGATAAATAAAAAATTATATAATTGTAAAAATATGCATGATCTTATCTTACCTTCTTCAACTTACTATTTGTCATGTTCATTGATATGATCTTCTGTTATTATCATTTCTTCACTTGCATGCAATTCCAGTAGTGCTACACATTGAAATATTACTAAGCCGTTAGGTTTGAAAAATAAAGCATACACATCAAAATATTGTTAACATGTTATATTTATAAAATGAAGCATGATTATAAAATAAATTAAAAATGTTATGCACTTGGTACTAATCAAAGTGGTTATTCTTGTATTCGTTGATCTTAATTTGTCAAACAATTTTGAAATTGAACATTAAATTTTTTTTGTTCTTTAGTTTATGTAATGCAAGATAAATTTATTTGCAATTTTATAAAAGCATGTACTAATAAAACTCCTATATATACCCCTATCACATCACATGCATCCAAAATATTGAAAGTAGAGATAAGTTTCTCTCAAAAGATGTTATCTAGTTCATTTTTGAATGGCCTTCCTATTTTGTTTGAACCAATAATTTCAAATATTGGTACGTCTTCGTATATGTCAAAACCTTCCTCTAATATACTTTGTTGTGAATGGAGGCTAAAACCTTGTAGATGGAAATGAGCAAGATCCTAATAAAAATTGATACCTATAATGTGTCCAATCAAATCCATTATGACACCCATATCTTTCATGGAATGGAAATCACCAACACATAGATTCTTGAGAGAGATTTGAATGTCATACCAATGTTCTATTTTATGGATGATGAATAAATTGAAGGCCCCAATAATAAATTTATCAATCAATGCTTGAAAAAATAGGCAAATATTTTATTCCTTAAAAACTTCAGTGAGATTCAAAAGATCAATAATTATCAAATAGACGTTCACACCAAGAATGAACATTTCACTAAAAACTTCTAAAATAGATGGTCAAAGACATGGGGGTCCATAATGGTACCTGAATCTTTATATATCTATCCCAAGAAGCTGACCATCATCATTATGTAGATAATTTTTCAATATGATTAATGAATCTTGAAATAATTCTTCCTAGCCATTTTTATTTTTTTAAATACCTTCATTCAGGACACATAAATTGTCAAACCTTTTTTCAAAAACTATATAATGCTCCATTCCCTCTTCAAGTGTGATTGTTTTATCTGGTGGTAATGTCATATCATGGTTGCTAAAATAATCTACAATTTTTGATAGTGTGTTACTTTCCAACTTCACCTTTTTGCACTAGGTATCCATGTTATTATACCCAAGTGTTTTCAAGAAGGAAATAGACCTTGTTTCCAATAAATCTACTAGTTCTAATTTTTTTTTGTTTGAAAGCCCTTGAATATTTATAAGTACTATTATACCAATCAGATTAAAATCTTTTTTTATCTAATCTAGGTAAAGTATCACTTTTAAACAAATTAAATGCCTTTTTCAAAATAATCCCAAACAGATTATTCCATGAAAAGAATGTTTTTTCTCTCCTGTAGTTGTTATGTTGAACAATTCATTTATGTGAACAAGTGTCTATCTAATTCATGTATTTTTTATATCATTTCTTACCTATTTCAAGATTCTTCCAACCTCTCAATTTGATAAGGTCACATGTAGGTCAAACTCTTTCTACAAATGAAGCCTTATAAATTGTTTCCTTAGATTCATTATATTGGTTACATATTTTGTGTACAATATGGAATAGAGTACAAGTTTTCATAAATATTTCCCTTCTAACAGAACATTTATTTCTCAATGATAGTGAATTGTATTACTCCTCCAAATGAATTCTTTATTGTGCTATAATTATGTGTTGGCCATCTTCAATTTTGAACCTTACAATTTGTTTCTCCTTCATATCTTCTAGGACTTTCTTTAATTCAATAATAAAATTAACAAAGCATCTTTCATTAGAACCTCATTATGTTTTTCAAATGAATGAATTATATCATTCACCCCTCTTTCATTTAGATTTATTATTTTGATATTAGCATCCCCCATTTCATAGAGCTCTACAGAAATGTTCAAGGCATAATTGCTAGAGAAAATATACCATGTAGAGAATTCACTATGTGTCTGATCAGAAGTTTGTGTCAAAAAAAGTGTTCCAACCTTTTGTTCAATCTTATTTTTCTCCACTGGTGTTAATACTTGTATGGCCTCTTTCAAATCTGCATATAAATATGTTTCCATTGTCTTATTTTCTTCAATGTTTGTTTTGTCATGACTATAGGATATTTTAAATACATGTTTTCATGGTGGTAAGTAGAAGTAGTTATTTTCCCTTGTTCATGTTTTTATTTCAACATATTTTGTATTTTAATGACCAAATTATCTCTATCAACCCAAACATTTGAAGGTTGTCATATCTATTCAAATGAAACCCAAATGTTTCATAAGAAGAAGAAAAAATATTTTTTCTCAATTCCATTTTACTGGGTGTAAATTTATTTAAATTAACTATAGCTCAATGGAGAATTCCTTCTTCTCCATTTCATACTTTTAGTTGAATTAAAGGAAATATTCAAGTTCATCCTTATCATGGACATGGATTATTCCAATCAAAGAATATTCCTTTCCCGATGTAGTGCTAAACAAGTATAAATCTGCATGCATATTTGGCAGACTAAATAATTCAAAATACCAATCAATAAGAGGAATTTTGTCACCACCATAAAATGGAAACATGTGGATTCAATTTGAGTTTTAGTAGTTTAAATGGTAATCTATCCAAATTCTCTTGGAGTGAGGCCTTATTCTACCTTTTATCCAAATTCTCTTCTAGTGAAGTTTTC
The DNA here is from genome assembly GCA_037957365.1 of Torreya grandis. Lineage (NCBI taxonomy): Eukaryota > Viridiplantae > Streptophyta > Pinopsida > Cupressales > Taxaceae > Torreya > Torreya grandis. Next base: position 1,651,838 of record JARHVA010001255.1, read on the forward strand.
TTCTACCTTTTAAGTTTGGAAATTCCTTTTTTGCCTAAAAACATTATAAAAATCAATTGAAATGATTTAAATATTGATCTTTTATAAAATGCAAGCTGCATATTTCATCAGTTCATGAATTTATTTGTCATTAAGTAGTGATTAAATGTATATCAACAAATGTAAATTATAAACTATAACACACAATACATATTAAATCTTTGTAATATATACATTAACTCATACTTAAAATAGTAATGTATGACTAAACTAAAAATAAATTATGTGCACCAGCGAATATAATCTGATGGGTAAATGAATCCACAAAAAATTGTTTCAAAGGAGAAATATGAGGGGAAGTATGTTTTTAATGTGTCAAAATGCCCATCAATATGTACCTTTAAGGTATCTCCTAGGAGATACCTTTCAATCATGCACAAGAGTGATTTATTTTACAAGACATCTCTTTAGAGATACCTTCAAATTAACCATGATGGTATTATAAGTGTACTTCAAGGCCCTTGAAGGATTCTCCTAGTAGACACCTCAAAGGGTGGTGTCATATATTCAAAGGGACATTGAATGTATCTCCTAGTAGAACTTGTATTCACCTTGAAATCACTACTAGTTGATAACTTGATAACTTAAAGGGCCTCCTAATCTAGTATTTGCTTAGATTTTTTTAGGAATTTTTGCATAAACACAATGTCTAATTAAAATAGGTCTTCAGGATTTTTGACTCGATCAAAAATATTAAAGTCTTATTTCCATTGGAAATTTTATCTGCTATAAAAAGTTTGAAGGAATTCAATGTCTTGGCAAAATCCTACTTGCATCTAGAAAAGTGTTTTGAAAAAAATATGAAAGGTAATTTCTTTCAGTCATTTTGTCCACTTTAAAAATTATAAAATGCACTTGCCCTTTAGGCATTTTTCCATGGTAAAAATGTCTAAAAGAATTGCATATTATCATGAAGATGTAAAGTCCTTATATGTTTCATACTTTTTGCCCCCCCAAAAGGTCTGAAGGGTGCTTACCCTTTGGTAAAAGTGCAAAGGTCTGATTTATTTGATATAAGAGATAAGTCTAATTCCTTAAAAAAAGTGTAAGGTCCTTTTGTTTCATACTTTTTATCTATGACAAAAATTCTAAAGGGCACTTGCCATGTGGGCATTTTTCCCATATCAAAAAAGCCTGAAAGAAAAGTTTGAATTCTCTCAAAACATTTATCTTCAATGTATCTTCAATACAAAAGGCACTAATAGATGATATTTTTAAGGACCTTGGATTTCCTTAAATATATCTACTAAGAGATACATTTCAAACATGGAAAAGAGTGTATTTCCCCTTTAAGGTATCTCCTAGGAGATACATTTCAAACAGGGACAAGAGTGGATTTGTATTTCAAGGATCAAGTGCAATTTTCCTTTACATGAAAGGAAATACTAGGTGATATTTTGAACACCCTTGTAATACTTTCAAGGTATCTCCTAGGAGATACATTTCAAAAATGCACAAGAGTGAATTTCCCCTTCAAGGTATCTTTTAGGATATACCTTTCAAACAGGCATAAGAGTGGATTTCTCCTTCAAGGAACAAGTGGAATTTTCCTTTACATTAAATACATTAGTGGGTGATATTTTTAAGGCCCCTATAGTACCTTCAATATATTTCCTAGGACATACCTTTCAAACATGCATAAGGGTAGATTTACCCTTCAAGGTATCTCCTAGAAGATACATTTCAAACAAGGACAAGAATGGATATTTCCTTCAAAAAATAAGTGTAATTTTCTTTTACATAGAAGGGATTATTAGGTGATATTTTCAAGGCCCTTTTAATACTTTAAGGTATCTCCTAGAAGATACCTTTCAAACATGCACAAGAGTGGATTTCCCTTTTAAGGTATCTCCTAGGAGATACCTTTCAAACAAGCACAAGAGTTAATTTCTCTTTCAAGGAACAAGTGGAATTTTCTTTTACATGGAAGGCACTACTAGGTGATACCCCCATTTCTAAAAAATGGTGGGTATTTTCATTTTTTTAATAAAAAATGACACAACTCCAAGGTTTGATAAACCAAAACCACTCATGGATAAGTGAAAAGATGACACATGTCAAGCTTGTGCTTCTTTTGATAAAATGGGCACTTATTTGGCAATGTTGAGCACGGGGTTGCCACATGTAAAATAAACACTCCTCCTAGGGGAATTCAAGTAATTATTTGCAAAATTGAACACAAGGGAACCACATGTTGAAATCGAATTCACCAAGTAAACAACTTATTGGGCCACATTTATTTATTGACTAGTCAATAGCACTACTTGGAGGTCTAACTCAGAAAGAAATTACTTTGAAGAGCATAGGGCTACCACGTATCGAGTTGGAACTACACTGAAGTGAAACAAGATCCTCTTTGAGGTAGATGAGTGTTATGCTTCCACATGGAATAAGTGGATGGAGGTTGATATCTAGGTAAATTTTTAAGAAAAGGGCCCTGAGAAAAGAAGAGGTTGAAAGGGAATTGCTAGAAGGTACCAAGAAACTGCTAGCTATGTTAAGCATGTTTGAAGCCAAAGAAAAACTACTCCAAAATAAATAAATGTGGATTTTGATCCATAATTCTTGGTGACTCACAAGGGCATCCACCTACAGATGATAGAACCACAAACTCTAGTGCACAGACCAGTCAAGGCAAAATTTGAAAATAGGAGGAAGGCTTGAGAACCTACAATTTTTGAAGAGTCATCTATAAAGGCATCCACTCTTCCTCCTTAGGCTAGGTCTTCTGATTCATTGAGATATTTAAATCACTTAGACTATAATTACATAAAATATATCAAACCCTTAAACACTACAGAGCATAAAGGAACATAAATCATGAATTAAGATATATAATGAAAGTAAAGATTGATACTATAGAAGTAAAAGAAAAGAGATAACAAATAGATAGTTTCCCATGAAAATTGACACAAAATATCACATCCTCTTCATTATTATATGGAAAAATGAATACAAAAAACCTTGAAGGCACATATAAAATGTCCATTCACACTTATGAGGGGCACCTATTAAGGTCGAAGAATGAGAAAATGCTAACTGCTATTACTTATATTATACATGGTAGTATACTGGGTGATGTTTTGAAGGCCCTTTTAACACCTTCAAGGTATATCCTAGGAGATTCCTTTCAAACATGCAAAAGAGTGCATTTCCCCTTCAAGATATCTCCTAGGAGATGCCTTTCAAATAGGTAAAAGATTGATTTTTCCTTCAAGGAAAAAGTGGAATTTTCCTTTATATAAAAGGCATTCTTGGGTGATATTTTGAAGTCCCATATAATACCTTAAATGTATCTCCTAGAAGATAGCTTTTAAACATGGACAAGAGTCTATTTTACCTTCAAGGTATCTCCTAGGATATATATTTCAAACAGGGACAAGAGTGGATTTCTCCTTTAAGGAACAAGTGTAATTTTATTTTACATGGAAGGCACTACTGGATGATATTTTGAAGTCCCTTGTAATAACTTCAAGGTATCTTGTAGGAGATACCTTTCAAACATGCACAAGAGTGGATTTCCCCTTCAAGGTATCTCCTAGGAGATACCTTTCAAATAAGGACAAGAGTGGATTTTTTTCATCAAGGAACAAGTGGAATTTTATTTTACTAAAAAGGCACTATTGGGTGATATTTTGAAGGCCACTATAGTACCTTCAATGTACCTCCTAAGAGATACCTTTCTGTTGGCCATATTTGGCCTACATACCAAACATGTGCCTAGTTACTAATGGTCATGATATAGAAAAAGAGGCAAAGTTCCTGATTGATCAAATGATCAAAATGGTTTGTACTAGCTCTAGATGGAATGAGTGAAAAGAAGAAATCATGAAGCTCAAAAAGCTTTTGAATCACTTTAGATTCACTTAAATTGTAATTCTTTAATTTCTAAATATTGGTCTAGAGTTTTATAGACCCTATAGAGTGCTCAAGATAACCATGGAGTACATGGAATTCATCTTGTCCACTCATTCCATCCAGTGCTTATCTAGACATTTGGTTCCAGTGGTAGGAAAGCTGAGTAGGCTATTTCATGGCACTAGATATTATACGTGTAGTAGTCTCAAGAAAAAACAATCATATAGGTTTGTTCATTTTGGAGTCTAGTTCATATGTGCCAAGTTATGGCTCACATAATGAAGCACAAAAGAAGATACACATGTTCAAAGTTTGCTCCTAATGCAGAATTTGCTAAGTTTCCATACTTAGCCATTTTAGACTAGACCATCATCAAGACATCATGTAGGATCACATGAACTAGTCAACTTCAATATTTTACAAAAGCACATAGAAAACTCAAGTGGCCAGTGAATCAAAAGGCTTTATTATTTTCAGCATTAGGTCTATTCCCTGTAAGTTTGGTTTCCTCATGATCTTTGTTCTTCAAGTTATAAAATTACAAAGTGGGTCAAGAAATGGTAGATGTCTATACAAACATCATTTTTAAGACCCATAAAGTGACTATTTTGATTTATAATCCTTGGTGGGAACCTGAGAAGGAATGCATGGCTGACAAGTGTCAAGAATGTGGGAACTCAAGCAAGTCAAATGGTTAATAAATCCCCAAAACCAATGAAAAATTGAGCTCAGAGAAGTGGGTTCCAAAGCTCCACAACCCATATTTAATTAGATTTCAAAAATTTGACAGAGTGAAATAAATTCAAAAGGGTCAAAAATCTAGGTCAATTGCTTACAAACAATAATAAAAGGATGAGATGAGACATTCAACAAAAGTTGGTGAAGAAAAATGGACCCAACTTGACAAGTAAAGCCAAATAACCTGAACTTAGGTCTGACTTGAGTTAGGGAAAAAAGTAAAGGAGTGGAACTTGATGTAGACTCATATGGGACCAAACATCAAACAAAGTATTATAACATATATAAAATTATAGGAAAACTAATATCCTTAGATTGGTTTTCACATATAGTTATTTCAGTCCAAGATCCAAGGCACATAACAAATGTATGATTAATGAGAAGATCATCCCAAGTCATGTCCTCGACAAACCACCACTAAGAATAGACATGATGTGTCCTTGGAATTTTTAAGATATGAGGATTTTGTCTTCATAATGAGATCAGTTGGAAGATCCAAAGCAAAAAGACTTGGGGAATTAGAAATGCAATTGGAACATTCATTTCTAACAAGATCATAACTTGCCACTTTTGGCAAAATCTTATCTTCTAGTGCAACTTATTCAACCAATGGAATGATTTGGAGGCTATTTGCACAAATAAAAAATATCTTGTTCATAATGACTTATTCTAATTATATCAAAAGCCTAGTGAAATATCTCTTAAAATATGATAGCTCATTGATTGTCATGAACAACATGCTCTCTCTCTCTCTCTCTCTCTCTCTCTCTCTCTCTCTCTCTCTCTCTCTCTCTCTCTCTCTCTCTCTCTCTCTCTCTCTCTCTCTCTCTCTCTCTCTCTCCCCCCCTTCTCCTATATTATCCCTTTATTTCCATTATGTAAGGGGTTTTCAGATTTTAGAATTTTTATCTTTTTGAGAGATGAGACATTCCTTGAGATAATATAAAGTATGTTTAGCTTCGACCCTTTCAAGCATTTGTAATAACTACCTCTTAATTTAATAAGGACTTTCTTTACCTATCTTCTACCATGAATATGTGTTTGGAAAGCTATGCATTATGGCATTGTGTGAAGGATAATCTTCCTCATCCATGGTCCTTATTTTTGAATTTGTTTAGGGAGTTTTTAATGTTGTTTACATGTTTAGATTAGTGTTCTATTTTGAACCTCTTCTATGAAATATTTTTGAAAATTAGCTTGATCTTAACATTGTGTAAGCGAGAATTGTCCTATACTAATCTAGTGTGGGTTTGAGCTTATGGAAGTCTCCCTCTTAAGTTTGGTGTATCACCTGGTTAACTTTATTAGGATCCCTTATTCTATTTCTAACCCCTTTCCCTATGAAGCATTAGTTTAACATTAGTCTTAGGTGAGCATCAAAGAGGAGGCTAACCTACTCCAAAGGTTCAGCCCTAACATAAGTCACCCACATCCTGGGGTTGTCCCAATCTTATAATATTAGTTGAAGAGAGCCTGAAGAACCCTCTCCAAGGATGCAAATTAAGCCTATAACATTTTCTAGCATGCTTGATGGGACTCAGATCTAGAGCAATGGAAGGATTTTTGGTGTTGCCCTTTTGTATATCAGCCTTTAGAGGTAGGTTTTCAAACATAAATGGTGACTCTAAGAATTTATCGATTGGTTAAACAACCTAAGTGCATAATAATCATAATTTGGTATGTATAATTAGTCATCTTTTGATCAATATGCTTATTCTCTACCTTAGCTTCACACTTATCAGGTAGATAATGTTTATGTGTTTACCCCAAGTGGCCCTCAAATAGCCTATCAACCTTATCATAACCCTTATCCATCTCTTCCCCTACACCCTTTCTCACTCGAGAACATGAAATCATCCCATCATGGATCTTCTCTAAAACCTTTGACCCTGGCTATGTTTTACCCACACTTGTAAGGTCACCCTCTCCTATAACCATCCAAATAGAAGTAAAAGTGTCCATTCCATACTCATTTCCATAATAGAAAATAGTCTATAAGGGTATGAAAAAGGAGGAGGTATCAGTTGAAGTAGTCCAAGAGTCAGTCCTGGTAGAGGAAGGGTTAGCTATACCAAAAAAGAATCAAACAACCATAGCTCAGCTCAATGATCTTGGTGTAAAGAGTTCAAATACTCTCCCCTTAGTTCAAGAGACACTTAAAATAACATTCAACATACCTAACTATAAGTATACCCTCCTAGGTTGTAAGCAAGGTGAACTTCTTCACCCTCCCACCATAAAAGAGGACCCTGATGAGAAGTAAGAGGATAACCTTCATGAACTTAGTATGGAGGTTAAGATCAAATCAAAAAATGAATAGCTTGAAGAGTTATGGAAACATTTATGCTCATATTTCTTGAGTCATTCCATCATGGATCTTCTCTAAAACCTTTGACCCTGGCTAGTTTTTTCCCTCATTTGTAAGGCTACCCTCTCATGTAACCATCCAAAAATAAGTAAAAGTCTATTACATACTCATTTCCATCATGTAAAATAGTCCATAAGGGCATAAAAAAGTAGGAGGTGTTAGTTGAAGTAGTCCAGGAGTCAATCCTAGTAGAGGAAGGGTTAGTTTTACTAAAAAAGAATCAAACAACCATATCTCAGTGCAATAAGCTTGGCATACAAGAGTTCCAAGACTCTCTCCTCAGTTAAAGATCCACTTAAAAGAGAATTTAACATACCTAGCTACAAGTATACCCTCCTAGGTTGCAAGCAATGTGAAATTCTTCACCCTCTCACCATAAAAGAGGAGCTTGATGAGAAGCAAGAGGACAACCTTCATGAACCTAGTGTGGAGGTCAAGATCATCTCAAATAGTGGAGAGTTTGAATATTTATGGAATAATTTGTGCTCAAATTTATTGAGTGAAATGGAATAACTTAGTGTTGAAAACTTTCCTAAAGAGGATAGTCCACAAGATAAATATGGGATAGATCTTGAAGGGACTATTGAAGGTCCATTATACATAGATGAAGAATAGAATCAAGACTAGGTGCTTTAGGTTGGTCCACTTCAAGATCAGGTGTCAATTGAAGATAACCCTAATATATTAAAGCTAGAGGAAATCATATATAACTTGAGAAAGAAAAATGTGATGTTTTAAACCCTAGATGGTCAAATAAAACCTCATTTATAGTTAAAGAGCAAGATGAAATCTTGAATGAGGTTGATGAAGGGGACATCTCAAGTGCTCAAGTGTTTTAGTTTGATGAGCATACTAGTAAAGATCCTGAAGAGTTATGGAAGTGGTTCAATGCTATAACCAAAGAGTTTTAAGAGGATAAGGGACCTATCATTCTTTCATAAAGATATGAACATGCTAATCTAGGCATGAACGATCTTAGTTTACACAAGGACAAGGTGTAAGAACATGGTATTTTTGAACCACTAATTGAACCAAGTGTAGTTTTTACCAAAAGCCCAAATGAAGCCTTCATGAAATACTTTCTCAAGAGTGGATAAAAACATCAATAAAGTGATCTTGTAGTCCAACATGAACCAGGTTTGGAAGACTCAGACTAGTATGTCTACATTAGAGACATGTTCATTCTATTCCATCCACTAGGGAGTACATCAAAAGGACTGGACATTAAACTACCTAGTTCACCATTTTTGGTACCTCTAATACAAGGTATTTTCCATCCCAATTTATTACAAATGGATGATACTAGATTTTTATCTTTTGATCTAGGAGAACTAGTTTTGATAAAGGTCTTGTATATATTAGATTAGTTTTTATGCTTTTCTCCAAGTGCCCTTGTGCACATTTATTTAGTAGGTTAGTTGTTCTTTATTTTTTATATTTGATTGAGAGAATTTTCCTTTGTTATTTTATTTTAGACCTTATTGTTTCAAGGGGAAGTTCCAAAAAAGAGATAGCCTTAAATCATTTTAATGATAATCTCAGTTGCAAATAAGTGACTCCATGCCTAATGGATCAGTCAAGACAAAATTAACTAGGTTCTTAAGCATAGTATCATGCTTCCCTATGAGTCACCAAAAATGTTAGCCATATTTAGCTTGTGTACCAAGCATGTGCCCAATTTATGATTAATAAAATGGTCTGAACTCGATCTAGATGGAATGAGTGGAATGGAGAAATTATGAAGCTCATAAAGGTTTTCAAGCACTTTAGGTTCACTTAAAGTGTAATTCATCAATTTCTAAATACTGGTCTAGATTTACAAAGACCCTATAGAGTGCTCAAGATAAGCATGGGAGCACATGGAATTCATCTGGTCCACTCATTCCATCCAGAGCTTATCCAACCATTTAGTTCCATTGGTAGGAAAGTTGAGTAGGCATTTTAATGGTGTTAGATCTCACATGTGTGGCAGTCTCAAGAAAAAATATCATATGGGTTTGTTCATTTTGGAGTCTAAATCATATGCACCAAGTTATGGCTCATGTGACAAAGTGAAAAAGAAGACACACATGTTCAAATTTGGATCTTAATGTAGAATTTGCTAAGTTTCCATATTGGCCATTTGATATTTATGCATCCTCTTATAAAATTTTGAAGTCGATTGGTGAAATATCTCTTGAAAGATGATAGCTTATTGATTGTCATGAACAATGTGCTCCCCCTTTCTCTCTTTCTCATCTCCTTCTCCTATATTATCCCTTTCTTCCATTGTGTAAGGGGTTCTCATATTTTATTTTATTTTATATTTATAAGAGATGGGACATTCCATGAGATACTACAAAGTATGTTTAGATTTATTAGGTTTTACCCTATCAAACATTTATAAGAACTACCTCTTAATGCAGTAAGGAATTTCTTTACCTATCTTTTGCCTTGAATATGTGTTTGGCAAGCTGTGTATTATGGCATTATGTGAAGGAGAATCATCCTCATGCATGGTCCTCCTTTTTAAATTTGTTTAGGGATTTTTCAATGATATTTGAAGGTCTATATTGGTTTTCTATTATGAACCTCTTCTATGAAATACTTATACTAATTAGCTTGATCTTAAGGTTGTGTAAGCTAGTATTATCCTCTACTGATCTAGTGTGGGTTCAAGATTATGGGAGTTTCCCTATTAAGTTTGGTGCATCACCTGGTTAAATTTATTAGGATCCCTTATTCTATTTCTAACCCTTTTCCATATTAATCATTAGTTTATCATTAGCCTTAGGTAAGCATCAAATAGGAAGTTTACCTACTTTGAAGATTCAACCCCAACATACGTCACTCATAGCCTGGGGTTATTCTAATCTTATAAGATTAATTGGAGAGAGCCTAAAGAACCCTCTCCAAGGGTGTAAATTAAGTTTATAATACTTTCAAACATGGATAAGAGTGGATTTCCCCTTCAAGGTATCTCCTAGGAGATACCTTTCAAATAGGTACAAGAGTGGATTTCTCCTTCAACGAACAAATGGAATTTTTATTTACACAAAAGGCACTACTAAGTGATATTTTTAAGGCCTTTATAATACATTCAAGGTATCTCTTAGGAGATAACTTTCAAAAATGCACAAGAGTGTATTTCTCCTTCAAGAATATACCTTCAGGAAGGCACAAGAGTGGATTTCTCCTTCAAGTAAAACTTAGAATTTCCTTTACACATAAGGCACTAATAGGTGATATTTTGAAGGCCCCTGTAATACCTTAAATTTATCTCCTAAGAGTTATGTTTCAAACATTCACAGAGTATACTTCCCCTTCAAGGTATCTCCTAGGAGATATATTCCAAATAGGGATAAGAGTGGATTTTTCCTTCAAGGAACAAGCACAATTTTCATTTGCATAGAAGGCACTACTGGGTGATATTTTGAAGGCCTTTGTAATACCTTCAAGGTATCTCTTAGGATATACATTTCAAACATGCACAAGATTGGATTTCCCTTTTATGGTATCTCTTAGGAGATACCTTTCAAATAGGCACAAGAGTGGATTTCTCCTTCAAAGAACAAGTGGAATTTTATTTTATACAAAAGACATTATCAGGTTATATTTTTAAGTCCCATATAATACCTTCAATGTATATCCTAGGAGATACCTTTAAAACATATACAAGAGTGGATTTTCCCTTAAAGGTATCTCTTAAGAGATACATTTCAAATATGGATAAGAGTGGATTTCTCCTTCAGGGAACAAGTGCAATTTTCCTTTACATGGAAGGCACTACTTGGTGATATTTTGAAGGTCCTTGTAATACCTTCAAGGTATCTCATAGGATATACCTTTAAAATATGCACAATAGTGTATTTTACCTTCAATGTATCTCCTAGGAGATACCTTTCAAACAAGGACAAGAGTGGATTTATTATATCAAGGAACAAGTGGAATTTTCCTTTACATGAAAGGCACTACTAGGTAATATTATGAAGGCCACTATAGTACCTTAAATTCACCTCCTAATAGATACATTTAAAATGTATACAAGAGTGGATTTAATCTTCAAGGTATCTCTTAGGAAATACATTTCAAATAGGGACAAGAGTGTATTTTTCCTTCAAGGAACATGTATAATTTTCCTTTACATAGAAGCACTACTGGGTGATATTTTGAATGGACTTGTAATACCTTCAAGGTATCTCCTAGGAGATATATTTAAAACATGCACAATATTTTATTTCTCCTTCAAGGTATCTCCTAGGAGATATGTTTCAAACAGGTATATGAGTGGATTTATCCTTCAAGGAATAAGTGGAATTTTCCTTTACATAGAAGGCACTATTGGGTGATATTTTGAAGGCCTTTGTAATAACTTCAAGGTATCTCTTAGGAGATAACTTTAAAACATACACAAGATTAGAGTTTACCTTCAAGGTATCTCTTAAGAGATACATTTCAAATAGGGACAAAAGTGGATTTTTCCTTCAAGGAACAAGTTAAATTTTCCTTTACATGGAAGAGATTATTAGGTGATATTTTGAAGGCCCTTGTAATACTTTCAAGGTATCTCCTAGGAGATACCTTTCAAACATGTACAAGAGTGAATTTTCCCTTTACATTATGGTCATTTAGATATCAAATTTAAGATAGTAAAGACCCCTACAAATGCATTTAAAATTAATGGTCACTCACCCATCAACCTCAAGGCCAAGTATACATAGTGGCCAATGGAATTTGACTCTCAAGATCAAGATCAATGAAAAATGTTGATCCAGGAAAACATCATTTGATGGTGAAAATTAAAAGCATATTTTAAAATGAAAATGATCATATTTTCAAACATTAATAGACAAAATGCTACAAAAGTGACACATAGATGCCATAGGGATGCCACATAAATAGAAATGACAAATCTAATGATCTTGTGTGAACAAAAAGGTGAAAGTATAAATAAATTATTAAAATTAAAATATAAGGCACAAAACTCACTTAAGTGTGAATAACCACTACCATTAAAGCTATGGAAAAGCCCTGATGTCTATAAAAGCCCTAATTTAATCCTGAATTGATCATAATTAAATCTAGGAGATAAAATCATCATTTAAGCAAGTGTAATTAAGTCGAAGATCAAATTGTGTGCTACCAATGAGAAATTTGAACAAAATTACAGCCATGGTAGCCAAAAAAGGTGTAGAGCTCTATTTGACCTCAGACATATAGGGGAGAATATTCAAAGACATCAAATTCGATGCAGTAGTTTTAAACACGAGACAACAATTAGTCTAAGTTTTTCTATATTATTGAGGAGCTACCTAATCATCACCAAGGAAAATGAGAAGAATGCATCAGTCAAGAGGAGGTACTATGACCTATTTGTCATTCAAATGAAAAGCCTTCATTACACTACAATAAAACTAGAGGTACTTCACTGCATAGATGTTTTCTCCCTTATTTTTAAAGAATTCAAGATTGAAAAGGGCATGCTGGTCAATGAACATAATCACAAAAGTATAGATTATATGTATCCCATTACTTTTGAGAACTACTATAAGTTACCTAAGCCCCAAGCAGATATATCCATGATCAATAATTGGTCTAAGGAAAATGGCCTAAAGACCATCCTCACCTCATGGATATATTATGGGACTCAAGTATTCTTAGACTTCAATGGTAACATTCCAATCAACCAATTTAAGGTAGGGATCAAGATGATTATGACTTTAATGAATAGGTTGTGTCAGAATCCCACTAGAACTTATGTTGAAAAAATTTGGGTGCCCTTGGTATATTTTATGGTTGAGAAGGTACTCACTCCTCCCATTGGTGAGGTTGTTAGCACTTATTTGTGTAGGCAGATTTTTGAAGTCAAGAAAAGGACTAGGAACCAATTCTACATGATGTCCTACCTATTAAATACCCTCATTTCCACTACCAAGATCCCTAACTTTAGAGGATGGTCACCTAAGGGGACACATATAGTGTCCCAATTCTACTCAAAGTTGTACATATTCAAGTACATGGACCAAATTCATTTCATTTATGACTATGTCTATCTAGCCTTGACTAAGGCCATAACTAGAAGCCCAATGACAAGAATTAGTCATTTTATCAAAAATTTAATTGAATCCATTGGTGACATATGGTTTTAATTAGATTACACAATCATCAAGATTGAGGGGACCCAATGCACCCAACTTAAGTTACCAGTCCATATACCAAACAAGTTAGCTAAGAAAGAGGTAACATACTAGATATGCAATGGTATAGATAGTGTGTGTAAAATAAAGACAAAGGGACTATTGAATACCCTACATATGATCATTAGAAAGACTGCATTTTAAAAATGGGATAATATTCAAGATGCTTCTAAACATAGAGCCTCTTTCAAAATATAACATGATGAACTAAGACAGTGGGATCCCTAAGGAAGAGTAGTGGGGCACTTGAAAGAAAAAATGATAAGTGTGATTTATAAATTTTTTATTAGTGTCTATGAATAAATATAAATAAAGGCTTCATCCTTCACTAAAGTGTTGGTAAGATTATAAAACCACAACATTAAGCCATAGGCTAGGTTGTTGAGAGAGTAGAAGCCAAGTGAGGATATATGGTAGATGGGACCCAGGAAGTACCATTTGCTACTAGGTCCATCTTCTAGACCCCCTCTATCACAACCATAGATAGAAACACAAGTATAAATTGATTAGAGACCTAAATAAAGGATACTTGGTGAGGTGGCATCATATTTAGCCTAGCCTAAAGAATCAGGATCACCAATTAAATTCATTGACATAGTGGCATTGGATCCAAAAGAAATAGTGTAAGATGCCCTAAAGATACTGGCTAGTGCCTATGAATCTTATGAAGAAGAAGCTCAAGCTGAAGAGAGAGAAAGAGAAGGGGAAATAAGTAGCATTGGAATTAGTCCCTATTGGTATCTTGCCAAAGAGAAAAGTTGAGCTAGCTTTAGTTTCAATATGAATAAAAAAGACTAAGTTGAACTTCACTCATCCTTTGAGTGAGTTCAACCTTTTTAGTGATGAAAACTCAATTCATGGTCTAACCATTCCTGAATGGTTTATTTATGGCAACTTGCAATAGATTCCTACCATGCACCATCCTTGGGCTATTAAAAAATCTGTCAACATCCATGTGTATGATGATCTCAAGCCATGGATTGTAACTCTACAAAAATAATAAGAAAATATGATGGTTGCCTTTGGAAAATAAAGTGGGGCATAAATGGAGATTCTAGATCTAAAGGTAATTGAATCTTCTATTGGTTTCAATTTTTCCCAACCATAACTGGACTACAAAGAGTCATTGAGAAGAAATCCATAGTTGGGGGAGAATAATATACTTTTTATAAAGTGGAACCATTTATTGGATTGACTCCTGTTGAAGGGTAGAGACCAAGTGAAAACCCCATCTTTGAGGAAAATGTGCTTGAATTGTCTCAAGCATTATCAACTCAGTTGAAGGCTACCATCAAAGGCTTGTAACAGTAGAGGGAGAATCTATAATAGCAATAGGAAAATTTAGAGAAGTAAGCTATATTGTCAATTCTTTATGCCATGATTAAGATGTTTGATGCATCCTTCTATGACATGTTTAAATCCAAAAATGTTAACAAGATCTAGATAAAATGTATTGAGAAAATAGGATGCAACAACAAAAGGTTTAGTCATACAGTGATAGAATTTTAAGAACAAAAATAAAGGAATTAGTCAACATCTTGGTATAGTATCAAATCCATGGTTTCAAGACCATCATCCTAGCTCACTTGAATACATACATGGGATTCATTATAGATAAGATCAAGGGTTTGATTACATGGTCCAAGAGCTTAAAAAGACTCCTTGGAGATGATAAGGAGCTATTAGATAGGATAGAACAATTCCTAGGGACCATGATTACTAAACCAACAATTCTCAACCCCATGGACCTCATAAAAAATGAAGAATTAAAGCATAGGACCACCTTGGTCATGGAGGAAGTAAGGAGCAAAAGCCAAGGCAAATCTAGGACAAACAACAACAAGGTCATGGATATGATCCTAATAGTAGAAGAAATGATTGATGAGGCAAGGAACATTAAGGAGGCTTTAGGAATAAATGATAGGGACCTTGGAGACCTAGCTAATTAGGTGGATGAGCTTTTCCTAGAACCAGTGGTTAATTTGAGGCTTATTGATGAGCAACATTAGAGGGAAATAGAGCTAATACAATAGAAATAAGGAAATTCATCAACACAAGGATCCCAAGGCAAATTTAGTTAAGGATTTTTTTTGTAAAAACTTTTTAATATTTCAAAAAATATAATATTCTTTTTATAAAGGCATGTGCAACTTATAAGCACATTGCCTATAGGCCAGTCCACTTGGGAAAGTTTAGTGCAATGCAATATGTTTCATTACCATAGAATTTTTTTTGAAACTAACTCACAAGATTCAAGTTTTCATGCATTTTTCATGATTTTATTTGTATTTTTGATAATTTTATATTTATTTCACCTTTATAATTTCCTTATATATATTTATAATTGATCATGTAATTCTCCATGACCTCCAAGTTAACTCAAACAAGCTCCTAATTTGGTGTCAATTAACTCTTAAGTCATAACTATATTATTCCTCCTAATTTTATTTATTCTTCCATTTTATTTTAATTCCCTCTTGATGAAGAGTTTTAAGGTCCTCATTGAGTGACATATCAAGGAGCTGGTTACCTAAGGATTCAACATTTTCCTCAACTAATTTTCCTTCACTTTATATCATCTTCGGTCATGTTGGAGGATTATTTTATTATGTATTTAATATATTAGATTATATTTTTTTATTATTTATTAGAACAATTTTTCATTTGAAATTTGATTCAAAAAAACTTTGAAAAAAAAAATGTTTCTTCTTTGTTTCCTTCTATTAAAGAACTAGTTTCATCTTACTTTCATTCACACATTATAAATATTAAAGAGTAGTCATATTTACATTAGGTATATGATATATACTTTAATCTTAAAATTATATACAACCAATCAACACCATTTTATTTCATTTTTCATAACACATACATAAAAAAACACTAACAAGCTTACATGCACACAAACTAGGAAACCAAAAGAAGCTTTACACATAAAATTTGTTTCCTTATTTGCACAGTAAATAAATTAATTATAATTTATAAATAATAATTTTATATGTTAATTAATATATTCACTTATCATTTAGTTACATACAAAATAATCAAAATACCAAATAACTAGCATACTAGCTTGTATAGATAGACTAAATCTTGAAAGCTTAGATATTGTATTTACACACACAAAATTTGAAATTTAGATCTAGTTTCACATTTTTATAGTAAATATTAAAAGTGTATTATGTTTTAATTTTAATTGAATTGAAAATAAAAATAAATAAAAAACATCCATTTTAGTGCATGTAGGTGAAAGTTTACATTCTCAAAAACAAAGGAAAAAATAAAATTTAGTAGTTCTATTGTTAGTTGAATTTTCAGTATTAACTTGTATTGAATTTATAAAATATAAATAAAATAATAAAAAATAAAATTAGATTTCATTTATTTTATTTACAAGCACTTTTATTTTAGTAAGTAGTGTAGTTTTTTTTCAATTCTCAAAGTCTTATCGAAAACTCAAAACAAGCAAAACTCAAAAATCTTATCCAAACAAAAACAAGTCTAAAATTTGATTTCAACCTTCCAAAATAGAAATTAAATTTTAATAAGCCAATTTTAAATAAGAAAACACACTTAAAAATCTTGACAAGGTTACCTCACTCTTGTATGATGATTCTTGA
Source organism: Torreya grandis (assembly GCA_037957365.1). Lineage (NCBI taxonomy): Eukaryota > Viridiplantae > Streptophyta > Pinopsida > Cupressales > Taxaceae > Torreya > Torreya grandis. Next base: position 1,668,637 of record JARHVA010001255.1, read on the forward strand.
ACAAGCTAATCTCAATATAGTAGGAGATTTCCCTAGAGTACATATTCCCATGCCAACAAACAACTTGAAGTGTGACATTAACTCAAAACTTATAAAATAAATTTTCCATTCTGTTCCCATCTAAAACCTTATCGTTAAAAATCTTAACATTATTTACAAGTAAAAATATCCAATAGAATCCTCAATAGTGAGACCCATTTGCATCATAGTATGCCAAGCCTACAACCTCCATACATCTAGATCTAAGCCTCCCCCTTTATATTCTTTATCCTTGAGTCTAGCCTCATCATATCTCATTTTATTTATGGATGAAATCAACTAGTCATAGTCAACCCAATATTTTCAACTAAATCCTAAGGTTTTTCAATTGATAACCTTTTCAATTTTCCTAAGCCTAGTAATCACCAAGAACTTTGTTACCTTGTTCTTATCCATTCTGAGGGTTATTATAACTCCATATCTTCCTAGTTCACTAGTTGAAATGAGCAGTAACATGTAGGTGATATTTTTGGTATCACTGTGAGCACCCTTTTTCATCTATCACTCAAGACCTTGCTCTTATAACTTAACCCAACCAACTAGCTATTCCATCCCTTCCCATTCAAATCCTTCATTTTCATCATCCTAACCAACTAAATCATTATACCACTCATCCCATTATCTTTATAGTGGTTGTCTTTTTTAGTCCTTGAGAAGTCATGTACACAAAGTATAAGTATATTCATTATACTAGTAATACTAAACATAACTTTTTCATTATATTAGTATTAAAGCTACTTAGATACTAAATATATTTTATTATCTCAGCCATTAAAGCTACTGAGATACTAAATATATAGTAAAACAATACATTACATAGATTAAATCCCTGACAAGAAGCACCTACAAAAATGATAGTGAAAAATGGGGTCAATGCTTCCACCACTAATGCCACAGTTCACCTAAGTTCAATCAATAAAATAATGTTTTTCATCCTTCAAAAGGAAGAGAGAAAAACTACAAGAAAATAATGGAAAGAGAAAAAAAACTTAACCCTAATTTTGAAGCATGTGAGAATTTTTAATTCTATAGTAAATTATAAGTTTAATGAAGTAAAAGTATCATCATAGAACTTTGGAAATGATGGAAATGATTTATAAATAATAGGCTCTTGCATAATAAGTAGAGTTTCATCCACATTTTTTGAAGATGTAACATAAGAAAGTTGTCTTTAAATAGGCATTTACTGAGATACTAAATATATTTCATTATATCGGCAATTAATGTTACTAAGATACTAAATATCTAGTAAAAAAATATATTGCATAGATTAAATACCTGACAAGAAGCACCTACAAAAATGATAGTGAAAAATGGGGTCAATGCTTCCACCACTAATGCCATAGTTCACCTAAGTTAAATCAATAAAATAATGATTTTTTACCTTCAAAACGGAGAGATAAAAACTAAGAGAAAATAATGAAAATGGAAAAAGATAAACTTAACCCTAATTTTGAAGCACATGATAATTTTTTATTTTATAATAATTTAAAAGTTTATAGAAGTAAAAGTATCATCATGAAACTTTATAAATGATGGTAATGATTTAGAAATAATATGCTCTTGCATAATATTTGGAGTTTCATACACATTTTTTAAAGATGTAACATAAGCAAATTGTCTAATAGAGATTTGACTCCTTAATTTTTAACCCCTTAGAAATATCTTTGAGATAATTTAATTCACCAATTCAAATATCTATGAGGGTGAGTCACTTTTTTTAAACTTATAAACTAATATTTGGAGATGAATTCGACCCCAAAATGGTAATTAAAATAAGTCACACAAAATAATAACTAGTAACTCATAGACCTCTTAGGAAAGGATTTTGTGTGCTTATCTAAATTATAGTTATGTGAGGGCATAAGCAGTCTACCTCAAAACACTTTAATAAGTCTATATATAGTATTTCTATATATAAAATTTCCATTTATAGATTGTATCTAAATGTATATTTGTATAATTTAGGGAATTTCATTCCAATAAAATAGAAATAGACTCATTGTAATAAATTACACTTGATGGGTTTTCTACCATGGGTTTTGGATCACATCCAGGGGATCATCATAATTAGAAAATGTTCAATAATCCTCTATAAGACTATCAACAATGGAAATTATAGAAGTTTAAATATGGAAATAGAAGTAAAATTATCATCATGGAACTTTGGAATTGATGGTAATGATCTAAAAATAATTATTAGGCTCTTGTATAATAAGTGGAGTTTCATCCACATTTTTTGAAGATCTAACATTACTAATTATTAGGAGAAACAAGTGGTGGTGGTGGTGGTATAATAGTAGGCAAGTACATTAGAATAGATGGTGTATTTTGAACATATATGTCCACTTCAAATTTTTATCATATTTATAACCCAATATTCTTCTTGGTCACTTCTACTTTTTTAGCACCATTGTAACAAAAGAAATTTATCCATTACAATCACCAAAATAAAACCTGATCACCCACAATTGTGCTCCTTATCTAGTGAATATAGATGTCCCCTAATCGAAACCAAGGGATTTGCAATTTTGACATAGAGATTATGATAATTATTTAGCAATAATATGATCTTGCAAAATAAGTGGAGTTTCATCCACATTTTTTGAAGATGTAACATAAGAAAATTGTATAATAGGGATTTGACTCAATTTTTATCCCCCAGGAATACTTTTGAGATAATTTAATTTACCAATTCAAATACCTGTGAGGGTGAGTCACCTTTATTAAACTTGCAAACTAATATTTGGAGATGAATTTGATGCCAAAATGGTAATTAAAATAAGTAACACAAAATCATATCCATCAACTCAAAGACCTATTGGGAAAGGATTTTGTGTGCTTATCTAAATTATAGTTATGTAAGGGCATAAGTAGTCTACCTCAAAACACTTTAATAAGTATATATATAGTATTTATATATATAAAATTTCCATGTATAGATTGTATCTAAATGTATATTTGTATAATTTAGGGAATTTCATTCCAATGAAATAGAAACAAACTCGTCACAATAAATTACACTTGATGGGTCTCCTACCATGGGTTTTGGATCACATCTAGGGGATCATCATAATTAGAAAATGTTCAATAATCCACTATAAGACCATCATACAATAGAAATTATAGAAGTTCAAATATGGAAATAGAAGTAAAATTATCATCATGAAACTTTGGAATTGATGGTAATGATCTAAAAATAATTATTAGGCTCTTGCATGATAAGTGGAGTTTCATCCACAATTTTTGAAGATGTAACATTACTATTTATTAGCGAAACAAGTGGTGGTGGTATAATAGTAGGCATGCACATTGGAATATATGGTTTCTTTCAAACATATATTTCCACTTCAAATTCTTATCATATTTTTAAACCCAAAATTCTTCTTGGTCGCTTCTAATTTTTTTAGCACCATTGTAACAAAATGAATTTCTCCATTGTAATCATGAAGACAAAACCTGATCACTCACAACTGTGCTCCTTATCTAGTGAATATAGATGCCCCCTAATTTAATCCAAGGGAGTTTCAATTTTGACATAGGGATTGTGCTAATGATTTAAAAATAATAGGATATTTCATAAAAAGTGGAGTTTCATCCATATTTTTTTAAGATATAACATAATCAAATTACCTAATAGGGATTTGACTCCTTAATTTTTAGCCCCCCAAGAAATACCTTTGAGATAATTTAATTTACCAATTCAAATACCTATGAGGGTGAGTCACCTTTCTTAAACTTACAAACTAATATTTGGAGATGAATTCGACCCCAAAATGATAATTAAAATAAGTGACACAAAATCTCACCCATGAACTCAAAGACCTCTTGGAAAAGGATTTTGTGTGCTTATCTAAATTATGGTTATGTGAGGGCATAAGGAGTCCACCTCAAAACACTTTAATAAGCCTATATATAATATTTTTATGTATAGAATTTCCATTTATAGATTGTATCTAAATGTATATTTTTATAATTTAGAGAATTTCATTCCATTAAAATAGAAACAGACTCATTGCAACAAATTACATTTGATGGGTTTCCTACCATGGGTTTTGGATCACATTTAGGGGATCATCAGAATTAGAAAATTTTCAGTAATCCACTACAAGACCATAGTACAATGAAAATTATAGAAGTTAAAATATGGAAATAGAAGTAAAATTATAATCATGGAACGTTGGAAATGATGGTAATGATTTAGAAATAATTATTAGGCTCTTGCATAATAAGTGGAGTTTTATCCATATTTTTTGAAGATGTAACATTTCTAATTATTAGGAGAAACAAGTGATGGTGATATAATAGTAGGCAAACACATTGAAACAGATGGTGTTTTTTGAATATATATGTCCACTTTAATTTTTTATCATATTTCTAAACTCAAAATTATTTTTGGTCACTTCTATTTTTTTTAGTGTCAGTGTAACAAAAGCAATTTCTCCATTGCAATCACCAAGACAAAATTTGATCACCCATAATTATTTTCCTTATCCAAAAAATACAGATGCCCTTTGATTAAAATGAAGGAAGTTGAAATTTTGACATAGATATTATGCTAATGATTTAGAAATAATAAGCTCTTGCATAATAAGTGGAGTTTCATCCATATTTTTTGAAGATGTAACATAAGCAAATTATCTAATAGGGATTTGACTCAATTTTTATTCCCCCCAGGAATACCTTTGAGATAATTTAATTCACCAATTCAAATACATGTGAGGGTGAATCACCTTTCTTAAACTTAGAAACTAATATTTGGAGATGAATTCGACCCCAAAATGGTAATTAAAATAAGTGACACAAAATCATACTCAGTAACTCAAAGACCTATTGGAAAAAGATTTTGTGTGCTTATCTAAATTATGGTTATGCGAGGGAATAAATAGTATACCTTAAAACACTTTAATAAGCCTATATATAGTATTTATATATATATATAGACTTTCCATTTATAGATTGTATCTAAATGTATATTTTTATAATATAGGGAATTTCATTCCAATAAAATAGCAACAGATTCGTCGTAATAAATTACACTTGATGGTTCTCCTACCATGGGTTTTAGATCACATCTAGGGGATCATAAAAATTAGAAAATGTTTAATAATCCACTACAAGATCATATTAAAATGAAAATTATAGAAGTTAAAATATGGAAATAGAAGTAAAATTATCATCATGGAACTTTGGAACTGATGGTAATTATTTAGAAATAATTATTAGGCTTTTGCATAATAAGTGGAGTTTCATCCACATTTTTTGAAGATGTAACATTTATAATTATTAGGAGAAATAAGTGGTGATGGTGTAATAGTAGGCAAGCACATTAGAATAGATGGTGTCTTTTGAACATATATGTCCACTTCAAAATTTTATCATATTTTTAAACCCAAAATTCTTTTTGGTCACTTCTAATTTTTTTAGCACCATTGTAACAAAAGCAATTTATCCATTGTAATCACCACAACAACCTCATAACCCATAACTATGCTCCTTATCTATCAAATACAGATGACCCCAATCAAAACCAAAGGAGTTATAATTTTGATGTAGAGATTGTGATAATGATTTAAAAATAATAGGATTTTGCATAATAAGTGGAGTTTTATCCACATTTTTTCAAGATGTAATATAAGCAAATTGTCTAATAGGGATTTGACTCCTTAATTTTTAGCCCTCCCAAGAATACCTTTAAGATAATTTAATTCACCAATTCAAATACCTAAAAGTGAGTCACCTTTATTGAAATTATAAACTAATATTTGGAGATAAATTTGACCCCAAAATGGTAATTAAAATAAGTGACACAAAATCAAACCTAATAACTCAAAGACCTCTTGGGAAAGGATTTTGTGTGCTCATCTAAATTATGGTTATGTGAGGGCATAAACAGTCTACCTCAAAACACTTTAATAAGTCTATATATAGTATTTCTATATATAGACTTTCCATTTATAGATTGTATCTAAAAGTAGATTTGTATAATTTAGGGAATTTTATTCCAATAAAATATCAATAGACTCATCACGAAAAATTATGCTTGATAGGTATTCTACCATGGGTTTTAAATCACATCTAGGGGATCATCAAAATTAGAAAATATTTAATAATCTGTTAAAAGACTATAGTACAATGAAAATTATAGAAGTTCAAATATGAAAATAGAAGCATAATTATCATCATGGAACTTTGGAACTGATGGTAATGATTTAGAAATAATTATTAGGCTCTTGCATAATAAGTGGAGTTTCATCCACAGTTTTTGAATATGTAACATTATTAATTATTAGGAGAAACAAGTGGTGGTGGTATAATAGTAGGCATGCACATTGGAATAGATGGTGTCTTTTGAACATATATATCCACTTAAAATTTTTATCATATTTCTAAACCCAAAATTCTTCTTGGTTGCTTCTAATTTTTTTTAGTGCCATTATAACAAAATCAATTTCTCCATTGTAATCACCAAGATAAAACCTGATCACCCAAAACTATGGTCTTTATCTAGAGAATATATATACTCTTTAATTAGAACCAAGGGAGATGTAATTTTGGCGTAGAGATTGTGCTAATGATTTAAAAATAATAGGCTCTTGCATAATAAGTAGAGTTTCATCCACATTTTTTAAATATGTAACATAATTAAATTGTCTAATAGGGATTTAACTCCTTAATTTTTAGCTCCCCCAAGATTACCTTTGAGATAAATTAATTCACCAATTTAAATACCTGTGAGGGTGAGTCACCTTTATTGAACCTATAAACTAATATTTAGAGATGAATTCGACCCCAAAATGGTAATTAAAATAAGTGACACAAAATCATACTTAATAACTCAAAGACCTCTTAGGAAAGGATTTTGTGTGCTTATCTAAATTATGGTTATGTGAGGGCATAAGAAGTCTACCTCAGAACACTTAAGTCTATTTTTAGTATTTCTATATATAGACTTTCCATTTATAGATTGTATCTAAATGTAGATTTGTATAATTTAGGGAATTTCATTACAATAAAATAACAACATACTCATCACAACAAATTATACTTGATGGGTCTCCCACCATGGGTTTTGGATCACATCTAGGGGATCACTAGAATTAGAAAATTATCAATAATCCATTACAAGACCATCGTATAATGAAAATTATAGAAGTTAAAATATGGAAATAGAAGTAAAATTATCATCATGGAACTTTGGGACCAATGGTAATGATTTAAAAATAATTATCAGGATCTTGCATAATAAGTGGAGTTTTATCCACATTTTTTGAAGATGTAACATTATTAATTATTATGAGAAACAAGTGGTGGTGGTATAATAGTAGGCATACACATTGGAATATATGGCATCTTTCAAACATATATGTCCACCTCAAATTTTTATCATATTTTTAAACCTAAAATTCTTCTTGGTTGCTTCTATTTTTTTTAGCATCATTATAACAAAAGGAATTTATCCATTAAAATCACCAAGACAAAACATGATCACCCACAACTAAGCTCTTTATTCGATGAATATAGATTCCCCATGATCAAAACCAAGGGAGTTACAATTTTGATGTAGAGATTATGTTAATGATTTAGAAATAATAGGCTCTTACATAATAAGCAAAGTTTCATCCACATTTTTTGAAGATGTAACATAAGAAAATTATCTAATAGGGATTTGAATCTTTAATTTTTAGCCTCCCCTCCCCGCAAAAAATACCTTTGAGATAATTTAATTTACCAATTTAAATACCTATGAGGGGGAGTCACTTTTTTTGAACTTACAAACTAATATCTGGAGACAAATTTGACTTCAAAATTGTAATTAAAATAATTGACACAAAATCATACCTAGTAACTCAAAAACCTCTTGGAATTTTTTTTCGTGTGATTATCTAAATTATGGTTATGTAAGAGCATAAACAGTCTACCTTAGAATACTTAAGTCTATATATAGTATTTATATATATAGACTTTCCATTTATAGATTGTATCTAAATATAGATTTGTATAATTAAGGGAATTTCAATCCAATAAAATAACAATAGACTCATTGTAAAAAATTACACTTGATGGGTCTTCTACCATGGGTTTTGGATCACATCCAAGGGATCATAAAAATTAGAAAATTTTCAATAATCTACTACAAGACTATAGTACAATAAAAATTATAGAATTTCAAATTTAGAAATAGAACTAAAATTATGATCTTGGAACTTTAAAACCAATGGTAATGATTTATAAATAATTATCAGGCTCTTGCATAATGAGTGGAGTTTCATCCACATTTTTGGAAGGTGTAAAATTATTAATTATTAGGAGAAACAAGTGGTGGTGGTTTAAAAGTAAGCATACACATTAGAATAGATGGTGTCTTTTGAACATATTATATGTCCACTTCAAATTTTTATCAATTTTTTAAACCCAAAATTCTTCTTGGTTGCTTCTAATTTTTTTAGTGTCATTGTAACAAAATCAATTTCTCCATTATAAACACTGAGATAAAACTTGATCACCCAGAACTGAGCTCCTTATCTAGTGAATACAGATACCCCTTGATCAAAACTAATAGAGTTTGTAATTTTTATGTAGAGATTTTGCTAAGAGGCTATCTCTTTACATGAATAATGCAAGCCATCGTAGACTAAAACATTGTATGGTGATTAGATCCTGATAGGTTTGCACCCATTGTTATTTTATATGAACTTATGTTGACATTGTCATGGGTTTGAAGTAACTAGTAGGCTTAATTATCGATTTACACTCTTTCACTTCACATAACCCCTCTTACCCCCTCCATACATAAATTATATTAGTTATTAAATAAATATAATTCACATATAATATATATCATAATATTTTTATATGTATGATTGACATATTGGGTTGAGAATATTTATAAGTGACAATCCAACATGATTGATAGATTGAATTCTCAATTAATTATCAAATACATTAACACACATGATACAAAATTATTAGAATAAGTGAATAAAAGTCTCTAGGCCTATATATGTATGTAGTTAGAGTGTATGTTAATTTTTAAAACCTATCAATAAAGGGAGGGATATTATGCATTCAAGGAATTCACATATCTCATGAAGAATGACATGATACGCATGAGAGGTGAGAGACTTAGTAGAATGAAGATAAGATAAAACTATTTATTATACATTTGATGAAATTTTTTCACCATTACTAGATTATCATGGTGAATAAAAATAATACAATAATTTATAGTCATGCACATATATATGATCTTATGTATGGGTCTATGGTAATAGGTCAAAGGAACATTTGTCTAATTTTGTTTGATCTTGGTGTAATTTCATTGACTGTGTTACAAAGTTCAAACCTATGGATATTGCAGTTGTATGTTGACATTAAACTTTATTTTAATCTTGGACATTATGGTAATTGTATTCTTGAGAGGCACATTCTATGGACAACTGAGAAATATAAATCAAGATTGAATTTTTTGAATAGATCCTAGAGCATAAAAATGACTCATTTTGTCTATGCAAGAAGTTGATACCCAAATTAGCCTTGTACAGACCAACATAACATTCTATATTACTTAAAGGCACTTGTCATGTGTATAATTTGATCATTATACTAGGCTCCCATAATGGTGACACTTTTCACCCCCATGAATTTCCATATTCAATGTTGCACGCATCATTTAATCAACTGTGTCAGGCTCATGTAGATCATAGATCTTGGTAACATGCTCGAGCTTTAACTGTTTTGTTAGGGTTTATATTTTCAATACTTGTCACATGCCTTCTATTCAATGTGACTACTCTTGAGGTGCATTTGTATTCATAAATAGGTAGGTTGAGTTTTTGATTCATTTAACATTACAGGGTCAAAAATGAAATCATATGTATGGACTTAAAACTCTGTGACACTTCACCATGTGCATAGCAGATGATGTAGATTAATTTGAAGAACAAATACATAAAACATTAATGTTTTGAAGGAATTAAATCAAAAGTTATAATCATGTATCATGAAATTGAAATCATATATCACAAGCATTAAATTTGATGTTGTAGATGACACTTGGCATAGGATAGTTGGTAGTAAAATAGATGGACAAACAATTAATTTCAAGTAATGTGAATGATTAATTTTATAGCCCTTTGAACTTGGTTATAAAATGTCTATAAATTATTAAATTACATAAAAATTATACAAAGGAATTGAGTCTATTTTACTTTACAAAATGTCCATCAAATTTTAGTTAACTATTAGGTCTTTTAAGCCACAATTTAAAATAGTGATACGTAATTATTATATTGAATAAATTCAAATTAAACTAAAATACCAATGAATATTTATTTTGATGAGTTTATTTCTCCACTCAAATCCTTTGGTTTATTTATCTAGCTTATTAAGACTAGTAACTTCAATTCTGAAGTCTAATTGTGAGATATGTTTCTATTGGAAATATTGTGATTGATGTCAAAGGTCTAGCATTATTGGTGATAAAGGCCCCATTGTATTTAATGATATTTGTAATTGATATATCTTGGCTAATGTGATTTAATATTTATTTAATATTAAAGAATATATTTTTGGTTGCATATGAGACAAAAGAAGGGCCCGTGGAGAAGTCAAAGAGCCATGGGGTAAAGACAAAAGAAGGATGGGATGCATTTTCCCATGAAGAGTCATCTTGGGGAATTCCAAGAATCACCAAGTGAAGACAAAAGAGGAAGGGTACAATTTCTCATGAAGGGAGACTTTGAGAAATATGAAAAGTCACCAAGATAAGGACAAAAGTAGGAAAGACGTTTTTGGTCATGAAGGGTCACCACATGACTTTTCAAAGGCAATAATATGAAGGGTCATACAAGTTTGGCAACATTTTCCATGAGGATTGAAGGGTCACAAAGGGGGAAGGCCAAAGGTCATTTGGAAAGCTATAAATAAAGGCTTGAGAAGCCATTTGTAATAAGGATGGGAGAGGTTGATTTGATATTGTAATATCTAGCTTAGAAGAGTAATTGTGAGAGATGAATATGATTTGTATTTATTATATCTAGATTAGAAGAGAAAAGGTGAGAGAGAGGAAAGAGATGTTGTAATAAACTATCATTTATTGAGATAGAAACATTGAGAGATAGTTATGTGGTATAAACAAAGGGGTCAGTGCTCCTGTGGGTTGGTGCTCACGAATTGTTGCTGGGTTGGTGCTTGGAAAAGGGGTTGGTGCTCTTGTGGGTTGGTGCTCATGAATTGTTACTGGGTTGGTGCTCGGAAAAGGGTTTGGTGCTCCTATGGGTTGGTGCTCACAAATAGTTGCTGAGTTGGTGCTCAACAAAGGGGTTGGTGCTCTTATGGGTTGGTGCTCAGCAAGGGGGTTGGTGCTCCTACAAGTTGGTGCTTACAAATATTATTTGGGTTGGTGCTCATTCATATACTTGAGATTGTTCTCTGGGGTTTTTCCCACATTGGGCTTCCATGTTATATTCGATGTCTCTCTCTATCTTGTGTGATGTTTATTGTTTGAGTTTTATTGCATATCTTGAATGTTTGATTAAGAGGAATTTGGTTAAGGGAAAGTTTTATAAGATATATGATATACTAATTCACCCCCCTCTCAGTATATCCCATGCTTAACAATTGGTATCAGAGCTAGTTATTTTTTGAAAAGTTTTATAGCTTGAAGGTAGATCAGGAAAGCATGATGGCTGGGTCACAGGAAGGATTTTTTACAAATAAGGCACCTTTGCTTGATGTGATGAATTATGCTTTTTAGAGCATGATAATGAAGGTTTATTTGATGGCCCTTGGATTTGACATATGGAAAGTTTGAAGATGGAAGAAGAAGAAGATATAAAAAGTTATCTTTTGCGAGTTGATCAAATCATAAATTAGATTCAAGGTCTTGGAGAAATGTTGGAAGAGTCAACGGTGGTGAAAAAGGTTCTGAGATCTCTACCAATGAGATATGATGCAAAGGTTTCGACAATTGAGGAGATGAAGAATTTAGGAAAGCTAAAGATGGATGAGCTTCATGGTATTCACATGGCATATGAGATGTAGATAGAACAAGATAAACCCTCAAAGAGAGAAGTGGCTTTCAAGAAATCAAAGAAAGAGAAAGCTAAGATTCAAGAATCAAGTGATAGTTCTAGTGATAATGAAGATGACAATGGAGCACTTTTCATTCACAAGCTGAAAAAGGGAATAGGTAAATATCAAGGAAAATTACCTTTTAAATGTTTTAATTGTGAAAATATTGGACAATTTTCAGCTAGATGCCCAAATAAAGGTAATGATGATGAAGAAGAAAAGCCTACAGACAAGAAGAATTTCAAAGGCAAATCTAAGAAGGGATTCAAGAAGAAGAGCCTATATTCTAAGGATCCTATCTTAGTCAAAGATACTGGAGTCAACGATTCAGAAGAAGAGATTCTATTCATGGCCATACATAAAGATGATCAAGAAGAAGAAGAGGAGGAAGCTAAAGTGAATATGGAAGGAGAACTCATTTGTGCCCTTGAAGTGTTAAAATCTATTGAGAAGAAGAATCAAAGATTAAAGTGTCAGATCAAGAAAAATGAAAAGGAGTCAAAGGAAATTATTGATGATCTAACAACACAGTTGGAAGAAGCTAAGAAGAATGAAGAAGATCTCACAACACAGTTGGAAATAGCAAGAAAAGAATGTCAAAGGTATGTTATTGAAATTGCCTCTTTAAAAGAAGATATTGAGAAAGCAGTCAATGATAAAGTAGTTAGTGATTCAAAATTTGAGGATAGCACTAACATGCTGAATAAGATATTAGAAAGTCAAAAAGCAAATTCAGATAAGATAGGTATCAGATTTGAGAAAAAGAGCTATGCTGAAGCTCTTACAAAAGAGGAAACAAAAAGGGGAGAAGTGAATAATACAGAGGACATTTCAAACAGAGAAGGCTAGAGGGAAAAAAGCTACAAAAGGCAATTAGGTCAGAGATATACAGACAAGTCTTATTTTTATGGCTATTATTTTTATCGTAATAGATATGGTCACAAGAAATTAGAATGTAGAAAAAGAGCTAACAATTTCAGAAATAAGGAGAAGGAAAGTCAAGTAGAGTCAAGCAGAAGCCATAACTCTTTTGCTCCTCTATCAAGCTTTGATGAAGAGACCATAGTATGCTATAAGTGTAACAAATTCAGACACATAGCTCGATATTGTAGAAGTGTGTTTGAGTCAGTCAAGAAGGATCAGAGTTTCAAAGCTCCATTCATCAAGAAGAAGGTTCAGACATGTTCATGGCAGAAGAAATAACTTGAAGATTCTATGATGGTTTAGATAGCCCTACATGTAAGAGGTAAAGATCAGCCATGGTTAATTGATAGCGGATGTTCAAGGCATATGACAGGAGATAAAAGTAAGTTCATTACTCTCAAGAAAATCAATGGTGGTACAGTGAGATTCAGAGATAAAACCACTGCCAAAATAGTCAAAAAAGGTAATTTGAGTTTGGATTATGGTAGAACTAAAACTAAGAATGTTTTGTATGTAAAAGGTCTTAAGCATAACCTATTGAGTGTTAGTCAAATATGTGATCAAGGATACACATTAAAGTTTCATGCTGAAGGTTGTGAGATTAGAAGAAAAGATTCAAATGAGTTGATTGTAGATGCTCAAAGGATAGAGAACAATGTGTATGTATTGTCAGATATCTTCTCAAAGGCATGATCAAGGGACACATTCAAAGATCTACGAGAGGAGTTGGGAGTAATTTCTATTACTTCTTGCCATTGATGTTTAGTATTAGTTGAGGGGGAGCTAAGTGTTAGCTCTAGATAGGCCCTTTGCCATTGATGTCAAAGGGGGAGAATAACAGGTGTAGGTACAAGTGTAAAAATAGGTACAAGGAACATGTACAGATTGCTACAGTAAGGGGGAGTTACTATATGTTTTCAGATGACATGATGTGCAGGTGATAGGATGTGGAAATTTCAAGATTGAGGTTGCCATCAATGACAAAGGGAGATATTGTTGGAAATATTGTCATTGATGTCAAAGGTCTAGCATTATTGGTGATAAAGACCCCATTGCATTTAATGATATTTGTGATTGATATATCTTGGCTAATGTGAGTTAATATTTATTTAATATTAACGAATATATTTTTAGTTGCATATGAGACAAAATAAGGGCCCATGGAGAAGTCAAAGAGCCATGGGGTAAAGACAAAAGAAGGATGGGACGCATTTTCCCATGAAGAGTCATCTTGGGGAATTCCAAGAGTCACTAAGTGAAGACAAAAGAGGAAGGGTGCAATTTATCATGAAGGGACACTTTGAGGAATATGAAAATTCACCAAGATAAGGAAAAAAGTTGGAAGGACATTTTTGGTCATGAAGGGTCACCACATGACTTTTCAAAGGTAAGAATATGAAGGGTCATACAAGTTTAGCACCATTTTCCATGAGGATTGAAGGGTCACAAAGGGGGAAGGCCAAAGGTCATTTGGAAAGCTACAAATAAAGTCTTGAGAAGCCATTTGTAATAAGGATGAGAGAGGTTGATTTGATATTGTAATATCTAGCTTAGAAGAGCAATTGTGAGAGATGAATATGATTTGTATTTGTTATATCTAGCTTAGAAGAGCAAAGGTGAGAGAGAGGAAAGAGATGTTGTAATGAACTATCATTTTTTGAGATAGCAACATTGAGAGATAGATGTGTGGTACACACAAAGGGGTTGGTGCTCCTGTGGGTTGGTGCTCACAAATTATTGTTGGGTTGGTGCTTGGCAAAGGGGTTGGTGCTCATGTGGGTTGGTGATCATGAATAGTTCTGGGTTGGTGCTCAACAAAGGGGTTGGTGCTCCTACAATTTGGTGCTTGTGAATATTGTTTGGGTTGGTGCTCATTCATATACTTGAGATTATTCTCCGTGGTTTTTCCCACATTGGATTTCCATGTTATATCTGGTGTCTCTCTCTATCTTGTGTGATGTTTATTGTTTGAGTTTTATTGCATATCTTGAATGTTTGATTAAGAGGAATTTGGTTAAGGGAAAGTTTTATAAGATATATGATATACTGATTCACCACCCCTCTCAGTATATCTTGTGCTTAATAGTTTCTTGCTATGTTTGACTATAAGTGCCACAAAGTGAGTTGGAGATGTGTTCATCAGTTTTTATAGATAAGACTGGTTAGAATTTTTGACTCATGTATACCATGGCCTTGTTGATGAATTTTTTTAATGCATAGTTACTAATATGTATGTATTTGCACACCTATAGTCAACTAAATTTTTTGAAATATAATGTTAGAAACTCTTTATTTCATATAATATGAATTCATTGTTTCCAACTATAGTTTTATATCCAATCACATTTTAATTAATTTAATTTCAAATAACTTTTTAAAAGTAAAATACTCATAATTTTTATGAGCAATGTACATTGCACAAATTTTTAAAGAATATAGGACTACAAATTAGGAAAAAGAATCCTATAACTTTTCAGTAGCACGCCCTAAAAAATAATCAACAATCCCCTAGCATGGGACCCCTACCTTACTGTAGGTGAATTTGATTAAATGGTAACATGTCAAATTGATAGAAGGGAATCTTATAGAGAGAGATGTAATTCTTATTGTATGATAATGTCAAATTGTTAGCAATCAGTTTGAGAGATAAAAAAGAAAAAAAATATCATTATTTAATAGTTCAAAAACCAATGTGCCACTTCTAATGTAATTCAAACATTATCCAATCCACTATTGCCACCATTCATTGATGAGAAATAATTTTTGAGAGTAATGGTGGATGTTTATGATGTCCCACCTTCTAATAATAATGAGGTTCTTTCATATTTTTTGAGGAAAATTTAATGCAAGTTTAATATTTTGAATGAAATTCTTTATTAATTTTATTATTAATATTTTTTAGGGCCAATAAAAAGGATTTTGATAGGATAGGTTGGGTGCATATCATGCACGTAATAAACCTATGAGAATATCTATCAAATAACCAATTTAGACTAAGATAATACCATCTAAAATGAAGGATGTTGTTGAGATTGATTGTTTACATGCACTTAATACACTTACTAACACCCTTTTGTAACATACTAATGCTTATGAGAGTGGACATAGAGATGGTCCGACTAACACTGCTACTTGACCACACTAATGCAGATCCTATGGTGCCCTATAAACTAGAACTTAAATAAAATGAGGAAAAGGATTTGATGTAAATCAATTATGGTGGTGTTTCTAGTTAGATAGATGATATGGTTTTGACCACTGTCATAAGAAATGCAATGGCTAACTATATGGGGTGTGATCAAAGTTGAAAAGGTAAAAGAACTCAAAACAAGTGTGGAGAGGACAAGTGTAAAAACTACGGGCCATAAATTAAAGCTCGAGCATCTTCTCAAATATTGATGGTACATGGTTGAGCATACACATTCTGATCAATAGTATGTGGAGTAAAGTATATAATCTATTAGATCAAGATTAAATGGAGTGAATTCATCAAGGCAAAAAAGATCCAATGGCATGAGATGAAGGTGGAATTTTTAACAAAGACAGAATAAACATGGTAGTGATAAGTATCACAATCATAAGGAGTATCAAAGGATAACCAATGGCATTTGATCCCTTAGATCAAGATCAATGGCCCGTGTTGATCCATGCAAAGAAATCTGATGGTGTAAGGTGAAGTGGATTTTTTTAAAGGGAAACCATCACTTTTAAATATTAATGAGCTAGATTCCATGATGACACCATATAATCAAGACATGACATATTTGAATATTTTGTGGACTCATGAAAGGCAAAGGTATAAATGTTTGATTCAAACAAAATCTAAGGCATGAATCTCATAATTTGGACTCGTTGCCACCATTAGAGCTCTGCATAAACCTTCAAAAAATCCCTAACAAGTATAAGATCCCTAATTCAACCCTACGATAATTGTAATCAAGCTAAAGAGAGTTGGACTATTGTTTGTACAAGTATGATTCAATTTGGGAGCTGAATTCTAGTCCACTAGTGGGCAATTTGACAAAATTCACAACCATGGTAGATCGAAGAGGTGTTTCCAAGGAGGATGTGGAGCTTTATTTAAACTTAGATTACATTATATAATCTATATTTTTATTATATATTTTAAACAAATATTATATATTTTAATATAATATATATAAATATCATTTTACTATATTAAATATATTACTTGCCTTCAATTTGACTTGACTACTCGCAAGGTGAATTTTTGTTTAGAAATAGGTGGGAGTCCCTAACGAATTTGAAATTCAAATTTAAATTGAAAAATGGGGTTTGTATAATTTTCACACATTTTTAAGACGAATAAAAACTT
Source organism: Torreya grandis (assembly GCA_037957365.1). Lineage (NCBI taxonomy): Eukaryota > Viridiplantae > Streptophyta > Pinopsida > Cupressales > Taxaceae > Torreya > Torreya grandis. Next base: position 1,686,011 of record JARHVA010001255.1, read on the forward strand.
CCAAACATGTCTGGCCAGATATATTCCTATTCCTACATATTCTTAGTTTTTTTTAAACATACATTTTAGAGCACTGACAGATTAGAACAAAGAAAGTTATGGAGTATCCAAAGTGTTGACCATATGTATTACTATCATTTTTTTAGATCCTTATTTTTAGGTATTTAATACACACACACACACACACACACACACACACACACACACACACACACACACACACACACACACACACACTAGGGTTCTATGGGTCCCTTGCCCTCTATTAAAAAAGGAAAATTTTAAAAAATAACTAAAAAATCTAAACAAAAACACCATGGATAAACAAGAACCAAATATACCAAACAAACAAAAACCTTAAAAACAATTCACAATAGTTCTTTCAGACACTTGAATACCAAAAACAACATCAAAGTCATCAGTTGGTGGAAAAATAGTCTAGAATATTGATTGTCTTTCCCTTTTTACCTTTTTTCTTTTTTACCTCTTGCCACACTCCTTCTGAGTTTACCACAACCAATTTCATATCACGATTCAAAATTTCTGAATTTAACTTTATATGCATCTCTTTGTCTGAATCTAAGATTTCAAATTCATGGCCTCTCTTCACTCCCCCTACTATCTTTTGTAAGGGAGAATTTGGGTTTTTTATTACCCCCACATTAAACTCAGCTTTTTTTTAGAAACACCTTGTTCTTCTTTCTTATTATCTTCAAATTCTACATTTTCTTGAAATTCTAGTTCTCAGAAACACTCTTCAACAACTACTGTTGGATCTAGAACACATTTAATGTTTTTTTTACTCTATCTAAAATATGTGATTTGTTTGTGTTGAATTGGCCCCTTTATTCATTGATTAACACTTTATGTTATCAAATCGCTAAGATTTAGATTATTGTAATATTTTTGAAGCGCACCCAGCTATGATGTCCATGATAATAGAAAACATAAGATAATATAAAATGATGGATAAAATAATGAAACATTTATTTTTTACTAGGGTTATTTAGTGCTTACTGCTATTCATTATTATTTATTTATTACTTATTATGTGTGGAAAACCAATAGGGATCCAAATGATGAATGTTAGGATGATTCAAGATGACATTTTAAAATAATTATAATCAAATAATCTTATTAACTAATATATTTAATAGTTTCAAACTTAAAAAATTATAGATAATCACCCATACCAACCAAAAGGACCAACTTATAACCTGACAAGGAGCCATTGATGTCTAAATGCTCCTTCCACTTGGAATATGGTGAGATTAAGGACCAAATAATATAAACAAAGTAATTATAGCATCGATTTAGTAATTAAATATATATGATTAATGCATGAGATTAAATTGGATATGATGAGATTTGCTTGACATGATTTACATGTTAATATAAATTAATAATTTAGGATAATTAATATATTTTATGTTCTTGTTGGATGTCAAAATCTTATTTGAGTAGACTCATTGGTGGAAAAAATATCCAGTAGTCACATCATAAGAAATAAATACTTGTTTAAGTATTCTTTGAGCATGTAAAATTAATGTGAGATTAATATGGTGCTATTTGAGAAATTAATCTTGTGCTTAGGTCAATGTCAAGATCATGTTAAATTAATGTGATAGAGATTAAAATAGTGACATTTGAATGATTCATATTATGCGAAGATGTTAATAATGGTACATTTTAAAATTTAATAAAGGGTTCATTCTTGACTAGAATGTCATCATTTAGGAGTGACCTATTTTTTTACATATAAATAAACTACAAACTATTTAACATGTTTCAACATTAGTTTCATTATCCAATTATAAACACCAAAACATCAAATAAAATGAAAATTGAGTTTAAACTAAATTTGGCTTATTCGAGGATCAATATCAAATTACATGTGAATATTACCCTACCATAATGGTAGGGTTCTTTTGGATGCAATGAACCTTCACTCCATGAGATTAATGATGAGTTTATTCTTTCGAGAGATTGTATTTTTACTCACTAATTACTCTTTCAGGAAGTATATTTTTTCACATACAAAAGAGTCTTAATTTTAAGGAAATTATGATAATAGTCATGACATCATTGTGAAGATGGAGATTTTATTGTTTTAAAATTAGACGCTAAAAATTTTGATGATGAAAATCAAAATTTGAAGCCTAGAATGGAAAATTTGAAGCCCAACATGGAAAATTTGAAGCTTAACATAGAAAATTTGAAGCTTGACATGGAAAATTTGAAGCATGGAAAATGAAAATTCTACTATTATGAGTCTTGTGAATAGATGTAGTTGTACAAGTTTGTTATTGTAAGTCTTTTGAATAGCTATAACTATAAAATTTTATGCATTATAAACAAGCTGTAATAGTATTTAGGTGAATTTAATATATGAAAATTCTATGTTTTCTTGCTATAAATCTACCCTCCACTATTTCATCTCTTCTTACATGTTTACTTAGAGAATTTCCACTACTATTTTTTGGTCTAGACTATCCCCATAGTCTCAATATTTTGTTTTACTTAGTCTTATTGGTTACTGCCCACTTGGGCCTGCACATTCTATTTTTTCTACCATAGAGAGAAATTAGTCTTGACAGTTAGTTGACCTTCCAAAAGGATAAGAGGTAAAAGGGGTCAAGTGGGTGCATAAGACAAAAATAGGTAGATTCCATCAGTTATAATTCAATATGGGTAGACTCATTGTTTGGTTTAAATTCTATGAAAAATAGTCACACAATAATTACTTTGCACATTTTTTTATCATCTTAATCATCTAGTGAAAACTAACCAATAACGTAGATTTAACCAATAAACCATGTAGTTCAAATGTCATTCCTTCTAAATAAATAAGCATGAATAGTTGCTCAAAATTCATCTCAATTGTCCATAAAGTGTTGAGCCATTACAATCCAAAAAAAATGTTATCCCCATTCATGATAATAAAAATCATAAGATAATATAATAGATAGTCTCCCATAGTTTTATAATATGGAATTTACCAAAATAATTGATTATATCCCTAAATGTAATTAGGATTTGAAATTTTGGATCTAGGTAAATGAAATAGTTCAATTGAGTAGCCAACTTACTATTGATGAATTTTTGTGTACTCCCAGAGTAAATAAATATAGTCAACTTCTATTTCTTGAGGAAATTGACCACCTTAATCTTTAGAGGAGAACTAATACCTAAAAGTGCATGATAGGAAATAACAAGTTGATAATATTTAGATTTATCCTCAGATCTTTTGAGACTGTTGATGTGTGTTTGTGTCAAGGATGTAATGCAAACAATAGAATAACATTTCTCAAATTATAGGGATAATATGAATATGGTAGTGATACCTTAGGGCTTTAGTCAATTTTGATAGAGAGTTTATGTGGTTACAACTTACCACCTTCTAGTCTGCAAGTAGACCCTATTGTAGGGGCAATAGGAATATGGTAGTGACATAATCTACTTGAATTTGTTATGATGTAAATTTATTTGTATTTGCCAATATAAGCCCAAACTCTTAAACAAACATATGGATATACATAATGAGAATTAATATAAATTGATTCATGTTTAAAATTTTCCAAAGGAGGGAGTAAGGTAGGGTAGAAAAGAAATTTTCCTTGCAACAACAAAGACCAACAGATCTCCTTTGATTTCTATTAGCAACCTAGATAGCACCTAATTGAAATTAGACTACTCAGATCTGATTCATATTTGGACTAACATTGGAATGATCTAAGGCTATGGGATTCTTTTATCTATTTATTTTTTCATTCAGTTGTATTAGAGTTCAAATTTAATGTTGATTTTCTTTTGATTTGCCATCAATTTTAGATTTAAAGCTAAACATTACTGCCTTTTAATACATGGAACCTTCTGATCATTCTCAAGGGCTCTAAAAATGTATCTTGGTTTGATGATGTTTTTTTATTGTTACATGTGGCATCTTTATATTAGTTTTAATCTCTTGGGTGGGGCCTTCTAATTTTGATTAGTTGTGGGAGTGCCATGTGTCATTCTCATAGGCAATCGGAGCTGGCATTAGGGTTCTTATAAAATAAAAAGGTGCCATGCTTATATAAAATACATTGAAAGGATATTTTCAATCAACATGGAAGGTATTCAAAGTCCCCTTTAGGTATCTCTTAGGAGATACCTCAAAATAGAATTTTGATCATGTGCATGTTTAAGGTATCTCCTAGGAAAGAAAATTCCAATAGTGTGCATCAATGTTCTTACTAAATAAAAAATTGTCATGGTTATATCTAATCCCTTACAAGGACCTTTGAAATAAAAATGAAATTTATTCCAAGGACCTTCAAGGTATCTCTTAGGAGATACCTTTAAATAAAAATCCAATCATTTGCATGTTCAAGGTATCTCCTAGGAGATATCTTGAAAGAAAATTCCAATAGTGTGCATGAGTGTTCTTGCCAAATAAAAAGTTGTCATGGTTATATCTAATCCCTTGTAAGGACCGTTTCAATCAACATGGAAGGTATTATAAGGACATTCAAGGTATCTCCTAGGAGATACCTTAAAATAAAATTCTAATCATGTTCATGTTCAAGGTATCTCCTAAGAGATATCTCAAAAGAAAATTCCAATAGTGTGCATAAGTGTTCTTACCAAATAAAAAGTTATCATGGTTATATAAAATCTTATATAAGGACATTTTCAATCAACATTAAAGGTATTCCAAGGCCCTTTTATGTATATCCTAGGGTATACCTTGAAATAAAATTCCAATCATGTGCATGTTTGAGGTATCTCCTAGGAGATACCTCAAAAGAAAATTCCAATCGTATGTACCAGGGTTCTTGTAAAATAAAAAGGTATCATGGTTATACCAAATACCTTAAAAGGAAATTTAAAATAAAAATTTAAGGTATTCCAAGGAATTTATATGTATCTCTTAGGAGATACCTTGAAATAAAATTCCAATCATGTGCATGTTCAAGGTATCTCCTAAGAGATATCTCGAAAAACAATTCCAATAGTGTGCATGAGTGTTCTTGCCAAATAAAAAGTTGTCATGGTTATATCTAATACCTTACAAGGACATTTTTAATCAACATGGAAGGTATTATAAGGCCCTTCTAAGTATCTCTTAGGATATACCTTGAAATAAAATTCCAATCATGTGCATGTTCAAGGTATCTCCTAGGAAAGATCTCAAAAGAAAATTCCAATAGTGTGCATGAATGTTTTTTCCAAAAAAAGTTGTCATGGTTATATCTAATCCATTATAAGGTCATTTTTAAAAAAATATAAGGTATTCCAAGGCCCTTTGAGGTATCTCCTAGGAGATACCTTGAAATAAAATTCTAATCATGTGCATGTTCAAGGTATCTCCTAGGAGATATCTCAAAAGAAAATTCCAATAGTGTGCATCAGGGTTCTTGCCAAATAAAAAGTTTTCATGGTTAAATAAAATCCCTTAAAAAGACATTTAAAATAAATATGGAAGGTATTAAAATTACCTTCTAGGTATCTCCTAAGATATACATTAAATAAAATCTCAATCATGTGCATGTTCAAGGTATATCCTAGGAGATATCTTGAAAGAAAATTCCAATAGTATGCATCAGGGTTCTTGCCAAATAAAAAGTTGTCACGGTTATATATAATCCCTAAAAATGACCTTTTAAATCAACATTTAAGGTATTCCAAGGCCTCTTGAGGTATCTCTTAGGAGATACCTTAAAATAAAATTCCAATCATGTGCATGTTCAAGGTATCTCCTAGCAGATACCTCACCATAGTTACAATTACTTCTACAAATTATGCTCATTTAGACTGTCATAGGGATATTTGAAATAAAACAGTCATTTCCCATGGATTGAATTCAATGTTTGTGCACCCATAAATTTATGTGTGCAAACATCAATTTGTGTATCACAAATTCCCTGGGCTATTTCTTTTGGACCTTTTGCTGGACATTTATTGTGGGCTTTGTGTCTCGACCACTTTCTATAAACAAATTTGTTTATGGCTCTTTTACATCAAACAAAATATTTTAGTAAATCATTGTGGGATAATTTCTTTAAATAATTAAGTCTACTCTTTATCTTAGATAATTTATTGCAGACAAAATGTCCAAAATAATTCATGTCTTCGAGCTTTTTATTTCGAACAACATTTGTGACCATTCAAGACTTTTGTTTTGGACCACTTTCTCTAAGAAATAACTCATTAGTAAAATTATATCATGCCATTTTTTTGAATAAATGACCCTTTGGTACTTTATCTTGGGAAAATTTCCCTAAAAATGACCCTTTGAGAAAATTGTATAAGGCATTTTGCTTGAAAAATACTCTTCAGACTTTTTGTTTGGTCCACTTTATCAAAGAAGGATCCTTTGGGAAAAGTGTTTTAGACTTTTCTCTGATTGAAATGACCTTTACCCTTTACTATGGAAAAAATGTATATACGAATTTCTATCTTCGGGCCTTTTATTTCAAAAAAATGTCCGAAACAATTCTTGACACTAAACCAAAAACTCGAAACAAATTTCCCAAAATAATTCCAACATATAGCAAAATAAAGTGGAAAATTTTCTCTGAGGGAATGATTTTTGAGTTAGAAGATGAGGACAAAAATGCATTGGAGATCTTAGTTAATGGGATTGATTTGAAACATTTTAACTAACTTTCCCACCTCTCCCTTGTATATAGTTAGCTAGTTTCTTTTCCTGTTTGTGTGTTTCCTTTCTTTTGTTGTTATTTATCTTTGTTTTATTTCCCTTTTAGTGCCTTTTCATTTAAATAGGTTACATTATCACAATTGGATTGTCTAGCCACCACACTTCCTCACCCAAGTCCCCCCAAATATTCAAAATCAATCTCTAAAAGATGGTTATCTACCTACCTCACCTAGAATTAATGTCTGACACTCCATTTTGTGCAACTCCCCGTAATGATCACCATAAATATATTATGAATATATCTTCAAGTATATGTGTCACCCTTATCATTTATGGGTTACCTTCTTTCAAATTTTCTATAATGATCCCACCTAGTAATGTTAGTGTATTAGTACCCTCACCTCATCTAAGCCGATCACTTGAAGCATTGAAATCCTCAAAGAGCATTGAGAATTTGAGAAGAGTAAAAGATCCAAACTTAGAAGTTGAAATAAGTGAGTAGAAATTTTTTAATTTAGTACATCCTAAAAGATAGGGAGCAATACCAAAATTCTCAATAATGGAACCTTCTACATCTTCATCAAGAAGTGAGAATCATCCCATAGAACAGAGAGCCCATAGGTTGGGTAACAAGGGAGACCTCCCCCTTAAATGTGTTGTGACCAAATATTATGCTTCTACTCATGCTTAGAAAAAGGAAAAAGTACCTAATGTCAAGTATGTGTCCAAAAGGGACTACAAAGACCAAGCATTGGTCACTAATTTCACAAATGATATCTTTGATCCCAAGCTGGTTGGGAATCCAAAAAATCTAAGAGAAGGCACCCATGATCGAATGCTCAAAAGGGTTAATAAGGAATAATATGATTCTTTCAGATGTAGGATGTGGGACTACACACTGGCATAGTACATGGTGTCCTATTTTCATCTGTGCTTTGAGATCATTACCCTCTACATAGAAAGATATGATGCCAACACTGACATAATTATTGGTAATACCCATCTGAGGGTGAAAATGAGTGAAAATAGCATTAGGGAGATGATTCAACTCCCAAGTGACCCCAAGGCCAATGTATATAACATAGAGATCCTTTAAAGTACCTAGGACTCCCAAGTCCAAGATAAGGCATACTTATTTTGCTCTCTCCTCAAGAGTGACATCATAGATATGCCACCTCTACCCATCTCTTTGGAAAGATTCCACTCATAATACTTGAAAGAGACTATGTCCATGTTGGCCTTCATCTTAGGGATAGACTCTGATGCCAATGTCCATGACTTTAAGTAAGGGGCACTCTTCCTCTTGACCATGGTGTAGAAGGGATAGGTGTTTAGGATATATTTTGTGGAATCTATCACCACCTCTATGAGGGATGAGTTGGAGAATTTTTTGATAGTGGGTACCTTTCAGTACTCATCTTTCCTCTTGCATATCATTCTATACCAACATTCCCATTTATTCTCCTTATACCTCAAACTTAACTCCCATAACACAGACATTTTCCCCAACATGGTGGCCCTAGTCATTATATGGACCCACATCCTATCTATCATTGGGGACTACCATGAGTTCTTAGAGATCTTTATGGCTCTAGTTCTCATTAACCTCAATATAGAGGCCCTTACATCCAAAATGATGCATGAACAATGTTTATGGTACATCAGGAGCAAGGCCCCAACTAACTAGTTTTGAGGATCCCATTTTACATTAAATCAAGTGCACAATTTATAGGGAGAACCCTTCTAACTCTTGTGTATGCTAATAGATAGGAACCTAACCCTAGATTTGGCTCACTTGTTTGATGTGATGGACTCCATCTATAGAGCAAAGAAAAAGAAGAAGGGCCTTTATGACATCCCTTTTGTAAAAGACAACATCACAGTGGTAAAAAGGAAATAGGGATACCTACTCATGACCAAGATGGTAGAGCTTGACCTCGATTTAATAGATGACAAATGAAACTATGATCCAACTAGATTCATAGTATCCTTAAAGATTATCAGTGTTCTCAAGCATCAGAATCAACCATATCTAGAATAAAGGAGGTCATCCATAGAGGACATCCTCTATAGTTATATGGATCTATCAAAAACCTCATTAGATGACCTAAAGCCATGGGAGTCCTTCTACGATGTGGTCTAAGCATATAACCCATCTAAAAAATTGTCAAAGGGTATGAAGAATCAACTCATCCAATTAGATTGGAGTGAAGAAAAAATAGATGCCTTTACAAAATATAGGTATGAGATCATGAATCCATACTCTAATATTAATGCTAAAGACATGGATGAGACCTTTGAAAATTTTTAGGACAAGCATCATCCAAATGAGGGCTTAGCAGAAGTAGAATCCTCCCTTGAGATAGTAATAGGAGGAGAAGATGAAGAAGTGGAAAGAAATGCCCATAGGTAAGAAGTAGGGGTTGTACCACAAAAAAAATAGGCCAAAATATTAGAATTCTAAAATCCTTTCACATGTCCACCTTCCCTGTATCCATACCCCATAGCCTCATAGTAGAAATAAACCCCATTTATGCACCTTACAACTATTTCACTCTAGTACAAGCAACTTAAGGCACCCAACTCCATCCCTCTACCGGAGCCAACATAGAATAAGATTCAATTTATGGATCCCCTTCTTTCCAATTTTGCCTCCCTAATTACATCCACATATTCATCCACCATCTCACCTTAGATTATGGCACTCTCTATTGCCCAACCAATTACATCCATATCCCCACTCTTCTCTTCATCTACTCAACCCACCATCAAACTCTCACCACTTTCTCTTTTGTTTTTGATCTCTTCTTGCATGACATTTTTTATGCCTTTGCCTTCTTTATCTACCTCATCCTACATCATGGTAAAGTTTCCATTCACCCCATCCCATGACCTCTCACCTTTCTCTCCTTCCACCCTCACTCTCCATTCACTCACCTCCATGGGGATAGGGTTTACCACTTCATAGTAGTAGGTAACCACCCCATTCACACTACCATAGGAAATTCCCTTCATATAAGAGAGTATTCAAGTTCCAGATCAGTAACATTAGTAGATGGACTTAGTAAGGAAGGCCCATGAGGCCCAAATGGAGAATAAAAATAGAAAGTAGGCCAGGGCCACTACACAGACCCACATGCAATTATTCTATGATCCTACATAATAATCCATTATTATTACTCATCTATACCCTCGATTAGTCAAGACCTAAGGATATATGTAGCCAAGGGACTATGCCATACAAGCTATAAAACTCAATCTTATCTAGGTTAGACCCATTAATAGGGTCAAGTTGATAGAGGAAATAGAAAATTCTATAACCACAGACTACATCAAGGAGACCTAATAGCTAGAAAACACCAAGCTATAACTCACCAAGGTGAAGGATATGATTGACCACGTCAATGTTGAGGCTAAGTCCAAGGACTTAGAGCTCAAAAAATCAAGATTCGACCTTTAGATCTACATCTCTAGTGAGAGCTTCTAGGCAAAAGCCAACCTATGAGTGGCCATAGAAACCAAGCTATAGGAAAAATAGACTGAACTAACATAGACCCACTAATAACTATTGGATTTATATCAAGATTTTTGACAATTTTAGTAGTAGGTGCAACAAAAATCCTCAGTCAAGGACCAAGAAATTGAGAAATTGAAGAATGACCTTGTCACCCATCTATAGGTCATGGATATCCTCCATATGGTCTAGTAAATACACAAATCTTCCTAAGAGAGGATTAAGGCCTATGTCAAAGACATAAAAATAACCCTCACCTTCATCATAGACTCACAAAATTTGATCTCACAAGTAAGTGCATCTATTTATCAAGTCATCACCTCCATGGCTCTTAATGTCTCAGATTTGTAGCTCCTCATCCAAAATCTTTACAATTCTTTAGAAGAAACACTACAAGAAGTGGGGGTGTCTGAGTGAAGGTAAGTGGTGGAAAAATTCAATGAGTTTTTAGATTAAAACAAGGTAGCTAATAAGTGTAAGTCATTTCAAAATGATTTAGAATAGGTGGTGTAAAATAGGTGGGTACATTAGATAACTAGTCTAACTAGGACTCCCCTCCCCTTTCTTGGTAGATAACAATGTCTTCCCCAAGGACCAGATCAAAGCACTACTAAAATAGAATCAAAATGACCAGACCATTTTTTTGGCTCTCAATTAGTCACCTAATGTCTCTAATGTGGAGAATATATTGCATCTATTTGTACATCTTGAATTCTAAACACTGGCATTTATTCAAGGTTTGGGAAACATCTTTAAGGAGATTATTGATTTAGATAGAGCCTTTGAGGATCTTAGAAATAATACCCAGCCTAAGGAGGAAGAGTGGATGCCTTTATAGGCGGCTCTTAAAAAATTATAGGTTCTCAAACCTTCCTCCTATTTTTAAATTTTGCTTCAACTGTCTGTGTACTAGAGTTTTGGTTCTCTCGTCCGTAGGTGGAAGCTACTATGAGTTGTTAGGAACAATGGATCAAAATCCACATTTTGTTATTTTTGAGTAGTTCATATTTTATTTCAAACTCAGTGTAACTAGTAGTTATTTAACACCTTTTTCTAGTTCTCCTTTCATTTTTAACACATGGTTCTCCTATGCTCAACCTTACCAAAATAAGTACCCAACTTCCCTAGGGAAGCACCTACTTAACATGCATCACCCGCACCTTCTTAACATGCATCACCCTCACCTACTTAACATGCACCTACTTAACACACATCAAGATTTAGAGTAGTTTCATTGTCTAGAAAATATTAAAGGGGACCCACCATTTGATTAGATACAAGCCTATCTATGTGGTATCACCATAGCCCTCGTAAGTGTCATAGCCTTAATAAGATAGAGTGGTTGTGTAATATCCAAGATCCGAAGGCCAACTACATGCATGATCCTGAGTTCCTATTTTAGTTATAATGACATCATAATTGTTATGAGTGCTAATATTTCTAGGTGTAATACTCTTAAGAGGCCATCTTGCCTATATATTCTAGGCATTTTCCTTTTGGAAAGGGCTGGTTACCATTTTTTCTTATTGTAGCTATTTTGTATACCACCATTTGTAATAGAATAGGAGTAATAAAAATTAGCATTTTTCCATTATTCAACCTTAATATGTTCCCCTCATAGGTGTGATTGGATGTTTTGTATTTTCCCTCAAGGCCTTCTATATTCATTTCTCCATCTAACAATGAAGAGGATGTGATATTCTATGTTAATTTGCATGGGAAATTGTCTCTATCTATCATCTCTTTTTCTCTGCTTCTATAGTATCAATATTTTATTTTATTATAGATATTAATTCATGATTTATGCTTCTTTATGGTCTGGAGTGTTTAAGAGTTTGATCTATTTTATGCAATTATAGTTTAAGCATTTTAAAACTCTTGGTGCATTGCCTTAGTTTTATGTTTTTAGTTTTATTTACATCTTTCTCTCCCTTTTTAAACCCTAAATTTGAATGAAGAGATGGATTTTAAAATATTAGAGGTTGTTTTACAGATCCTATACAAGATTCTAACTTTATGGGGTTGATCCATTTGGCCCGTGGGGAAAAATTGTCAACATGTTTGGCAATTTCCCTAGGGTGGCATGCTTGTTGTGCCATGACTAGTTGCCTAATCATAGCCATTGGGCTATAGAGTCACAATTTTATAGGCTTGACATAAAAACTACCTCTACAACACACTAAATAATAGAAAAGACAATGAAGAAGAAACACACAAAAAAAGAAACTAAGAAAAGGCACACTTGTGCTTCAAGAGCACTTATTTAAACACAACATGATAAGAAAGGAAACACACACCTAACCTAATATTTACAAAATAGACCTTCAAATCTCAATAACATGGTTTTAAATGTATCCCATTCATAGGGATAGGAATTTATTCTCTATTCATCCTTTCTAACTGAAAGGAGTTGCTTTGTTTACACTTGGAGATGATATATAGTCCACTCCATAGGGCATCAAATTTGGTATGGCTCCCTAGTTTTGCTCTATCTTCATCCCATTTAAAGACTATGTCACCTTATTTAAATTATCTTAGATTTTACCTCTTATCAAAATACTTCTTCATCATTAACTGGTGATGTTCCATTGCCTGATGAGCTTTACTTCTAATCTCACTTCCATTAGAGTGTTCTTAAGCAACTCTATTTGATGTGTTAACTATAAGTAAGGTAGCTCTTGAGAGATAGAAAACTTGTCTTCCATTCCATATACAAGCAAAAAAATATAATTCCATTTTGACTTATTGGGAGTTATCCTATCATCCCATAAGTCTATCTTCAATTTGGTGTGCCAAGCTTTTTGGTTATACTCCATGGTTTTCTTGATGATTTTTATCAAGTTCTTGTTATTAGATTCATCCAACCCATTAATTTGAGGGTAATAGTTGGATGAAGTGCTCAATAATATACCATTTCTATTTACCCAATCAATTGTCCTAGCACCAATAAAAGTAATAGCATTATCTAAAATAATAGTAGGAAGAGTGCCAAACCTTGTTATGATGCTCTCATAGAATTCAACATGGAAGGTATTCCAAGGCCCTTCAAGGTATCTCCTAGAAAATACCTTGAAATAAATTTTCAAGTGTGTGAATGTTCAAGGTATCTCCTAAGAGATATCTCAAAAGAAAATTTTGATAGTGTGCATCAAGGTTCTTACCAAATAAAAAGTTGTCATGATTATATCAAATCCTTTGTAAGAACCTTTGTAATAAACATGGAATGTATTATAAGGCCCTTTCAGGTATATCCTATGAGATACCTTGAAATAAAATTCCAATCATGTGCATGTTCAAGGTATAAGAGATATCTATAAAGAAAATTACAATAGTGTGCATCAGTGTTCTTGCCAAATAAAAAGTTGTCATGGTTATATCCAATCCTTTGGAAGGAACTTTGAAATAAAAATGGTAGGTATTCCAAGGCCCTTAAAGGTATCTCCTAAGATATACCTTGAAATAAAATTCTAATCATGTGCATGTTTAAGGTATCTCCTAGGAGATACCTTGAAGGAAAATTCCAATCATGTGCATCAGGGTTCTTGTCAAATAAAAAGGTGTCATGGTTATATCAAATCCCTTGAAATGACCTTTACAATCAACATGGAAGGTATTCCAAGGCCCTTAGAGGTATCTCCTAGTAAATACCTATTGATGTGGGTTTTATGCATACTACAACTATAACGATGTAGCCATTAACATTTTAGGATCTCAATGGAGGTAAACTCCACTCAAGAAAGGAGGGTAGGGTAAGGTAGAAAAGAAAGACTCTATAGTTTTTAGGGACTACTCCCCTAGTTTTTTTCTAAAATGACAAGTGCTCTCAAAACCTATGCCTGTTGCTAGAAAGAATTGCACACACACAATCATACATGGCTAAGAAGTCTAAGGAGATAGAGATACACAAAATTTAAAATCCTTAGACAAAGGTTTTTTCCTTTAGGGTAGCTATTGAACACCCTTAATCAAAATTTTATGGCTTAGGCTAATGAAGTAACTGAGGTAGTTGTTGCACACACATAGAAAACTACATCCAAGAAAGCACTCATGCACAATCAAAATTATGAATCAATTTGAACTTGACTATTTTAACCAATATATTTACCAATCCTTGAGTAGATATTGCACATTTACATATTAGTATATCAATAAAAATAGTCAAGAATCCATTCATGGATTTTGCATAATAAAGATTATTGAAACATGAAACCAATCTACTCATTTACATATTAGTATATCAATAAAAATAGTCAAGAATCCATTATAGCTTTTGCATAATAAAGATTATTGAAACATGCAACCAAAGGAAATAACAACTAATTACATAAAAAATGGAAAGAAAATATGCAAACACATTCATTGATGATCAAAGTCGATGTTGATCCTGTATTCAAAATTATTTGATAGAAAAAACTAAGTTGGGTTACAACTATATATATATATAGATTTAGGGAAGGGGTCACCTCATCCTTCAAGTCCATGCAAAATAGTATAAAAGAAAATTTAGAGTTATTAATTAAATAAGTTGACCTTTACAAAACCATGCAACATGTGCATGTATACAAAATATAAAGAGCCAACTTTTACAATAAAAGGCTCAAACTATAAAGAAGTTATAAATACATCCACCATTAAAAAATTATACATGCATTCAAAGCTTAGTCATATAAAGTGTTGCATGCACCTTGGTCAGTGTAGCTATTGAGGTGGTAGCTTTAGAAGTTGATACATCACTGGAGGTCTACTTTTTCCTCACTTCATTCTCCTTATAAAATTTATGTGTTGCATTATGTTACTACCATATAATATTTATATTTAGTAGCAGTGGTCATTGAATTATTTTAACTTGCCCAAAGATCTTTACATATTCATCCTTGGTTATCTAGAATTTATTCTTGAAAATTTTGACCTCGGTTACTTTCTTCAGGGCCTTACTCAATTCTAACTCTATATATTAAAGTGTTAGGTCTTATAAACCATGTTTGAATTCATCTACTACTTTTTAAATAATTTTGTCAAAATTGATCCTATTGATCAGATTACTGGTGGCATCCATCACTTTAGATAATTTAAACTCATGTAAAATTTGGAGTTGGGCCTCATGCACTTGATACTTGGGGACTAAATCCCCAACTGATTGTATCCATTATTTTTCCTCTTCTTACTTGATGATGACCAAATTCAAGGCATTAGATGCTTCTAACATTGTCATGACATTGAGATAATTGTACAGAGAGTTTCTCATGTATACAACTAACATATTTAATTTAGTGTTGTCATTTCTCAAGGAATTGAATAATCAATTGGTGTTTCTCACATGAGGGGCCATTTTAGCCTTCATAAACTCCATGGCCTCCAACTATTTGTAACATATAGAAGTATCCTCCTATACCTTAGATTTTATGCCTACAAGAATGTGTATTATCTTTGCCTACTCCTTTAGTTGCTCCACATCAGCCTCTAGTGTTTGCAATTTAGCCTCAAGCTCCTATCAAGCTAATTTTATACCTTTGTGGATAATAACTATTGCATCCTTGTGTGCCTGTGCCAAGTATATAATATTTTCAATATATAGAGACTACCCTAGTTATCTGTTATACCTCTTTATGAGGGAGAACACTTTTTGTCTTTCTTCAAGGATGATTTTAGTACTTTTATTGTCTTCTAGATTCCTCTTCCTCACTCTTTTAATTTTCACAAATGGAGGATCAAACATATTAGACACTAAGGGAAGCTTAGTGATTTTGAAGCTTTGCATTTAGGAATCCTTGCTTCTCAATTCAACTCCCCATGGAGGGATGTCCAATTGAGATGCATTAAAAGTTATGAAAAGAATCTCTTCCTTAGCCTCTTATTGAATGTAATATTTCCTTTGGGTCTTGACAAGGACATCAAGTAGGTAAGGACATATAATTTTGGACCAGTACACTCCTCTAAATTGAGGTAGTGGGTGGATCATAATCATTTAGGGTTTGGCCTTCCTTCCCCTGCTAGTACTTGCCACTATGGTTTATTCTATGGAAGAGGTGGATGGAAATGGAAGGGAAATTTGGGTTGAATGAACATGAAGTTGTGGGGTGGTTAAAGTAGTCTCTCCTTCTTGGTCACCTTATTTTTGAGGGCTCTAATATCAAAAGTGCCAATTGGGATAGAGGAGGTAGGTAGTGGGAGTGTGATGGGAGTGGAAACAAAGGGGTCAATGATAGTGGTGGTAATGGAAGGGTCAATGGAGGTAGAAGTAGGGAATTCCAATTGAGGTGATCTTAGCATATAAAAAATTAAAACTTATCCAAAAATTGGTATAGAAGATAAATCAAAACTCACAAGAGGCTTGGGTACCTAGAGAAGTTGGTGTTATGGGTCATGCTTGAAGGATCATGGCCTTAACTACCTCCAGTTATACTTCCTCATAAAAATCCTCCTCAATGTCTTTGATTATTACAACTTCCCCCTCCTTAGATGTAATAGGAAAGCCTTATGTTGGTTCAACTATAGGACTACCTGTAGGAGTCCTAGGCTTCCTCTTATAAACTATAGGAGTCTTCAATTATGTGGGGGAGTCTTGGGGTGTTGATGTCTCTACTTATAATGTTTTTATCCAAACATATGTATTAAATTTTACCTAGGGCCTAGTAGTAGATACTTGATTGGTGCTCAAATTTGGCTATTCTAGTGTTCTTTCTTCCTCATCAAAATCTAAGCTAATGGGATTCCATGCTTGTGTTCCTCTATTAGAACTAGGCTCAGGAAGCTTGGTCTCTTTCTTCATATTCCTTAGCTTTAATGGGATGTATTGAGATGAGTGACCTATTGGGTCCTTGGATTTATCCTTGAACTATCCTCTCCAAAAATTAGAGTGCTCCCATCCCTTGTATAGATCCTTCCTACTATCTAATTCTCTATAAGTGATTAAGGGGTCATCTTGGATTATCCAAAAATGATGTTCTTTTAACCCAATAGTATTAGATCTCTCTAAAACATCCTCATCATATTTTGCATTAATAAATAGAAAATCATATGGATATGGGACATGGATGTAAGGGATGTTGAATCCATGTATGTGCTTTTAAACCTACCCATGAGGATCCCAATCTCTATGTGTAAGAATAGGGAATGGATAACTTTTTCACTTTTGCCCCACTTCTACAAAATGATTCCTCATTATATAAACCATTCTTCCAATTGTCACATGGTGGTAAAAGAATAAGGTTTTCTTCTATCTGGATAAATCCTAGACACTCCACCATAGTTGAAAAGCAATTTATTACTCTGCCAACTTTTCTAGGATGTACTTGGGAAGAAAAAAAGGATTTACCTTATTCCCCTAAATCATGATTACTATGAAGTTTGGGTAGAGGAAATAATCCCCTTTTCCAATCAAATTTCTTTACAATATTAGGCTTGATTCTAGGCATAGGCGAGCCATGAATGGCTTGCCATACCAATAGATAGATATCCTCTAATATCTTGACCATGTTTTTGGTATATGCATATATGTGCATGAATTGGTAATGGCTACAAATCTTATTATTTTCACAATCCATAGCTAGAGTCCATAATTCCCCAAAATATCTATAATAGGTACCCATGACTATATCTAGCAAATAAGACATCATGTCAAAATTTATTGAAGGCATGGGATGTTTATCCTTATAGATTACCTTTTTTCTCAAGTGAAAGCTAATTACTTTGACTAGGGTGTATGCAACATCATGGGTGAGCATCATATACAATAATAGCACCCAGTCTAAATTGACAAAATTAATACTTGGCATACCATACAATCAATTGAGGAGAGCCATACTAATGTGAATCTCCATTATAAATTTGTCAATTGAAATATATCCTTTTGGATTCTTCCCCTTCCATGCAATGGTTTGGTCTATGAGTATCCATGAAAATAATGCCTTATCAATTAAACTCTCTTCACCAAATTGCACCAATGTGTGTTTATCAAAATAAGAATCAGGTATACTCAAAGATAAATACCTTTGGAAGTTGGATCCTAATATAGATGTAACCACTATGTTTTTACTTGAATGAATAGGAAAACATCTTGAGATATCCTTCCTGAGAAAAACAAATCCTATAGAAGGTCAATACATGGCATTAATTTTGGCATGGCAACAACAAAATGTAATCTTTAACATTTGAATGCCAATAGTTACTTAATGAATAGTCTATCTAAAAGTGTCATCTCATCCTCTATTGAAAAAACATCCATAGAATCTATGCCATCCCATAATTATGAATAGTTATGGTACATGTCTCCAAATATTGTAGTATCAAACATTATATCTATGAACTCCATGGAGTCCTTGATTTAATATGAGGATGATGGATTTTCCCCTCAAAACACCCTGGATGAAGATGCCATTGTGCATAAATATGCACTATGCTACTTGAAGTCTTCTTCTTTGTGTTATGTATGTTGTGCAAACAATTTGGCTCTAGCTTAGTCATGGTTTTACTCATAGTATTCTTGAGATAGTAGCTAGGTATATTTGTCACTGTAAGAAAGTAGGAGACTTCAAACTTTACCAATTTCAAGGGAAAGATGTCATCCATAATGAAAATGATTATGTCTGATGTTAGTTTGAAAGCACTGATGGTTGGTAATCACCTATATAGGATTATGCATTGAATAACAGTTTGTGTGACATAAATGTGCAACATTCACTTTGTTTTTATATATATTTATAATTCAAACTTTGTTATCTCAAGTTGGTAGGGGTATTTTTATAGATTGATTGGAAATATTTTCACTTTTATTTTAGATAAGTATGGTGAGGCTAGTAATGCTCTTGATAAAAGGGCACAGGGGTGTATATTCAAAAAAAAGTGCTTTGGCAAGATGTCCATTGACTAATTCCTTTGGGTGAATTGTTTTAGACAAAATGTCTACAACAATTTCCCCAAAGGGATATTTCATTGATCAAAATTTTAGAGACAATTATCTTAAAGAGCACTTTTAATTTTCCAAAGGGCACTTTCACATGACTAAGGGTCATTCCAAAAGTCTCATTACACAAAGTCCAAAGGGTATGTGCCTTTAGATCCAAAGGGTCTACTTCATGGCAAAATGTTCAAAGAGTCTACTCCATAGAGTATTTTTAGTGGGGAAAAGGGCTATGATAATTTTCCTAAAGGGTAAGTAGTCATTTTAAAAAGGGTTGAAGGCCTGGGAAGACAAAATCTTGAAGGGTGTGTCCATGGCAAATGTTTAATTATGAAGAGGCCAAAGGGTACATTTTGTAAGGCAAAGAGACCAGGACAAATATCCTAAAGGGTAGGGATAAATTTCTAAAGGATAGGTCCCATAGGGTAAAGGGTCTAAGACAAAAGTCTCAAATGGTAAGTGGCCAGTTCAAAATGTCTAAAAGGTCACTTTTAAAAGGGTAGGTTCAAGGAGTCTGAAGGGCATGTGTCCTTTGGGGAAATTATTTTAGGGGAATTGTTTTCAGACAAAATGTCCACAATAATTCTCCTGAGGGTTACTTCTATAGAACAAAATATTTGAAAAAATTAGTTGAAGGGCACGAGGGCCATTACAAAATTCTCGAAGGGCACTTTCAAAGAGTTGAAGGGTAAGTTTAAGAAGTTTGAAGGGAATATGCCCTTAAAAAAACTTCTGAAGGGTAATTTAGAGGTGAAGGGTCTACTTCATAGGGCCTCTATTCATGACAAAAGTCCTGAAGGATCTACTTTGTAAAATCCAAAGGATATCTCAAAAATTTCAAAGGGTAGGTTTAAAGGGGGTAAAAGGCAATGTCAATTACGTCAAGAAAAATGCCCATAACAAAAAATCCCATAGACCAATTTCATTGAGGGAATTATTTCATAAAAAATGTCTATAACAATTCTCCTAATAAGGATGAGTTCCAAAACAATATATCCAAAAATACAATAAGTTCCAAAAGAATAAGTCCCAAGAGGATGGCAAAGACATTTCATGAAAACATAAGTCCAAAACAATTAGCTTGAAGTAACAAACATGATAAAATAGAATATTTAGTCCATGAAAACTGATTCAGGATGAAAGTGATCATTTTAAAAAGGCCAAAGGGGAGGTTCATAAGGCAAAAGAATTCTATCAGGGGATTCAAGTTGAAATGTCACAGGTTCATAGGTGCATGCCACATGTTCTTGACTATTGAAAAATGAAATCTTAAGTTTAATGTCATAGGTTCCCTTGAAGGTATTACAAGGCCCTTAAAACCTTTAAGGGTACCCATATGCATGTTTGAAAGGTATCTCCTAAGAGACACCTTCAAAATTTTGGGTCCACAAAAAAGGTTCAAATCAAATACAGGATCCCAAAATATAAGAAGCTAAAAATTTTCCATAATTTTGCTCAAAACCCCCATTTCTCATTATCATTTTGTATTTTAATAAAATATATGGTTGAATATTGACTTAATTAGCTATTTTTTTCTATGTGGTTATTCTGATTTGATGCATGTTTGAAATGTATCTCCTACAAAATACCTTCAAAGAAGGATGAATCAAGAATTAAAGTATGTAGTATATGATATTAAAATCTATTACTTTTTTGGATTGATATAAACTATATCATTAAAAAAAATGTTATACATTACCTTTTTAACATTTTTAGGTTTTAACATATCTCCATGCTTATGTTCTAGTATAAATATAGATTTATCTCCTACATATAGGTATAAATTGGACTGGTTTTATAAATAACATGATTAAAACTATTCTCATGTCTTTTTCAAAAGTCTAGGCTTAAAAATCATACATCAATGGATTTCCATTGTGGAGATTATGTTTCTCTCATAAATAATGGTAAGGTCATTGGTGAAGGAAGAATACACAAAGTGGCAAGCCTAAATACTAAATATTTGGAACCCATAAATCTCACTTCCACATGCCAAAATGAGGAAATACCTATTGAATGTGTAGGTGTTAATATACATTTCTTTAGAAAAGGGTACATTTTTTACACAAGTGTACAACTCTTATAAATGATGAAAAAAATATCTATGGTTATGTTGAATTTGCACAACCAGGGGAGATTTTTGGTTGCATTCCTGCCCCAATGTTATAAAATGAATTGGGAATTTACATAATGAAATTTACAAAACATTGTGACACTTAAAGTATAGAGGTAACTAAAACATCTATCATTAGATGGCCTTCCAACAAAATAGTGGACACTGAGACTTATAGAGTAATCAATTTACCATACATGACACCAAAGGAGAAATAAATTAAAAACATTTGGCACGTAGTGGATAATGAATTCACTCTTTGTATGACATTCCTAAAGCAAAGTCATCCAAAAAATTAACTCATGCCTACAAATACTTGAGCTAAAAAAGAAATCAGCCAAACACTTCACTCAGCCAAGTGGAGTTTGATGAAAACATAGATAATGAGATTTCAACAATGTATGTAGATAAACATTGAACCAAAAAATGTTTTAAGTTAGGATTATCATTTGAGTTCTAAAATATACAAAGATGAATTTATTTGATTCTACTGCAATAGATAGGAGGCAACATGTCTTAGATACCCTTTTCACTAGTTTGTTTAAGAAAAATAAAAACAAAAGTAACATTGATTTTCAAGGTACAGAGATCTGTTTAGAAGCTTAGCATAAAATATATGGATTGAAGAGAAGTATATTTTTTGAGATTAAAAATTGTCACAAAAATGGGGGAAAATGCATTTCATGTAGGAAGATTTTAACAAAATCCACAACAGAAGACAATAGAAGCTAAAGATTTGTTAGACCAATTAGTGGATGATTTTGTAGATGTTTCTCCATGAGTAACATGCCAGGTAGATATAGATGGCTCATGATAAAATATTTGACATCTTACAAAATGTTTCACTAAATAATTTATGAGGTGTCATGTCAATGCACAACTAATGGATATGTAATATGAACCAATATCCCAGCCAAAATTCAATAACATGTGGAGAACTAATTTTCATGATGTGACCATTGCCATGTTTGATGAATTCACTACGTGCAAAACATGCATCTTGTTAACTCAATATAAATGCTCTAGGTTCCTCTCTAGAGATCAAGAAGAGTGAATTAATAAATAATTCATGATGCTCTCAAATCAAATAATTTATGTAAGACAAATGTTTTACACACATAAATAAATCTCAGAGTAATACCCTGAAGAATGCCTCAGTGTCATTCATGACAAGGTGGAATGTTAAAAATCATTTGTGCTGACGATAGTGACAAAAATTAAAGAATTTATTGATAGAATATTAAATTTGTCAATGGTAAGGATCATAACACATGGTCATGGTGCAAGTGGATATGGGCATTTTTTACCATACAATGCCAGACACTTATGGATCTTTACTATATAAACCTAGATCTTCAAAATTTCCATTATATGATTCACTTTTGTCTAACAACTACTACCCTAAATGCGAGAAATATAGATAAGCATAATCAATTGGTGCCTTCAAGAAACTTCCCTCCAGGTTATACGTTAAACTAGACAACTATTATGGGGACAATAGGAATAGGTACTTCTATCTATAATTATATTTAAAAAATGTCAAACCTTATATGGAACTATTGTTATATTTATATATTCATAAAATCATGCTTTTTTATATAGGTATGTGTTGAAATATTTATCTCTCCTTGTTTACAAAGGTGTTTTACTCAATGTCAAGGTTAGATTTATCCTTGTAAGACATACCCATGAGGACATCGATAACATATTTGGAAACCTGTCTGAATTTATAAAGAGGAAAGATGTATGGAGTGTGGCAGGGATGATGGACACTTATAAGATGTGTGAAAATATAAGAAACTTCACTCCATATTTGATTAAAGAGGTAGTGAATTTCAAAGAGTATGTTAATAATTACCAGATGAAGGAAAGAAATGAAATAGTAGGCTTAACAAAAGGTCAATACTTTCTTCTACACATGGAATAAGGTCAGCCCATTATGCATTGAAAAATCTCTATAAGATATAGAAATTGGTCACCCCCAATTACATTATGGGGAACAAAATAAAATAGTGAGCTAAATGTTCCAAAAGGTAATCCAACAAAAATATATTTCAAAGACTTGAAAAATAAAGAAATGTCTCTAGATTCTATTGTTGCAAAAGACTCAAATAGAAGTATAAAAAAGAGTGAAAAAGAAATTAAATATAACTTGAATAAGTATGTATAGAAATTCAATGAATTTGGTTTGATTGGAAATATTAAGTGGAAGGATCTAGCATATTACTTCCAAATCATCCATGACATAATGAAAGAAGACATGTTTCCTTTTGAAGTTGAGTACACAGGAGATTTTTGGCCTAGAACTCATCATGACATACCCCTGCATAGAGATCTACACAAAATGGTTCATGATAGGACCCTTGATTTTGGAGTGGAATCTACAAATACATATGTTGATTCAAAAAGGAAAATAATAAAAAATGCATTTAATCCAACTCAAGATGTGTAAATTAGAGATATGTTATTTTTTAGACTTGGTGATTCTATAGGATTAGACTACACAGTATGGGTTACTAGAGCTAAAATCAATATTGAGATACTAAAAACAAATGGAGATATATAACGAAGGGTCAAAGTATCTTGGTTAATCCTAGTTCATGCAAGGAAAAAAGATGTAGAAGAAGAAATTTATTCAGGATGCTTGGACAAGAAATGAAAGCCAAATCCAAATGACACATCTTTACCATCCATACTCATAGATAGTATCATCTATGCTTGGAAACCAAATAAAAATTGGAGAGGTCATACACTTTTTCTCACTGAGTTTTTTAAAGGCATTATAACAGACTATTTAAATGCATCATCCCACGAGGCACTAACAAAAATCGTGATAAAAAGATTGGGAAATTTGAAATGGCCTTTCCTTAATTTTGGAATGAGAAATATGAATGTTTTTTTCAAAAATTATTCCATTTTTTGAGAATGTATAATTTGTTATTATTTTATTTATTTATATTTATTTCTAGTGGCACTTTGCATTTTGGTTCTTGGAAAATACATTTCAGCATTTGAGTTTTATATTTTATACTATGAAAATTTAGTATTTCAATAACTATGAATTTATTTAATAGCATTTGACTATTGAAACATCCACTTCCCATTTTTGTGATTCAAAATGGTCTTCAATTTTTGTGTTTTCCAAATAGTCAGATCACATTTTATGAATCATGAAAACCTCTTTATATTTTTGGTTTTTCAAATTAAACTTCACATTTTTATCCTTCAAAATGGTCTTTGTAATTTTCACATCTGATAATTTAGACTTCGGCTTTTATGTTTTGAAAAATACACTTCGACATTTTTGTGTATGCAAAAAGGTCTTCGGGGTTTACGCCTTAGAATGTTCCACTTGCATGTCAAGATTTGTTCTTCAACAATTTTATGTATCGACAAAAATTATTATTTGTATTTTTAGTTTTTCAAATTACACTTCGTACAAGCACTCGAGATTGTGCCACATGGCACAATCTCGAGTGCTTGTACGAAGTGTAATTTGAAAAAGTAGGCACAATCTTGGTGACTCAACTTTGCAGAAGAATGACCAGTCCAAATAAAAGTCCCAAACAATGTGAGCACTTGAGATTGTAACATGTGTCACAATCTTAGTAACTCAACTATGTGGGAGATTATATTAATAATATAATAATAGAACACCCATGATAAACATGTGGTATGTACAAAAATACAAGATAAACTTTGACGGTCATGATAACGTCACCTGAATCAGATTAAACAAATAGTTCATGATCTAATCAACTAATGACATGTGGCATACCAATCATCCTAGGTGTTTTAAATCACATCTCACTTGAGCACTCAATTTATTATTTTTCCTTAAGAAATAAACTACCAAGTCTTATTATTTGTAAATGTATGGTCTGTGAACTAGTTTAAATGGCCACATAATTTGGACTTACTACAAATATATAATATAGATGTCATTTATTTGTAATAAGTCCAAGTAATTCTCAATAAAATCCAATTTATTTATGATATTTTTCAACTACTAATTATTTATGATCATTTTAAATGGTTTAGACTTATCATAAATATATTAGATAAATGTGATTTATTTGTAATAAATCTAACTTAATCTTGATAGAGTCCAATTTAATCTTGATACAATCCAATTTATTTTTGATAGTTTTTGAAAATTTGGACTGTTGATAAGTCCATATTATCTAAAATAGTCCTTACAAGTTCTTTTCCTTTAGTAGACATTTCCACTTATAGGATCTTCACTTGCAAATCCACCACTTCCAAAACATTGGGATATGTAAATTACATATGTTACCAATACCATGACCTTTGAATCCATGTGGATACACATTTTTGAAATTGCTTTGGCAATGAGAAACATTGATAATAAATGTTACAAAGATTCAAATCATAGTTGGAGATCTCCACCTTTAGAGACTCATGGCTAAAAAATGACATCACCATCATGTTGGGGTGATAAATAACCTATATAACCATGTTCTTGGCCTTAGATTATTCCTGATTAGGAGACAAAGCACCCATTTTGACCTCAAAAAATTCCTTCTCTATATGGAAAAAAATTTAGTCATCTAAATGAACCGAAAACTTCTCTTAACTTTGAGAATATGGAATCATATATTAACAATGCAAACCATGTAAAGGTGGAAGCTAATTTGGCACCACTAACCTCAAAAAAATATGTTATTATGTAATTAAATTAAAAATTATAGGTACTACCTAAAAAATTAGTGAAATTTGATAAATCTAAACATATTTACATTTGATAACTCAACATACCTTGGGAATTAAATCCAAGGAACCACTAGTATCAACTCTACTCTTGATAATATAAATAATTTATTCATGTTCAAACTCATGAACCTTACATATAGTCATTTTTAGCAACCTCCCCTAATATTTTTGTAATTGAACATTTGTTTCGAGAACCAAAATTAAATAGTGGATTATCTTCCTATGTATTTCATAGTATTCAAACAACCATACATCTAATTTTTTGATAATATCTTCAAAGCCAAGTTCCAATAACTACCACAAACCTATTGGGATAGTAAATTTTTTACCCATATGTGACCACAAAATTCAATTTATTTTTTACTCTACACACTAACACAAGTAGTAGTTTGTCCCCTTGTCATTATCCCCATCTATAATAACTACATAAACATGCCCTACATCATAAGACAAAACATGATTTAATAATGATTTGTAAATAAATATACCAAATTTATTATATAACACATGTTTTAAATTTAATTTCATATATACTTTAAATGTAAAGATTCATCTTGTACTTGGTTGCACTAGATCAGATACATGGTCAAAGTTATGTGAGGATGTCATATTTTTAAGTTGTAATG
Organism: Torreya grandis; assembly: GCA_037957365.1. Lineage (NCBI taxonomy): Eukaryota > Viridiplantae > Streptophyta > Pinopsida > Cupressales > Taxaceae > Torreya > Torreya grandis. The sequence continues at coordinate 1,712,540 of JARHVA010001255.1, forward strand.
ATGGTGGAACCTAATATGTGTTAATTAGACTAAGAGTCTACAAATCCATTCATCTACCCACTCTTATGACTCAAATTCATTCCAAATTAGGTCCACACATGCATTAAAAGCATGCCATGTGCCTCATTTGAAGTGTCCAAAAACCAACGTTTGAGCTACTAAATGAGTGGAAATCACTCGATCCTATTAATATCATACACTATTTATAGATTAATAATTGTTCTTAATCTATTAACCAAATATATATATTAACAATAGAGTTTTATTGAGCATCATGGGTCATTTTCTCATTACACCATTCAGCTATGTTTTTTGCATCTATCAAATTAGTGACATCTTCAAAATTCAACTCCTCTCTTGCAAGCATTATTTTCACACATGATCCTACACCATCATACTCCCCTTTTCCATGGCCTGCTTTAGTTAAACTCTAGATATGTTTTACACCAATGGTCACATGCATCCTACTTAGCCAGTATAACATCTGAGAATTTTTAAATTGTGACTCATATTTATCTAACCAAATATAATGTTGATTGAAAGTAATGTTCCTTTCACTCAACTTTCCATAGAACATCTAAATATAGCCTTGCACATACTCTATAGAATGTGTTTGATAATCACTAACATAGAATTGGTACTTCCTTAATACTTTTTTATCATGATTAGTATTGTCAGGTGCATGTATGAACACTACATACATAAAAATGGAAACTTGTATTGAATAGTAGTATTGTGACCAAACCTCCATTTGTGATTAAAATGTGAAATTATCTTCAAATCCAAATAATAAAATAATAGTACCAATTGGGAATGTGTCATCACTTAACTCAAAATTTTCATCTAGCCATTGAGTTCTATGTGTGTGCCTTGCATACTCATAAATAATTTCCTCCATGAATTTGACCATAAATTTAGAAATAGGTATTGGTTTTATAAAAATATTGAACCTTTTAGATTCCTTTCCATATTTTAATTGATATGTCATATATTTATATTTACTAAAACCAAATAATTATTATTTAATTATGTGTGTGCTTTCCTGATGGGTATAATTTTTCAATTTTGAAAATCCACCAAAAATGTTGCAAGCTCCATCCAAACATGCTTTGTTATAAAAAATTATCCATTTGGTCTATCAAAAAATGGTTGGAATAAATTTAATTTTTAATTTTTATGTAACTTTCATTCCACGCTCCTAAAAAATGTTATAGTATGAAAATTACAATGAACATGATTAAAACATCATAATGCATCAAAATTTTGACATGTTGCCTACAACAAGTGGTGCATGTGGGATTGATTTTCACATAGAAGGGTTTGTCTATTCCAAAGTATCTTTGATTAATATAAATGTGTGGATATTTTTCTAAAAATTTAGAGTACCATTGTGTTTGAGTCACATCCAAAAATTGTTTTGTATGTGGTTCATGGTTATGAGAACCAACTCTTATTTTCACTACATCTCTTATATTGGGTGATACCCTTATGTTATATTTCCAAAAATATGTAAGTAAATATATTAGGGCATTGGCTATAGCCTTGTATTTTCATAGGAGTGTACTATATAACACCCACGAGTCATTTTTATCAGCAATATCAAGTCTACTACCTCTTCAAATTTATTTCATTAGTATTTTTTTATGTTTATGTTTAATGATCTAATTGTTTGTATAATCAAACATTTGTTCCTTGTTTAAAAACTTACCATACATGTAATGACATGTTGGGAAGTGTTATAATATTTGGTGCATTTCTTCACACCTACTTTATGGTATTCATTATGTATATTTTCAAAAATTGCATTGTTTTGACCATCAATATTAGATGTTCTTAGTCTTAGGGTGTTTATTTTAGGTCTTGTATTAATCACTTTCATCAATGTAACAAAAAATTTACATCTTTGAATCTTGTTTAAGTTTTCAAAATGTCATTCCCAAAATTATTTCAGCTTTTTGTCTTGTATGATGGTCATAAATTTTGGTACACATTGGTTTCAATTTTTTTTTGTTAATTTCAATTAAATACATGGGTCATCTATGAAAAATCTTAGGAGGTTTTCTTAGTGTTAAAATTGGCTGATTTGGTATTTCCATATTTTTATCTTTGTTAGTAGTTTATTCATTGAATGGTGTTCCCATATTGTTTTCTTCATTTTTACTTTCACTAGTCATTATTTTCATGCAATTTTATTCATTGTTAAAGGGTAAATCATTATGCATATCATCATCATCACCAAAGTTAAAAATTATAAAATTTGAATGTGAACTTGATTTATTACTTTGTATACTATCAAAATTGATAATTGGACTTTCATAATTTGGTATACTATCAGAATATGGTATATTATCATTATTATTTTCATCATTATTTATGAAATTCAATTCATTAAGGATAATATACTTACTTGAATAAATTCTTTGCATTCGTAACCTTTATTTTTATCTCATCAATTCTAACTCTCCATCATTTAATGTCTTAACTTCTTCTTCCCACTAATATGATTTACACCACCCATGATTAGTCAAAGTTCTAAACTTTTGAGGGTGAATAAAATGATATAATTATTAAAAAAATAGACTTGCAATATGTAGAATGAAACAAAGTAAGTATACAGGGGATAAAACTCTCGATGTGATAAAATAATGATGGTGGTGCATGTTTTTTTAATTCATGGAAATGGGTACACATTAATAACATGTACAATATAAAATCACATACACATTTCTTAATTTATTTTTTATTAATATTTAAACCTATACATAAACTCTAAACACTAAAACCTTAAACTCTAAACTATAAAAATAAACTAATTAGAATCACATGGTTCAATTTGGCCCAAATTGCATCATTGATTTCCCCAATTGACTAATTGGCTCCATCTTTGATGATATTGGGGCAAATTGAGATCAAAATCACATTCTATAGTCACAAATAGGTTCAATGAACTCAAATCACCCCCAATTTCCTTCATGATTAGATCATATACCCTAAACCCTATACCTTAAACCCTAAGCCCTAAACACTAAACCCTAAACCAATTAATTTAACTATAATTAACATTACTTAGAGTAAGAATTAGGCTTACAAGGATCAATTTGGCCCATACCACATCATTAATTACCCTTATTAACTAATTGAATAAAGATATGATGACATTGGTGCTAATTGAGACTAAAATCACATTATGTAGTCATAAATGGGTTAAATGAGCTAAAATTGGCCCTAATTTCCTTCACAAATAGATTATATATACCTTAAACTATAAACCATAAACCATAAACTAATCAATTTAATCCTAATAAACATAATTTAAAATAAGAATTAGGTTCACAAGGCTTAATTTGGCCCAAATCTCATCACTTATTTCCCTAAGTAACTAACTAGCTCAATCTATGATGACATTGGGGCTAATTGAGCCCAAAATCATATTTTATAGTCATAAATAGGTTCAATGAGCTCAAATTGGCCCCAATTGCCTTCATGACTGGATCTTATGTATCCTAAACCCTAAACCCTAAGCCTTAAACCCTAAACCCTAAAATAATTGATTTATCCCCAATAAACATATTTTAGAGTAAGAAGTAGGTTCACAGGGCTTAGTTTGGCCCAAATCATATCACTAATTACTCTAATTGACTAATTGGTTCAATTTGTGATGATAATTGGGCTAATTAGGCCCAAAATCACATTTTATAGTCCCAAATAGGTTCAACAAGCTCAAATTGACCCAATTGCCTTTGTGATTCGACCTTATACCCTAAACCCCAAACCCTATACCCTAAGCCCTAAACCCTAATCCTTAAATCATAAATTTTAAACCTAAACTAATTTATTTAACCCCAATTAACATTTTTAGATTAATAATTAGGTTCATAAGGCTCAATTTGGCCCAAATCACATCATTGATTACCCCAATTGATTAATTGGCTCAATCTGTGATGAAATTAAGCTCAAAATCACATTATATAAACATAAATAGGTTCAATAAGATCAAATTACCCCCAATTGCCTTCATGATTAGACCCTAAACCTTAAATCATAAATCATATGCCCTAAACTAATAAATTTAGCCCTAAATAACATCCTTTAGAGTAATAATTATGTTCACAAGGCTCAATTCAACCCAAATCACATTGCTTATTAGTATAATTAACTAATTAACTAAATTTGTGATGAAAATGGGTCTAATTGAGCCTAAAATCACATTTTTAGTCATAATCAGGCTCAACAAGCTCAAATTATCCCCAATTAACTCTTTGATTAGACCCTATACTTGAAACCATACACCCTAAACCCTAGACCCTAAATATTAAATTGTAAACCCTAAACTAGTCAAAGTTTCCCAATTATCATCCTTTAGAGTAATAATTAGGTTCATAGGGCTTAATTTATTCAAAATCACATCATTGATTACCCCAATTCACTAATTAACTCAATTTGTGATGGCATTTGGGCTAATTAAGCCTAAAATCACATTTTGTAGTCACAAAAATGTTCAACCAAATCAAATTGGCCCCAACTACATTCTCTATTATGCCACATGCCCTAAACTCTAAACCATATGCCCTAAGCCCTAAGCCCTAAACCATAAATCATAAACCCTAAACATTGAATCAAATTAACATCTTTTTGAGTAATAATTATTTTCAAAGGGCTCAACTCAACCAAATTACATCACTTATTACCCCAATTAACTAATAGGCTCAATTTGTGATGACATTGGGGCTAATTCAACCCAAAATCACATTTTGTAGTTATAAATAGGTTCAATGAGCTCAAATTGTTTTTTCCCCAATTGCCTTCATTATTGAAATATACACCTTAAACCCTAAAACATAATCCTTAAGCCCTAAACCTTAATTTATAAACCCTAAACTAAATTATTTAGCTCTAATTATCATCTTTTAGAGTAATAATTAGGTTCATAGGGCTCAATTTAGCCTAAATAACATCACTAATTTCCCCAATTGACTAATTAACTCAATATGTGATGACATTGGGGCTAACTAAGTCTAAAATCACATTATGTAGTCATAAATAGGATCAACAAGCTCAAATTATCCCTAATTACTTTTGTGATTAGACCTAAACCCTAAACCCTAAAACATAAACCTTAAACCCCAAACCCCCTAAACTTAAAACATATACCCTAAAGCCCTAAACCTTAAAACCTAAAACTTAAACCCTATAACCTAAACCTTAAATTCTACAACCCTAAACCTAAAACTAAACCTTGAAACCCTAAACCAATTTATTTAACCATACAAATGACATCAAGATTATATTCAAAATTATGTAACATTTTTAATGTTAAAAAATTAAATGTTAGCAACTAACATTGACTAAGACCATGCATAAACTTTGATAATTAAAAAAAATCTAATAAAATTAATAAGATGGACAAATGCATGTGAATGTAATAGTAAAATATTTTGTGTACTTGGTAATTCTAAATATGTGGTTCTCATTTTTAACATTTCAAACACATACCTCAAGTCTCAGGAATGACTTGGATTCTTGAGCCTAAGGAATGGACCAAAAAACACACAACTAAATGCATGTTTTTGACTAAAAATAACAAATTTTAACTTTCACCATACTAAACATTGTGATTTTTATCAAAAAATCCCTAAAAATATGACTGCAACATTGAGCACGCTCTCCTCTATTTAAATATATGATTTTTTTAAATGTTTTTATCTATATGTATTTCTAAGTATGTATTCTTATACTACTATATGCCACAACTATACATGTTTATCTTTGGTTATGTATATGTCATTTTATTGATTCAAAATGGAAAACAATAAGGTTACAAATTTTACCTAATTATATATATATATATATATATATATATATATATATATATATATATATAACTATTTTTTTAATATTTTTTGAGGTAGTTGGTGAAGGGGGGCATGGATGACTATGAATTATTGATCATATGTTAGGGTATATTTATTTTTGAAATTAGTATATAAAAAAATATTCATTAATTTTTAGAAATATATATAAGTTACAAACTAGATGATCTTATCTAACTTTCCACCCAAGGGTTTAAAAAAAAACACTAATTAAAAAATGATGGGGTGCGTGACACACTATCTATTATAATTTCTCTAAAAATATTAGTACCTTTTTAAATTTTTAATGATTTACCTACTTATACTTGACCATTTAAAAAATAATAATAGTAGCTCAGAGACTAGATTCAAAATTCTACAATTCATGTTCTTATAACATCTTCAAATTTATAGTGTAGCTATCTCAAATAATTTGTACAAGTTGAGGTTTCATGTTTTTCAAGAAAAACATGTCCACTTAAGACCCCCTTTCCCCCCCAATTCTAGGCACTTACCTTGTTGGAGAGATATAACATTGAAGCACATAAGCTTGATGTGCATGATATGCATCATGATAATAAAACAAGGACATAATCTATAAGTAATGCATAATATGAATCATGGAACCATAGTAACAAGTAATGAACAAGAAATCAATGGCATACAATGTCACATAATTTGCATATTATGTCTATATAAGGCCCAAAGGCCACATACAAGGGACATGTGAATATCACATAAACACACAAGGCCAAGGGCTAGACTCAAATGGCATGATGATTCCATACAAATAATAATTTTCACATACAATACCAAGGGCCACAAAAAATAAATAAGTCCTAACTTATCGTGTAGTGAAGAAAGAAGCATAGGCAAATGAGACTAGTTTTCATTATCCATTGTTTACTTTATGTTGAATTAGAATTAATTATTTTGAATAGAAATAAAATAATTTACATTGATATATAATAAGATGTAATAAAATATAATAGAATAAAAAACTTCAAGTAAGCTATAAATAATAAATTTTAAAATGGGAAATGTGTACTTAGCTTACAATCTGATTATTCATTGAATATACAAGTTATTTTGAGATCATGTGCTGAGTAATAAAATATGTGAGTGTGTCATTGCCTAAATCAGATATTTAATATATACATAGACAAGTCCATAGAAGAGGACAAATGTGTAATGTGTTGTTGTTTGGTAAATGCAACTTTGTCTTATCAAATTGTGCACTGAATATAGAAATCTAGCTATATTCACTTGATATTTATGTATATTATCTCTACACGGATCCTAATTTGATATGTAGATGACCTATAAAATCATAATTTTATATCCTACATTATAACCAAATAGTAATTAAATTCAAAAATGGGGGATAAGGTTAAGGTAATAGTTGATCTGGCCTAAAAAAACACTATGTAACTAAGCACTACCTACATAACCCAAATGGGCCTCAGGATGATGTATTTATCCATCCTAGATGTGTATGTGTGAAATCATGTATGCAAGGTTAGATGCTATTTTGAATAGGAATACCATTGAAACAAGCATTCAAATGATGTATTTAGCCTTAGGATTTGCAAATAAATCATTTATTTATCATATAAAATTTTATATAGATTTTGATCATTGAGAATAAATAAAGTTTGATTTACAAGACACTTGTTTATATAGAATTTTGTATTTTAATTTAGGAGTCATTGTCACATGAAAAGACAAACTCACAAGGACAAAATACTATAAAATTACCATTATTGACATAGCGACTCAAAAACCTTTCACAAATAATGCTAGGATAAGTACGCATTATAAAATAGGTCCATAGTGCATCCTTGTCTATGTAATGCAGACTTGTCAAAATACTTGAAATGAATAAAGAGAGGAATATAAATAAATTGAATATCCCATAGACAAAATATGATAAGATAAAATAATGAGATAAAGAGACTTTTTAGAAAATGATAAGAGAGACAAATAAGACTTGAGACACAACATGCTAATGAACCATTCATTTGTCAACAGTGATCCAAATAAGTAGAGCTATGTAAAAATGCATATTTTGAATAATATTGTGCCAAATTTGGGTGTATACATCCCCCCCTTTATTCTAGCAATTCAATATAGTGAATTTACTAGAGTAAAGGAGATATACAAACATGAGTGTGGAAACACACTTTGTCTTCATAGGTGGTGTTCAATGTCTTGGTGACTAGTTGATTTAAGTGGAGATAGGGTACATTCAATTTTTTTTTCCTCCTAGATATGGAAAAAAAATTAAGTGGTAATAGGTCTAAATGGTAGGTTATTGAGTGTCACTAAACCATTGCCGTAACATCTCACAAGGTGAAATTGAGAGTGATCAAGTATCGATGAGTGAAGCTTTTCTTTTGATATGGGTATGCTTTCACCTATGAAGAGTGATATAAAAAATTAAAAGTGTTAACCATAAAATTTCACTAAATTCTAATGGTAAAAAAGAAAAATAAATAAATGGGAACTAGTATATGGTTCACTAAAGTACGACCAAGACATGGACCGTCACTAATCTCAAATGTGGCCTACTTTAAAAAAGATGAATCACACCACTATAAACATATCTAAATTCAATATGTAACTTTTTTAAACTTACAAAAATAAACTTATTTTAAATTTTAGTACTTATTATAATAAGAGGGAGAACATGAACAAGCATCATGCCCCAAATAATTTATATTTTTTAAAACTTGTATTGAGGTTTTTTGTATTTTAGACAAAGTGATTTTAAAAGGGAAATTATGTGCCCCCAAGACTTTGTAACCTTTTATTTTTTTATGGATGTTTTATTTATCAAGTATCATATTTTCTATGAAGATAAAAATCATTTTGAGTGTGAAGATATTGATGTGTTCCCCCCTTTTGAGGTGGGGGTGAGAGTAATAATACATCTGCCTCGAAAGGATGTAGTGAAATGTCAAAGAATTCTTTAGGATAAATATATTGTAAATTATAAATAATTTTAAAATTGGTGTAAATAGATCTTAGTTGATATTATATGTAAATATATACCATCATTTTCTAACAAAACTAACGGTATGTGATTTGGATAAGTATTGTGTAACATATCACCAATTCTTATTTAGAATTTTGAGAAATAAGGAAGGGTACCATATGGTCCATGGGTCACCTTAGGTTAAAATTAAAATTATAAATAAGTTGAAAACAAATATAATAGTTAATTTCATTTGACACAAATAGTAAAAATTTCAAATTTTTATTGAGGGATAGTGAAAATGCTGTAAAGGAGACCAGTGTTTCCAACATGATTTGAGTGAGTTTGTGCCACATTTGAAATACATTTGTATCTAAATTTGGTAAATATTGAACCCCTAATAAACATTATATTTTTATTTTTCTCAAAATTTTAATTTTTCTAGTTTTTTTTAGCTTTCTGTGTTGTATTTCTTTTATGGCCAATCTTATTTGGGGTCATCGTAGACTTATCTAGATTAGCATGGACTCTTTTACGTAGCCATACAAAAAATGTATTGTTGTCTATGAAGATATCTGAAGTAATGTGGACCTATATAATTTGGAAGTGGAAATTTATTTTATATTTTGTTATTTATTGATGAACTAGATTCTGACATTGAAATGTGATTATTTTTACAAATTGATCTGAGGCATTGAGAGTTCCATTGTGAACATATTATGTAGACTATTTATAGTCTACCTTTATTAGAGGTTGAAACTAAAATTATTGATAATACTTATACTAGGTGGGATTGGTATATTAGACCTCATGCCTTATGATATGCATATGATGATTACTTTAGTAGAGCTTTGGGATTTAGACACATGTACCTTTTGGTTGTCAATGAGAGAGATGACATGACATTAGAGAATGTATGCCATATAAAAAATTGACCATAGTTTTTTTCTAATTTGTGTTATAGATAAGAGTTAGCATTGGTGATGTTCATCAGCATATGATAAAGCATAAGTGGGGTGTTGGGTATTCAACAAGAGAGTATACCAATTTTTTAATCTAAGATTGTGGTATCAGTTCCATGACTACAAAATTTTCTATGTGGTTTGGTTTCCACTTTTATAGCAGTTGATGGAGGAGTGGTAACAATTTCATATAGGATGATTGATATTATATGGATTTTTAAGGAGAATCGTACCAAATATTCATGAGGGAGAACCATGTTGGCCAATTTTGATATATATTTGCATAGGTTTATTCAAAAGGGATATGGTGGAGGTGTGGGATTAACCACATTATTACATTGTTGGGAATATGAGCATATAATTATTATTAGACCAGTTGGGATGCCTCTAGTTAGATGGGGCCATCCTCATATGTATGCATATTGGTGGATGATTACTAGTCAAGTTAGATTATTGATCATTATAGATTGTAATCGCATATTAGATCAATTGAAAACATCTGATATTATATGGAGACCATATCAAGGACTTGAGGGATGATAGGAGGATGTCCTAGAGTTACAATATATTTGAGTTAGTTTTTAGATTCATGATATGTTTTTATGGATGTATGAGTGGTTTCATATGGATCACATGATGCACCAGTTTGGTATTGTATAGAGATTACCCTCAATGGTAGTTATTTGGGCACAATCAGTGAGGGCCCCCGTGCAAATAGGGGATCAAACTCAACCATCAACACATGATTTGGTTCCATTAACAATGGATGAGATATATACATTGATAGATATTTTATATGTTAATGATGTTGTATGTATAGATAAGTATACAATATGGTTGAGGTAATATAAGTGGCCATGTTTATTTCTAGTTGTTACCACAATAGATCCAACAAAAAACCCATGAGTGGTTTGTGTAGGTGGTAAGTATATTTATATTATGTTTGTTAATATATTTCTATATAAGAATAAAATATATTATAATAATATTCTTGGTATGTATATAGGAGAGGATGATTATTAGCCATTGGTGATAGATGTGAATCTTTGTGTGCTTATAAGACATGTACATGATAGTACTATTCTTGAGGGTCTCATGGAGTGAGCTAATGTACTAGGGCCTCATGCCCCTTTGTTTGATAGAGTGGCCATTTCTACTGTGACATATGTTCATGCAACAAGTTGAGTAGAGGATATCTAGGTGGAGTGAGATGCTTTAGTGATTGAGTAAGATTAGTTACAAGCCAAGTTATATTGATAACAAATGCCTCCTGATAAAAATTTATTTAGCGTTGAGTAGGAAAATATTTTAAAAGTATGTTTGATTTCAGGTGGGTTATACTACATTTAGGGATATATTGGCTAATTATGAGGCTCGAGGAAGATCGCAATCTAGGTCACATAATGTAGTGGGTGCCTTGACCTCTCATGCACCCTTGGTTGATGATATTGATATCAATGTTTATTAGACATTAGTTTTTAGTGGCCAAGGGATGCTTGTAGATTGATGTTTTTATGTTATCACTTTTATATGTATGAACATTTGTTATGGGTTATATAGATTTGACATGATATTTTATTGTCTTGGTGTATTTGTTATATTTTGATTTGTTTAGATTTTATTAAATTAATAACTAGATGGATATAGAAATTCATCATATGGATTTTGGATTTTAGTATTTGTAGTTACATTATCTAAGTTATCATGTGTATGTAATTTATCATGTTTGACATATAATGGTATTGGTTTGGGAAACCATACTTGGGTGGGTGTTTTATCAGTTATAGCATCAAAACCTTGTTACATGGAGATATTTGTTTGATTAACATTAGTATGATCATTTTTATCTTTTTTATGATTTGGATATTTAAAGGAACATGTTTGAATATTTAGAGTTTTGAATGATTTTTTATTACGTTGCAATTTTTTTCAAATGAAATAAGTTCTTTATTGACAAGTTCATTTCTCTTTTCTAAAAGTGCATAACAATTTTTATCAGTCCATTAATGCCATATAATTACAAAATGGTTGGCATTTAATTTTATCCAAATGATGTGAAGGATGATAATAATTAGGGCATAAAGTAATTCACTTTTTATCTAATAATTTAGGTAACATATCATATGGATGCTCATTGGAAGAAAATATTAGTTATGGTTTTATCTTACAAGTAAAGGATGAGTTTGATTATTAACTCTAGGAGTATATTGATTTCATTTATGAAAAGAATTAACTTGATTAGATTTAGATTCAACATCATGTACTAAAGGATTGAGATGTGGTGGTTGATTAGTGTGCTTATTGTGAATGTGAGCTAATTGGCGAGACTTATTAAAAGTATGTGTATTAACTTCAAGTGATTGTACTTAATTAGATTTAACATCTTGAATTAAATCAATGTCTTCTTACATATGATTTGAAAAAATAACAAGACCTAATTATTCTTATAATTCTAAGTCCTCATAAAAAAGAGATATAAATGATTCATAAGTATTATAAAGTAGCTTCTATTTTAATGGATAGGTAAGACCTTGATAAAAGATGTATTTTACTTCTAAATATGTGGTTTGGTAAATTAATTGATGCATACAAATTTTAAATCATAAGCTATAGTCACAAACTTGCTCAAAATTTTCTTGATGTAAGGCATGGGTAATTTCTCATAAGTTAATATGGGTCCCTTATTTTGAATATAATGGATTAGGAAAGATTCTTCAAGTTAAATATAAGTGGATAAAGATCCACTACGAAGCGAATCAAACCAATCAAGTGCACACCCCTCTGGGGTTTTAGGGAATAATTGTAATAATAAATGACTACCATTATATCCATTCATGCTCTCACAAAAAGATTTGAGGTGAAAGTAAGGGTCACCACTTCTATCAAATGTGGATCATGTAGGGTTTGGAAGTTAGGAGTGTTAGGAATTAATTTTTACATTTGGATATTTACTGAGAGGTAAATATAATATTGTGTGAGTGAGATGTTATTTGGTTAGAATATAGATGGTTGTGTTATTGTTGTGAGTTACAACAATAATACATATATAGGTTGGTTTTTATTTACCTATGAGAGATTATAGGTATATGCATATTCATAGGGTGTGAGGAGAAATTATGGGAGAGATTTATGGTGATACGAGTCACCTTGTTTATAGGAAAGAATTTTCTTATATATTTATATTACTTGTATGAATATGCAATAGATGGAATAATAATATATTATCAGTGTGTTTAAATATTTCTCTATTTTTTGTTATTTGACTCTTTTTTAAAACTATGAATATTCCCATTATCTAGTATCAGAGTAGTCTAAGACCTGCTTGGTGATGGATGAATAATTTGTTTATAAGGGTAGCTTTGTTGTTTTACTTATTTCCCCATTGCATGAGAATTTGATTCTTTGGTTTTAGAGAGATTATTTTCCTTAGAATTTAATTATTTTTGGGAATTCTCCCATATTTCTCTTTACATGGCATCACCATAGTTTTGACATCTCCTAGATTTTGTAATTTGGATGTTATTGGGAGAAGTGGCTTGAAGAATAAACAAAACCATCTATTATAACAATTCACGGTCCAGATATATCCAAGAAAAATATCCAATTGTCATGATTCAACTGTGCACCTATGACTGTGTACAATATTCTATTGAATTTATTATGAGCTCACTAATTTTATTCACCTATCAGATCTAATTTTATTCTTGCTATTAGAGACATCTAATCTTGCTATCCACTATGTAACACTGAGGATATATTCATTCTAAAAATTCAATGTCTAGACCAACAAATACTCTCAATCAAATCTGATCTTAGCATGATATCTTGTGGAGGTAAAATATTTGCATTGGCTAATGACCAACTTTCTATAGATGTTCAAGCTCGGTCTACACATTAATGTCTTGATCATGCTGATTTTAGAATATTTTTATAAGTATTTAAGAATATATATTTGATTCTAAAGGTGTGATTGTAATGTTTTATTTATGCCATAGTTATAATATTTATATGATAAATGCATCTATAGATACATATGCATCTTTGTTGTCATGGTCATACTTTCTTTTGATGACTTTGTCAATAGTAAAAGTTGTCCAAAATGCACATATTTGATTTATTTGTGGGTGTAAAATAATTTTTATATTGTTAATATAGTTATATTTAAAAAAATATATCTATGTTTGAATTGTCATTCACTTCACCATCATAATTATGTTGTTGATATGTTGTTATTCATATTTTCCAATTGTCAAATCTGTTCATCACCTCAACCATTGAATCTATTTTATCTTACAAATAAAATGTGCCTTTGAGGTAGTTTGTGTTTTAGTTTTGACATCTCCAAATAAATCTACTAGCTATAAGTGTATTAAACTATCAAAATTCCAATTCATTATCATCATCCATGCAATATTGCAGTCCATTCACTTATCTATGCATAGTTTCCAAATCATTTGTTGTTGGTTATATATTATATATATTTGGTATAAATAGTAGTTTATTTTATGTTTTGTAAATGTATAATAAGTATTTTAATATTTATAAATGAGGTTTAGTCTTCCTCATAATTTTTGGTTAGTGTATAAATGTCATTAGAGTCAATAAGTATAATTAGATTTTATAAAATAGGTCTGTGTATTTATATATTTGATTCATTGTGTTTTTATTTGTCAAAATAATTTAAAATGTCAATTATTTTTATAAATTTGTCGTTGTCAAAAAATTTCAAAAGTAAAAATCTCAAAAATACTATTTCTGTAACTGGGTACATTATCGTTTGTACGCAACATCCATATTATGGGGAGGATTTCTCATTCGACATGTAGTTGAGTTTCATTATCCATCTATCCATCTGAGCTAAGTATACTAGAGGATGGAGGAAATGGATTTTGGAGGGTTTAGATCCTCTCATCATTCATGAATGATGAGGACTAAATGATTTGGTGACATATTTTGTGTGGTGTGTTTTTTTTCATCGTTTCCATTGTATGTTTGCAAATAAAGAACATAAGTGCATTATTTTTTAGATATGTAATTAGTGATCAATTATAAACATAATTCCTTGATGTAAAAATATATTAAAAGAACAAAAACACCAATGTAATATAGTTGATAGATCTTGAAAAGGTTTGTGGTAGATCTAGAAAAACATCAAAGGTGGACAATTGATGAGGGAATTTTTCATGTCAAGGTTTGTGGTAAACCTATTTAAAACCATGGAAGGAGTGAGACTTTCTTTGGATTAAGGTCATAATCCAAATAGTTGGGCATGCCATAGGGGTGATCATGCTATAGGTGAGAGTGTGAATGTTTTTTCACCATGTAAAAACTAAGGGGATAATGATAGGAATTAATTTTTACATTAGTATTTACATTTGGATATTTAATGAGAGGTAAATATAATATTTTTTGAGTAAGATGTTATTTGGTTAGAATATAGGCAGTTGTGTTATTGGTGTGAGTTACAATAATAATACGTATATAGGTTGGTTGTTATTTTCCTATAAGAGATTATAGGTATATGCATATTCATAGGGTGTGAAGAGATATTGTGGGAGATATTTATGGTGATATGGGTCACCCTATTTATAGGAAATATGTTTCCTATATATTTATATTACTCATATGATATGTAATAGATGGAATAATAATATATTATCAATGTGTTGTCTAGTGTTCAACTATTTTTTCAAACTCTGAATATTCTCATTAAGGAGGGAAATATGAATATAGGATATGGTGCACAATAATATTACAAAGTATGGAATTAAATTCAACCCAAGAATGATACTATTTACTTTCTAAGGATAAATAGTGCACATGTTCTTACAAAACACATACGACAGGCATTAAGGAAATGACCTCTTAGGAATGCATATTAAGATTTTTAAGAGGTTCATCTAAGGGATGAATTATGATGTTAATCATATCAATTGGTACAATATTGTGAATATGGGAAGTATGCTTAGGAATAAATTCTTCTTTAGAGATGGATGGTTTTGGGGAATCATTTCCCTTTAAAATATTATTAATGTGTAAACGTATAACATGTGTATCTAAACTACGATATGTAATATTATGAGTAATACAATCCTCTTGCTCACATATTTTAATTTATAAGGGAGAATGAGAAATATCACTACAAGATGTATGCACTTTCTCATTACTATGAAAGGAGAGTGGAAAAGTCTCTAGATTAGGATTAGGAGGAACATACTCATCATCATTATAGACATAATAATCATCATACTAATCCTTAAAATAGACACTATAGTTTTGATTTTGATTATTTCAATAAGGAGAGGAAGGAAAAATGCTCTTGTTTTCTAGTATAGGTGACAAGAGGGTAATAGGATAACTACGACATGTAGGTGCACAAGCTATGAGATATAAAGAAATATATATTATTTCATCACTAATAAGGTTTGATTAAACTTCATGGAAGGAAGGGAGATTATTTTTCTCATTAATAAGATCATATTTTAGATTAGGTGGTCGTCTAAGAGAGGGTAGATAATCAGAAGTAGGAGGCTCTTTATTATATAAAGTAAATTCTAAGGAAGGGGGTGAGGAAAGAGTATGAGTGGAATCCGAGTGCACATACATAGTGGATACTAAAGGGGAAGCTATAGATTAAATTTTATATTTGAACAAAAAATAATAAAAAGAGAGATCCAAAAGAGTTTCTAAAGGATGCACCAAAGAGGAATCATTAGGTGTATCTAAAAAGGAATCTCTAGGTGTGAGTAAATTTTTTTTTGGAGAGTAATCTAGAAGAGAATCCAAAGAGGGATCTAGTGATGTGAGTGAAGTTAAATCCAAATAATTAGCTTAAAAATAACCTAAAGGGGGAAAATAGGTATAATCAAAGGTAAATTCAAAAAAGAACCCAAAAAAGGTTATAGTGAATACTCTAAAGAGGATTCTAAATATGATGTAAAAGGTGCATATTTATCTTCTTGGATAAATTCACAATTAGATGTTTTAGAATCAAATGGTTTATATGTATCCATGTTATCAAGGTAAAAATCATCCATATAATCATCTTCCATAAGTTTTTGCTTATTTCTATATTTCATTCAATTTGATCATAAAAAAAGGGGACAACATGAGTGGGAAACAATTCATTAAGAGGATGAATACTAATAGCATATTTATTTAGAATATCCATGGTAAATGTAATGAATTTTAAAAATAAGAAGTGAAACAAAAGTAATGCTAAAAAGTAATGAGTAATCTATTATGTATAGAGGAACTAATGATTAAGCATACAATGCAAACAAGTTCTTTGGTATAATGGGTAAGCTAGGAAAGGGCCTTGAATTATTTTTAGGCTCTTAGATATACTTGTTCATTCATTACTTAGGGTCAGCCCAATTTCATAACACTAACTACAGAGGTAGAACCATGTTTGTATCCCACTAACACCAGTTTCAAGGGTGAGTAGAGAGTATATTCCCTAGGTGATATACTCCTCATAGGTGTAACACAAATCAGATAGATAAAAAAGGCTTCACATTGACATAACTAAGGGATCCTACACATTTTCAATATATCATGAGGTACAAGAAAACTAAATTATGTGTTTATTTTTATACTATGGCTATGAGTATTGGAGTAAAACCCCTCACACCATAATGTCTATAATCATAAGTATTTTTAAAACTTATGAAACATAGTTTATAAAATAAGAAAAAGAAATAAAAAATAAAGATAAAATAGATTGAAATATTTTTGTGTTGGAATCAAAAAATTCTGATTTTAGAATATAAAAAATATAACTAAAACCCTAAACCACAAAAAAATCAACAAACAATAAACAATAAACAATTTATTATTTCATAATAAAAAATTAGAAATTTTAACAAATATCGATGTAATATTTTATAATAATGAGACATACTATTATATAAAATCATAGATATAATAAAACCCATAAATTAATTTTAAATAGATTTGTCTTTTGTTACTTAATCTGGCACTTAATAAAAATAGTAAATTGTAATTCTGAGTAATTTATGTGAAATTTTTCTAATCAAAGAGAGGTTTTTAATCTAGTCTACATCAACAAAAAACCTCTAAGAAGTTCATATATTTTTCTCCCAAAATAATCATAACAAATGATATCCTAAGGAAAACCCCTTCATTTTTTGAAAAATCCCTTGAAACCACCAAAAACCCATTTTCCCCTTTATATTATAGAATCTAGAACTTTAGATGCAATTTGAAATTTGAAAATTGCTTCATGGGTTTCGGATCCCGTAAATCAATTAGCCTTCCAAACTGATAGAATATAGAACATGACATGCATTTTTCAATTTTGTGAATTATAAAATACATGTCAAGTTGTAGATCCCACAAACCTTCAATTGATGGAATCCAAAACTCAGCACTCATTTTACAATTTGAAAAAATTGAAAAATGTATGCTAATATCTAGATACCATGAAGACAAAATGCCCCTTTCTTTTGGGATCCAAAATTTGAAACATAATTTGCAAACTTGCAAATTATGTCTCGGGTTCTGCCTCTTGCCAAACACCTAAACCTTGGGATCCAAAACTTCAAGTGTAATTTGCAAGTTGTAAAACTTGAAAAATACATTGTGGGTTCCACCTTCTGCCATTCAAAAAAATCAAAAACCCCAACCCAATAGACATGGGACTTCCTCCAAGTACCTCCTAGCTCTACAACCAATTACCATTAGACTACATTAATTATAGGAGATTTCTATTTAAACATTTGAGTTAGGGATTTTTTAATTCATTGTTGAAATTGCTAATCAAGTTTATGATCTCTAATGATCTTCACCTTGTATCCAATCCTTGATCCATGTGCCAATAAAGTACCTACAAGTTCAATCCATGATTGCAAATTGACTTCCACATTATTTTCATCCTTGCATGCTACTTTCCTTATATTTGCCTCTATTATTCCTACAAATTTGAAGCTTTTCAAGATATTTCCCTTCATATGAAAAGTTTCAAGCTCTTTTGATTAGGTTTTCCTTGCTTATTTGGGTTTATTTGTGTTGTTTACATGATAGTAGTTTTGTTTTTGTGGTGTTGTCATTATCTTTGAAGTTGCAGTCAGAGATTTAGGGTTTTCTAGGGTTTCATTTTTCAAGAGTTTCATCGTAAGGGACTCAGATTTTCCCCAAAGCATTCATCATAAAAACCTTGAGTTTTCTCCTCCTAATTTACAATTATAATCAAGATTTTCATTGATCCAAGTAGATATTCCTGGTATATTCAACCATTCACACCAAGTGAATATTCCTTACTAGATCCTCTAAGTCCTTACAAACATTAGACTTGTCCAGATCACTTTCAATCCCCATGGGTTTTGTCATTATTTCAAGCACCTAATAACCCCACAAAGTTCCAAGTCCTTACAAAAATTGGACCTATTCTAAACACTTCCCATCCTTATAGGAATCCAGATTGCTTCCAACACCTTCCTCTTCTGCCAGATATCCAACCTGCCTAGAACACTTCTTAGCTCCATGAAGTTGTTACCTACTTCAAGCACCTCCTAGTTTTTCCATAAATTTAATTTCATAGAGAACCTCCCATCTCTGCCAGAGATTCTATTTGCTTGGAAAACCTACAAACCCCACCAACTCTCATAGTTGGTTTTTCACAAACCATAAATACAAATTCCATGTCTCCAAAAGAGATGAAATTAAAATCCAAAGGCCTTGTAGAACTCTCAGTTTAGATTCTAATAAAATAGAGACAACATATACTAATTTAGGTCATATTGACCTAGGAGACTTCTAGACCAGAATAAGTGCAGAGTTTTAAAATGATTAGATCTAGAGTATTTATGACTAGCTTACCACAAGCTGTAGCATTTCCATTATTAGTCCAAAGCCCTAAGTTGGTGTTCACACTATCCCAACACTATGATCGTGACAGAAGAGAAGTATTGAATGAATGAGGGGAAAGGATTCTAAATCTAGACCCTAACTTCATTGATTTAGTATTTACAATCCCAAAATTTGAGAGTTATCTTGATATAACTCCATAAACATCTACATAATTCTTTGAAGATAAAAGAGATGGGTGTCAAAATATGATTAATAGATCATGGCTTAAGTCCCCCAAGGCTTCCTCCACCAGACTACCAAAGACCATGTATAGGCCCTATTTCATTAATGAGGTGGGAGATATTATTATATTTTTGCACAAAATCACTGACAGTCCTAATGCCAAGAACTTCCAAGAATGGATGTACCAATACATCTAGGTCATCCAATAAAATGTCCAATAAACTCACTGGGCTCAACTAATAAGTGATTCCAGTCACAAGTAATTATTATAGGTGCAAACAATTGGAAATTTTCATATGACTTCTTACCTTGTTCACATTTTAGCCAAAGGGAAATCTTTCCTAGGCCTTAACATAGTCTCTAGAGAAATAAATAGAGTATATAACTACTATCTTTACCTCATATTGGAGGCCAATAAACAACATTTTAGGAGAGTAAATGATGCTTTCATCTATTGCATCATTATTATGTTTGATAAAGAACTAAGGAGAACAAGTTTCTCACTAGAAAAAATTGAAGAGATTAGCAAATAGGGCTCATACTTCATTTAGTTCCCCACCTATTCCTATATCAGAGTAGCTAGTTTTGGTGGCTACCCATATACCCTTCCTTGATATGTTAGTGATAAATGGACATTGATTAATTTGGTCAAGAAACTTGTAGAAGCCCATAAACTCCTTTACAATAGGCACATGATAGGAATTCATTTCACAATTTATATTGGTAAGTACACATGTCCCTCCCTCCTCAAGACCAAATGTGTTGAAGCTAAAATGTGCCAAATGACCTTAAAGACCTTAGAGTCTAGGTCATTTTTGATGTCTATGGGAAGATTTCCAGCACATTAGCACTTATAACATATGCTCATGTTCCATATTATGAAGATTATTGGGAGGACTATAAGGATGAGGAGAGGGTCAAAATGAGGGATCATTTTAGAATTACCTTAGAACAGATCAAAGATTATGATTTGGCACTAGACCCTGATAACTTGGTGGATGATGAGTCTAATATAAACCTAATTTACTATACATAGATCATCACTCAACCCCTACCACCAGTAAGGTGGTCAAATACACAATCCTTTTCTCTATTTGATAGAACAACCAATGTGATCAATATAATAATCAATTGGTTGAGGAGAAAGGGGGTAAAAGTAACAAGATAAATAATAAGAGTTAGAGAGAAGATTTTAAAGCTTAAATTAGAAGGGATTTCTCTATCAGAAGAAGGTACAAGTGGAATAGTAGGTGAATCATTAGAGGATCTAAAGAAGAAGAAGAAGAATAAAAAGACATGCAAACAAGGGGAAATCAAACAAGGATGGGGCAACTATAGAACAACTAATCGACATCTCATCTAAAGACACAACAACAATAGGAAATTCTAAGGCTTCTATTCCCATATTTGTCATAGTGACAACCCTAATTTCCACTATTCTCCCTCCTCCTATGTATATCATTCCAAAAGCTCTAACAACCTTACCTCAGGTTCCACTCACCTTGAATTTGTAGTTTCCACTCCACGTATCATTCCTACCACTTTTTATACCAAAATAATCCAAGTGCAACTAATATAATCAATTCAAGTGGATACTCAGGGTCCTCTATTAGTGGATTCTCAATATTCCATTCCATTTTCCCTTCCTCTAATGTCACCTTCCCCTTTCATTCCATTCCCTATTTCCATTACATTCATAATTCCTTCCATTCCATCACCATTGATTTCCAACACCACCCAATAGTACATTGCCATGGACTCAATCATCCTAACTTCACTCTCGTAGGCCATCCTAACTCTTGGGGTAGGTACTATTTCATTCTCATCCCCACTCACTTTCCTTACATCACCAACCCTAAGTGGTCCCACACATTTGATTGATTAATTCAATGCTTTGGCTTCCACCCTCACACTTATTCACAAATTTACAATCCCTATGTCTATTCCATCTTCCACTTTTCAAATAGACATAATTATTTCCATTACCTCCACTTCTTCCACTTTCACTATTTCCATAACACCTTTAGTTGAGATTGGAGATACTCTAGTTATTGATGAAAATATAGATTTACAACCTATTGGTGGAGGTGAAATTTCATAGGCATCTCCTAAGTGATCAATGACAACATCTACACAATTCACCACAATTATCATAGTGTTTACCAATGCAACAACATCAGTTATTGATTCTTTGGTGATAGTGTCCAGACAACTAGATGCTACACCCAGTTGGCTAGCACAATCAATGGGGAAAAAGAGAAAATAAATGACTAACCTTAGCACACTTGACTTTGGTCTATCAAAGGTCAAGAAGAAGTCTAAACCTTTTCCTAGGACATTTTATAGGATATTCAAAGATGACAAAGGGGAAAGGTATGTTAAAATTGTAGTCCCCCCACCAGACAAATCAAAAGAAAATCTTGTCGTGAGAGATTATCAGATTTCCAAGATCCACCTTTAATGGCCAACAAGAGATGGGTTAAAACATGATGTGTAATCTGACATTAAATCCCTCTTCAAAATAATAGATCATGATAAGGCAACCAAGGATGAATTGAAGAATAAATTGGATCAGCTTACAACTATATTGAACTAGTTTTTAGAGCCCAGTGAATCATCAAAACAATCACAATCAATATAGCTAGTCAATCAAATTTTGAATCAAGCAACAATTGATTTGGTTCAATAGATTGCTCATATGGTAATGATTACCAAATAATGGTTATAAAAACTCATTTCTAAAGGCAATAAGGTTATTGTTGTAATAATGGACCAATATGAAATAATTAGAGAGAGAGAATATCTTGAGAGAACAAGTCAATAAATATGAAGGAGAAATTCAAACCTTGAATTTATAGTACCCCAAGTTGATAGTTGTGACTTTAATTGATATGGATACCCTCATTTATAATAAGATACTATATAATGATGCCAAGAAAAAGAAATTACATAGAGCAACTCAGTTTTGGATAAGGATACTCATAAAATTTGCTTAAAAGGCCAAGGTGGCACATGACAAGGCTATTGATATGTTGTATAATATTAAAGGAATGATGAATATGATGTCATGCCAACTAGCAGATGATGCAAAGAACCTATTTTAGGTAGAGGAAGTTTAGAATAAGATCAAGGAAGTGGTTGAAAAATAATATGCAAAGACTACAGTCTTCACCCTAAGTTCTATCCATAGGTTTATCAGGTATGAAATAGTAATAGATAAGATAAGAATAGAAATTTAGGGAATCAAGACTTTCAAAAATGAATTATTTGATATTCAAGCAGATTGTGTAGCCTCTCCCCTCTATTCATGTGGACCAGAAGAAGATCAAATACAAGAAATTTTCAAGGCCTTTGATGCATATGTTAAAAATTTGTAGGCTGAGAAAGATAAGTAAGCTAAGGAAATTTTGGATATTGATTAATCTCTTTCTATTTAAATATTTCCACACATCATAATTTAATTTGTAAAAACATTGTAAGTTGTATACTGTAAAAGTATCATTGTCTTTTATAACTCTTTTTGAGAAAGATGAACATGTATTTTACACTTTATATTTTTGATAGTATGAAATTTGTAAAAAGGACAATCATAAATTACACTTTCTATTTTGACAAGTTACAATTGCCAAAAGTGTAAAAGCATGTACTGAAAATTGAAAAGCCCATTTTGACAAAGTGATATAACTTAAAAAGTTGTAAAAGTCTCACTTATGTTTTTCAAGTTAGAGTTTTACAAAGGTAACTTTAGTTATCTTTTTAAAACTCAAGTTTTATTTTGGGCACCGCTCATTTTCATGAGGAGCTATATTTAGCTACATGAAGTAGTGTTACATGGAGATATTCTAGTTCCATCCATATCATTACTAGCTAAAGATCACACCTAGATCTTGCATTTTATTTTCCAAACCATTATATAAGTCAAAGATGTTAGAAATAGAAGACCTCACCTCTTTTTGTATGGAGTTCTAGATCTGCATGGTTCTTTCTATTGGGAATTCAAGTTTTGATAATTGCATCTCATATATGAGATATTTTTGTATAAATATGGGCATACCTTGTGGCCCAATCTATCTTTTTGTTGTTAGTGATATATTTCTACATTTTAAATGTATTGTCTACAAGCTATAACCTTGAGAATGAAAATGAATTAAAGATTTTCCTTTCTTCTCTAAAATATCCTTGTGTATGCAGATTTTTTTGAGTATTTTTGGGTATTATAGTTCTTATTTTTAATCACAAGAAATTCTTTTAAAATATTATTTGATGAAAATATGTGAATTTTGTCCCTTATATGAAAATAGAAAATATTGCCTTTGATTTCTCATTTGCATGAGTCTATTCTCAAACAAATTTCAATTGATTTCATGTTCTATTGTGTTTATCAAGCAAGAATTAAGACCCACTAAAATATTTGGTGCAATCACCATTTCAATCTTCACAAAATTTAATTCTTAGCTCTTTTCCTAGTCAAAATTTAGTTTAGGAAAAAGAACACTAAAAATGAGCAAAAATTCTATAAGAACTAATATCTGATTAGTTGAATTAGATTTAGTGAAAGCAAGTCAGCCTTCTCTAGAGGTTAACCTCAATTTTCCAAGGTCCCATAGATTTGGAGGTTTTCCCATCGTATCACTAGGTAATTTCACAACAAACTAAAAAATAAAGACAAGTGAAAACCTATGTGATAATTTTTTTTGGCATGACTGATGGGACCCAAAAATTACAAATACATTGGTTTTATTCTTAGTGAGTGTTGCATGAGATTCATATAGATATCAAAATCACCTAGTGACTCCACTAGTTTACAGGCTTAGAATTCCAAGGTCCACATTGCCAAGCAAACAAACGAGATCATCTACTAAAGGTAAGAGGGACTATTCACCCCTCAGCCAAAAGTATATCCTATAATTCTATTTGTATCTCCTTTGGTAACTCCTATCAATTTCATACCTCCCACGATGGCTAAAAGTTTTGTCACTTTCAATAGAGGCATCCCACTCCAATTGGGTCAGTATGATGATATGCCTACTTATGCTTTGAAAATCTTACCGTATTATACTGGTGAAACTTCCACCACTCCTACAGAACACATACAAGATATCACCGATCTATGTGCAGTCCACAACATGGTATAAGATAATATTGTAATCAAACTCCTAGTCTTCTCTTTCAAGGGTAAATCTTAATATTGGTACAAAGGCCTTGATCCCACTTCAATCTAAGTTGGGTATGAATCATGAACTACACTATGTTCTCAATTTTAAGATAAGAGTGACCACCTTTCCTTAGTTGAACAGTTGACTACCATTCAATAGGATCCTCATGAATTCATGATCAATTTCAATTTCCATTTCTAGAAGACATGGAATAGAATTCTAGCACTAGTCAATCCAACTACAAATAATGATTTTATATATTACTTGATATCCCTAAATAGTGGTATAGTTATTATGGTTTAGTCTATGTGTGGCACCACACTTCCTGACACTTATGAAATTATGATAAGGGCAGATAATTATTTAATCCAAGCCAAAAAAATTGCCCTAAGACCCCCAATGCCTCTATTTCTAGAAATAGCTCCTACATTCCCTGTAATTGATCTAATTCCCACTATGAGTAAGGCACCAAATTTGACCCCCACTCCTATGGATGAACTAGATGAGGTCAAGTCACTACTTAAGAGTTTTGGAAATGAGTTAGTATCAATGAAGAGGTAACAATCTTAGAATTATAAGACTTAATAGTAGGCTAACCTAGCATATCATCCTAATAAGTAGCCATGTCAAGGAGATAGGCAATAATACCAAGGCAATCAACAGCTTTAATGTCAAAACATGCAACTAAAATGCCCAAATGTTTGTGCCTTACCTGCACCAAATACTTCCAAAGCCATTGTAATTTTTCAAAATAACTTGGTTCAATACTATGAGTGGTGTTATCCTTGTTCACAGCTACATAATCAGAATACTTGTTTCAATGGAATCATTAGTAAAGCTTTGATGGGGCAAAGAATGACAAGTACATAGGGACAACAAGAAGAATCCACTTCCCAACAAGCAAACACATAAGAACCTACTCAAGGATAGGTTACTCTTTTGAACTGGCAAGAGGACTTTTGGGGGGTAAATCAAGAAGAGACATTTTTCAATGGTGGAAGTCTAGTGGCATCTAATACATGATCAAAGAAAATATCAATCGAGAGTGATCATCCCCCCAATGTGGAACAAGCTACAAATTCTAAATTTGTACTAGAACATACAAAGAATAACATAATACAAAGGCCACCCTTACCCATTAGATAGACCAAAGTGAAAGTGTTGACTCCAAATCTTGTTAAAGAGGATATAGCACCCATAAAAGCATTGACAAAGGTTGAGAATATCATTTTTAGTATAGTAGAGTAAATGAAGAAGACCAATCTAAATGTTACTATGTGGGAGGCACTCTCTATACTATCACAAAGAGATTTATTACAAGAGGTTTTGAATAATTTCCAAATAGCATATAAGGCTCTAGCCTAGGGGCCTAATATTGAAATTAATCTATGTCAACCATAAACTAAAGATAAGATGGGAAAAAGTGGTAATCCTCCCCTTTTCTATCTCTCACTAATAGTAGGGAAGCATCTAGTTCATAATTGCATGGTAGATTTAGGGGATAGTAGTTCTGTTATGCCCAAAAAGATCCCTGATGTTATTTGCATAAAATATACACCCGTGAATAAGGGAGTGGTTTAGTTGTATGGGAATATTGTTTAGATATTAATAATAATAAAATAATTAAATCTCACTATCTGTGCTTGCCCAAGCTTGTCAATCTCTCAAGATATCTTAGTTATTAACCTTCCCCCTTATTTTTCCATTTTCCTTTCATGAGATTTTAATATGAAAATGGGAGGATAATTGTATGTGGATTAGTCTCACATGTTGCTTAGGATTAGGTATGGGACAAGAGTAACAATAAGAGCTATAGTTGGGGACCATAATGAACCATACACTCCTCCTCTCATGGACATGAATTGTATATTATAAGATCAAAAAGAGGAAACTGATCATGAAGATGCAACTACCATAGAAACTATTCCAAATATTCTCTTAGATGAATAGGGATCAATTCTATAGTTTGATCCTTATGACCATGTACAAGAAATTGGGCTAGGTATATATTGCATACATGAGAATGATGCAATTATTCTTAATATTCTAAAATTAGTTGGAGATCTTCAAGGAATATGGAAACTATTATTCAATGCTTTGAGAAGTAGAAATGGAGTGGGTGCAAGTGTTATCTTTATCTCTCCCTAAAAGGAGAGTTATTTCTATTCTTTTATAATTCAATTTAGTTACACTAACAATGTAGCTGAATATGAAGCTTTGATTTGAGGATTATAGTTGGCCAAAAAGAGAGGGATAGAATCCCTATAGACATTTGGTGATAGTGAGCTAATTATTCACCAAGTAAGATCTAGAAGCATGACTAATAAAAATTTATTGAGATCTTATAAGCATAGGGTTTGGGACCTATTTGAATGATTTCACCACTCTAAATATTCAAGCACTGCCAAGATCATAGAACACATATGTTGATCATATGGACTCAATGGGCTCCCAATATAATTTACTTGAGGAAATAAACAAAGAAAATAGCTATCATGTAAAATTGGTAGTATGATCATCTATTCTTGATAATGTAACTAATTGGCAAGTCTTTGATAATGATCAAAAAATTATAAACTTCCTAAGAGAAGAAACTAAATTCTCGGATAGGAACCAACCAAATCTCCAAGATCAATTGGGGATTAGATCATCCAGTTAAAGACAAATAAACTAATTTTGGGTCTTGTTATGTTATAAAATATCTTTAATTCAAATGATTAGTTGATTGTCAATAAGAAGAACATTTTGAGCAATGAAGAAGACTATGATTTGTTGGTCATTTTGGAAGACAAAAGTCTAAAGCTAGGAAAGGTATTTAATGACTCTGAGAAGAAATTTTTTACTGAATTGTGCTAAGAATTTGATGATAACTTTGCTTGTATTTATCATGATCTACAAAGGTTCGACCCTAGTTTAGCTCAACATACAATAGAACTTGATCTGAATACTAAGGATGTTAGACAAAAGTAGAGACCACTTAATCAAAATATATAACCCATAATAAAAAGATGGCTATCTAAACTTATAGATGCTAACATCATTTTTCCTATCAAACACTCATCTTGTGTTGCAAATTTAGTTCCTGTAAGAAATAAGAATGGCAAGATCACACTTTATGTGGATTTTAGAGACATAAACAAAGCATCTCTAAAGGATCATTATCCTCTCCCACCCTTGGAGCAAATCTTACAAACTATAGTAGGATCTGAAAGGTTTTCCCTTCTAGATGATTATTCTGGCTATAACCAAATCCTAATACGAGTGTTAGACTAGTACAAAACTACCTTCACCATAAAATGGGGCATGTACGCATACATAAACATGTCTTTTGGTTTGACTAATGTTGGGGAAACATTTTAGAGAGACATGAATATGGCATTCAAAAGTTTGATAAATGAAATGATCTTAGTGTATTTGGATGATATCACTGTCTACTTGAAGCATGTTGAAGTACACCTGTACCACCTTAGGAATTTTTTTGAAAGATGCAGAGAATTTGGGGTTTACTTAAACCCAAAAAAGTGCATTTTTATGGTCCATGAAGGGAAACTATTGAGGCTTATAGTGTCAAAGTAAGGTCTTGCAATAGACGTAGAAAGAGTTAGTGTTATATATCCATTAGCATTACCAAACCATAAGAAAGGACTATAAATTTTCCTTGGAAAGATTATTTTTGTGAGAAGATTCACCCCAAAATTTTCCTCTTTGATAAAAACCCTCACTGCAATGTTTAAGAAGGGTACCATTTTTAGATAGACATAGGATGGAAGAGATAGATTTTAGGCTATTAAATAAGCTATTTCTTAGGGTCTCACCCTAGTCAACCCCAACTACAATAAAAATTTTATTCTTTAATATTTTGGAGGGGAAGGCAACATCTTAGCTATTCTAAACCAACAAAATGAAGAATAATTGAAGTAGCCAATATCTTTCTTTAGTATATCTTTGAAAGGATATGAGGAAAATTAAAATTTTGTGGAGAAGTAAGTATATACCATAATTGAGGATCTTAATAAATTTAGTCATATACTCTCAAATAATAAGATTCATCAAATGGTAGGTCACCCAAGTGTTAAAGAGTTTCTACTCAATTGGGAGATAAATGAAAAATGAGTAGGATGGATCACCAAGGTCATGGAGTATGATGTAGATATGAAAGTTACCAAGATGGTGAGAGGAAAGGGTTTATGTGAATAACTAAATTTCAATATTAAAAATAATAAAATAACATATGAAGTAGTATATGTTCAAAATTTACCTCAGCCATCCAACCCACCTATTTTTAATAGATGGACTAAGACATGACCAATTTCTTGCAGACAGGTGAATACCCATATGATCTTCAATAGTATAAGAAAAGGTATTATAGAATCTAGTCCATTCCTTATGTCCTTATTGATTGAGTAATATTTATAAAGGATATGAATGGAGTTATGTTAAGATGTATTGAGCATGATCAAGTTCCTAAGATAATTGAAGAATTTTATGATGGCCCATCAGGAAGACATTTCTCTGCAAGGAACATGGCCATAAAGATAATGAGAGGAGGCTATTATTATTATAAATTATTCAAAGATTCTCACCAATGGGTAATGAACTATGAAAAGTGTGCTTACTTCACTGACAACCAAAAGTTAGCAGCCTTTCCTCTCAGGCCCATTCAAGAAAATCAACCATTTTCTCAATGGGGACTGGATTTAATTGGTATTATCAATCAACCATTGAGTGCAAGACACAAGTGGGTCCTCATCACAATAGATTATTTCACATGATGGACCAAATTAGTTGCACTAAAATATGTCATGGAGGTGTTTCTTCTAGATTTTATGAATAGTATAGTGTCAAGATTTGGTGTACCTCACACCATTATCTTTGATAATGCTAAAGAATTTATGGGCACTCAGGTGAGTGAATGGGTTGTCAAGAATAATGTGTATCTAAATATTTTCTTTTAATTACCCTCAAGGTAATGGCTTGGCTAATTCAACCAATAAGAAACTTATTAAAATTATCAAAAGAATAATGGAGGATAATTAGAGGACTTGGCACACAAAACTAAAATCAGCATTGTGGGCTAATAGGATCACTCTTAAGAGAGAAATTAGTAATTCCCCATTCATTTTGGTATATGGAAGATAACTTGATTCCTACTATCAATTGAGCTACCATCTCTAGATTTTAATCACCAATTGGATTTGATTGATAATGATGCAATGATAATAAGATTAGTCAAACTCATGGAACTCAAATAAATTAGGAACCAATCAATAAAGGTCTTGAAAGATAATCAGGCTCAAACCAAGAATACTTTTGACAAAAGGGCATCTAAAAGGAGCTTCAATGAAGGAGACATGGTTCGCAAATGGGATGTGGACAAAGCTAAACCAGACAAGCACACCAAGTTTGATGCAATATGGAGTGGTCGATATAATATTAATCAATGTAAAGGAGCTAATACATTCTAGCTCTCTAATCTTGATGGATCAAAACTGCAAATCTCAGTCAATGGGATATACCTCAAATCTTGCTTTTGACGTAGGAATTCATTATAAAAAAATAAAATTTTATATATAATAGGGTTAGTAGTGTTTTAAAATAAGTGCTTATGCACAGGTCAATTCATTAGGAGTTTTTTTAGCTTAGGTTGTGTTGTTTTTCCCTATTTTATTTATCTTTTTTTCCTATTTTGTTGTGTTTAGTAAAATCCTAGTTTGTTCTTCACTAGGTTAAAGTTTGTCAAGCCAAATTGACTCCATGCCCAATGTTCTAGAAGACTACTGGATATAAACTGATTAGCAGGAAATTATCCTATAGAGATCACCAAAAATGTTGATATTTTTGTTCCAAAAATATCATAACATATGATACCCTAAGGGAGACCCCCTTCATTTTTTGAAAAATCCCTTGAAACCACAAAAAACCCATTTTCCCCTTTGCATTGTGGAATCCAAAACTTTAAATGTAATTTACAAATTACAAATTTCTTCATGATTTTTGGATCCCACAAAGTAACTATCCTTCAAATCTATTCAAATCTAGAACCTGACACACATTTTTCAATTTTGAAAATTAAAAAATGCATACCAAGCTCCAAATCCTGCAAACCTTCTAATTAATGGAATCCAGAACTCAACATGCATTTTGTAATTTGCAAAAATTTCAAAATACATGCCAAGCTCTGGATCTCATGAAGACAAAATACCTATTTTCCATGGGATATTTAACTTAAAACTTAATTTTCAAACTTTTAAATTACATCCCATGTTTCATCTCTAGCCAACCACCAAGTTGCGAGATCCAGAACTCCAGGTGTAATTTGTAAGTTACAAAACTTGAAAAATGCATTGATAGTTCTGCCTTCTACCATTCAAATAAATCAAAAACCCAAACCCAGATGACATGGGATTTGCTTTAAGAACCTCCTAGATCTACCACCAACTACCATTAAATTGCATTAATTATAGTGGTTTCTATTTAAACATCTGAGTTAGGGATTTTTTAATTCATTATTGAAATTTCTAATCAATTTTTTGTGCTTTGACGATCTTTACCATGCATCCAATCATCGATCCATGTGCCAAGAAAGTACCTACAAGTTCAATCCATATCTTGAAATCAATTTTCACATCATTTTCATCCTTTCATAGTATTTTCCTTGTATTTTCTTTCATTATTCCTATAAATTTGAAGTTTTTTCAAGATCTTCCCCTCCTAGTGAAAAATTTCATGTTTTTTTATTAGGGTTTCCATTACTTGTTTGGGTGTCTTTGTGTTGTTTACATGATAGTAGTTTCATTTTCATGGTGTTGTCATTATCTTCAAAGTTACAGTTATATATTTAGGGTTTTCTAGGGTTTTATTTTTCAAGAGTTTCATTGTAAGGGCCTTAGATTTTGCCCCAAGCATTCATCATAAAAACCTTGAGTTTTTCCCTCCTAATTTCATAGTTAGAATCAAGGGTTTCATCAAGCTAGTGGATATTCCTAGTAAATGTCCCCAATCAAAATAAGTGAATATTCCTTACTATATCCTCTAATTCCTTATGGACATTAGACTTGTCCATAGCACTTTCAATCCCCATGGGTTTTTCCATTGTTTCAAGCACCTGAGATCCACACAAAATTCCAAGTCCCTATGAACATTAGACCTATTCCAAACACTTCTCATCCCTATGGGAATCCACATTGATTCTGGAACCTTCCCCTTCTATTGAATATCCAACCTAACTGGAACACTTCCTAGCTCCACAAAGTTGTCACCTACTTCAAGCACCTCCTAGTTCAACTATAACTTTTATCTACATAGAACACCTCCCATCTCTTTTGGAGATTCTATTTTTTGGAACACTTAGAAATATTGCCATCTCTCATAGTTGGTTTCTCACAAGAAATAAATCTATATTCCATGTTTATAAAAGAGATGAAGCTCAAATCCAAAGGACCTCGAATAACTCTTAGTTTAGATTCCAATATAACAGAGATAATAGATACTGATTTAGGTCATATTGACCTAAGAAAAATTTGGTCTAGAATAATTGTAAACTTTAAGAATGATTAGATCTAGAGTATTTATGACTCTGGCTTACCACAAGTTGTAGTATTTTTATTATCATTCCAAAGACCTGAGTTGGTGATCACACTAGCCCAACACTATGATCTTGATAGAAGAGAACTCTTGAATGACGAGAGGAAAGGATTTTTAATCTAGACCCTGACCTTATTGATTTAGTATTTGTAATCCTATAATTTGAGAATTATCTTGATATAATTCCATAGACATCCACACAATTCTTTGAAGATAAAAGAGATGGGTGTTAGAAGATGATCAATAGACAATGGCTTAAGTCCCCCAAGGCTTCCTCCACTAGACTACCAAAGACCTTGTATAGGCCCAATTTCATTGACGAGGTGGGAGATATTATTATATTGTTGCAAAAAATCACTAAAAGTCCTGATGACAAGAGATTTTAAGAATGAACGTACCAATACATCTAGGTCATATGACAAAATGTCCAATACATTCATTGGGCTCAACTAATAAGCAATTATTAGAGGTGTAAACAACTGGAAAGTTTTATATGACTTCTTATCTTGTCTACATTTTGGCCAAAGGGAGATATTTCCTAGGCCTCAACATAGTCTCTAGAGAAATAAATAGAGTATACAACTACTATCTTGACCTCACATTCAAGGCAAAAAATAACATTTTAGAAGAGTAAATGATGCTTTCATTTATTACATCATTATCATGTTTGATAAAGAACTATGGAGAACAAGGTTCTAACCAAAAACAATTGAAGATATTAGTAAATGGGGTTCATACTTCATTCATTTACCCACATATTCCCATATTAAAGCAGTCAATTTTAGTGGTTTCCCATATACCCTTCCTAGATATGTTAGCAATAAATGGGTACTGATGGATCTAGTCAAACAAATTATAGAAACCCCTAAGCTCCTTTTCAATAGGCACAAGGTGGGAATTCATTTTCCAATTTCTATTGGTAGATACACATGTCCCTCCCTCCTTAAGGCCAAATGTGTTGAAACTAAAATATTCCAAATGACCTTAAAGACCTTAGAGTCTAGGACATTTTTTGATGTCTATGGGAATATTTTCAGCATACTAGCACTTAAAACATATGTTCATGTTCAATATTATGAATATTATTGGGAGGACTGTGAGGATGAGGAGAGGATTAAAATGAGGGATCATTCTAGAATGACCCTAGAGAAGATCAAGGATTATGATTTAGCACTAGTTCCTAATGACTTGGTGGATGATGAGTCTAATGTGGACCCAATTTATTAAACATAGATCATCACTTAACCCCCCCCCACCAGTAAGGTGGTCATATCTAGAATCCTTTTCTCTATTTGATATAAAAATAGGTGTGATCAATAGAACAATAAATTGGATGAGGAATAAGGAGGTACAAGTAACAAGAGAAATAATAGGAGTTAGTGAGAAGCTTTTAAAGCTTAAAGCAGAATGGATTTATTTATCATAAGACGGTCCAAGTGGAAAAATAGGTGAATCATCAAAGGAGATAGAGAAGAAGAAGAAGGAAGAAGAAGAAGAAGAAGAAGAAGAAGAAGAAGAAGAAGAAGAAGAAGAAGAAGAAGAAAATTAAAGCTAAAAAGGAAGAAGATTAAAGCTAAAAAGGGGAAATCAACCAAGGATAGGGTAGTTACATAATAACTGATTGACATCTCATATGAAGGCATAGTAGTAGTAGGAACTTTTAAAACTTCTATTCCCATATCTATCATAGTGATAACCCCAATTTACACTATTCTCCCTCCTCCTATGTATATCTTTCTAAAATCTCCAACACCCCCACCTCAGGTTTCCACTCCCCCTACATCTGTAGTTTCCACTTCACCTATCATTCCTACCACTTTGCTACCAAAATAAGCCAAATGCAACCAATACAATTAATTCAAGTGGACACTCAAGTTCCCTTATCAATGGATTCTCAAGATTCCACTCCACTCTCCCTTCTTCCAATTTCACCTTCCCCTTTTATTCCACTCCCTCTTTCCATTCCATTCACAATTACTTTATTTCTATCACCATTGATTTCCACCACCACCAAACAGTACAATATTGTGGACTCAGTTATCTTGAATTCAATCTCATAGGCCATCTCAACTCTTAAGGTAAGTACTATTTCATTCTCATCCCCACTCACTTTCCTTACATCACTAACCCTGAGTGGTCCCACACATTTTATTGATTCATTCAACACTTTGGCTTTCACCCTCCCACCTATTTCAAAATTCATAATCCATGTGTCTATTCCATCTTCCACTTCCCCAATAGACATAATTGTTTATATTTCCTTCACCTCTTCCACTTTCACTATTTACACAACACCTTTAGTTGAGATTGGAGAGACCCAGGTTCTTGACGTAAATATACATTTGTAATCTATTGATGGAAGTGAATTTCATAGGCATCTCTAGAGAGATCAATGGCAAAGTATACATTGGACTCCATAATTGTTATAATGTCTCTCAATACATCAACATCAGTTATTGATTCTTTGGTGACAATGTCTAAGTAATTAGATTCTACCCCAGTTGACTATCACATTTAGTGGGGGAAGAAGAAAAAATAAATGATTGACCCTAGCACATTGGACTTTGGTCTATTAGATGTCAAGAAGAAGTCCAAACCTACTCCCAAGACCTTTTTGAGGATATTTAGTGATGAAAAAGGGGAAAGGTATGTTGAAATTATAGTCCCCCCATTGGACAAATCAAAGTAAAATCTTATGGTGGAAGATTATCAAATTTCCAAGATCTACCTTGGATGGCCAATAAGACAACGGTTAAAACATGATTTAAAATCTAGCATCAACTTCTTCTTTGAAATAATAGTTCATGATAAGTCAACCAAGGATGAATTAAATAATAAATTGGATCAACTTACAACTACATTGAGCTAGTTCTTAGAGCCTAGTGAATCATCAGAATAACCACAGTCAATATAGTCAGTCAATCAAAATTTTGGATCAAGTAATAATTTATTTTGTTTGAGATATTGCTCATAGGGAAGAGATACTAAATAATGGTTGGTTGAACTCATTTCTAAGGGAAATAAGGTTATTTCGACAATAAGGTTATTTCTATAATAATGGACTAGTATGAAATAATCAAAGAGAGAAAGAATATCCTGAGAGAATAAGTCAATAAATATGAAGGATAAATTCAAACCTTGAATTTATATTATCCCAAATTGATAGTTGTGACTTTAATTGATATGGATACCATTAGTGTTGAAAAGATACTACGTAATGATGTCGAGCATGATAAATTACATAGAGCAGCTTAGTTTAAGATATTAATACTCACATAATCTTCTCAAAAAGCCAAGATGGTACATGACAAGGCTATTCATATGTTGTATGACATTGAAAGAATGATAAATATGATGTCATGAAAACCATCAAATGACACAAAGAACCTCTTTCAGGTGGATGAAGTTTAGAATAAGTTCAAAGTAGTGGTTGAAAAATAATCTGTAAAGACTATAGTCTTCACCTTGAATTTTATCCACATGTTTATCAAGTATGAAAGATCAATAGATAAGATAAGAATAAAAATGTAGGGAATCAAGACTTTTATGAAGGAATTATTTGATATTTAAGTATATTGTGCATCCTCTCACCTCTATTCCTACAGACTAGAAGAAGATCAAATACAAGAATTTTTTAAGGCCCTTGATGCATATGTTGAAAAGTTGCAGGCCGAGAACAACAAATAGGCTGAGTAAATTTTGGATATTGATTAGTCTCTTTCTATTTAAATATTTCCACATATCATAATTTCATTTAAAAAAACATTGTATGTTGTATATTTTAAAATTATATTTATCTTTTATAACTCTTTTTGAGAAATATAAACATGTAATTTACACTTTATATTTTTGATAGTATGAAATTTGTAAAAGGCACAATTGCAAATTACACTTTCTATTTTGACAAGTTACAAATGCCAAAAGTGTAAAAGCATGTATTAAAAATTGTAAAGTCTATTTTGACAAAGTGATATGACTTAAAAAGTTATAAAAGTCTCACTTGTGTTTTGTAAGTTAGGATTTTGCAAAGGTAACTTTAGTTATC
This sequence comes from Torreya grandis, assembly GCA_037957365.1. Taxonomy (NCBI): domain Eukaryota; kingdom Viridiplantae; phylum Streptophyta; class Pinopsida; order Cupressales; family Taxaceae; genus Torreya; species Torreya grandis. Next base: position 1,749,166 of record JARHVA010001255.1, read on the forward strand.
TTTTTGAAATTCAAGTTCTATTTTGGGTGTTGCTCATTTTCATGAGGAGCTATTTTTAGCTACATGAAGCATAAGGAGCATTACATGGAGATCTTCTAGTTCCATCCATGCCATTCTAAGATAAATAGCATGCCTAGATCTTGCATGCTATTTTCTAAACCTTTCTATAAGTTAAAGATGATAGAAATAGAAGACCTCACCTCTTTTTACATGGAGTTTCATTTCTGCATGGTTCTCTCTATTGGGCATTCAAGTTTTGATAAAGGCATCTCATCTATGAGATATTTTTGTATAAAGATAGGCAAACCCCATGGCCCAATATATCATTTTATTATTAATGATATATTTATGCATTTTGAATGTATTATCTATAAGTTGTAACCTTGAGAATGAATATAAATTGAAGATTTGCCTTTCTTATCTAAGATATCCTTGTGTATGCAAAGTTATTTGAGTATTTTTGGGTATTAAAATTCTTATTTTTAGTCACAATAAATTATTTTTTGGTATTTTACCCTTCTGAAATATTGTTTTATGAAAATAAGTGAATCTTGTCCCTTCTACAAAAATAGTAAATATTACCTTTAATTTCTCATTTGCATGAGTTTGTGCTCAAAAAATTTTCAATTGAGTTCCTATTCTATTTTGTTTATCAATCAAGCATTAAGACCCACTAAAATATTTGGTGCAATAACCATTTTAGTCTTCACAAAATTTCATTCTTAAATCTTTTCCTTAGTCTAAATTTAGTTTAGGAGAAAAACACTAAAAATAAGCAAAATTTATATAAGAACTAATATCTTATCAGTTGCATCAGATTTAGTGAAATGAATACAACCTTCTCTAGAGCTTAACCTCAATTTACCAAGGTCCCATGGCTTTAGAGGTTTTTCCATTGTATCGTTAGGTAATTTCACAATAAGTTATAAAATCAAGACAGGTGCAAACCTATGTGATAACAGTTTCTAAATTAAGCTATTTTAGACCAATTATGAATCAAATAAAGTATAATTATTACAAGATAATAAAAAATAAACCCTGAAATATTCACAATGTAAAACATGTATTTATTAAAAAAATGACTAACTATTTTTTAAATCTGAGATAGGTTTTTGAACACAAATCAGTGAATTTACAAAACCCATAAATTAATTACAAAATATATTTGTTTTTTTTTTGTTTTTTTGATAGATAATTGAGGGTTAAAGGGTCCCTCACCCATAATAGGGATTGAACCAAAACAACATGTGTATACCTTAGATGATAATCCATGAGGGAAAAAAAATTCTAAAACCTGGCAAGAATAACCCAAAACCACCAAAGGGAGACCAACATCTGTAAGGAAAACTCAATAAACTCCAAATTAATAACATAGAAAATAAACTAGCATCACTAATACCTCCCTTTCCCTCTCTACTATGAGAGTGAAGAATTATGGAGGATGGATTAGGTATGGAGCATCCTTTTTTCTTGCTCCTCATTGTAGAGTAAAGATTTACTCTACGTTTCATTCTATTTTTCAGTTGCACGCTGCAAAATTTTGTTCCCGCATACTTTGGTCTGAGATGGAAAAGTTTTGAAATAGAGCATGGGCTCTATTTTCATTTTGATTCATTTTTGTCTACGTGTCAAAATCAAGTGGAAGTTGCCAAGTGTCATCATTTGAGGCATCCTTTCTCAAGCAAAAGCTGCCAAGTGTCATCATCTGAGGCACCTTTCATATTTTCTATGAGTTGGTCAGAATGTGCCATGTATCTCATAGCGACTCAGTAGAATGTGCCAAGTGTCAACATCTACATTTTCATATCGGCACCCACATTTCATCTCTTTTTAGCAAAAGTTTTTAACAAGCTACGTATCATGATCAAGCAAAAAGTGCCAGGTGGCAATCACAGAAGGTCTCAATTTTTCTTTTCTAAAAGACAGAAGATGCCACGTACCCCAGTAGAAGAGAGCAGAAGCCACCACATGTCATGATCTGAATTATCTTCATTTTTGCTTCACTGATATAGAAAAGACCATGGTGGGTCTTAAGTGTTGTTTCTGAAGCAAGCGGAAGGCACCAGGTGTCACTGTCTATGTAAATATGAAATAAGACCCATTTGTTTCTATGGTGTAAATAGAGTAAAGCAGAGACCACCACGTGTCATCTTCCATAAGTTTCTAAAAAGGTAGCTAAAAGAAGTGAAGACCACCACATAACCCCAGATGAGTAAAGTGGAGTCTACCACGTGTCTTTTGATGAAGTAGCAGAGTTTGCCACCTATCCCTGTGCTCCTTTTAAAAGTTACTTGAGTAAGAAATGTTGTGAGTCTTATTTTCTTTTAAACTGTTGAAGTTTTGAGGAAGTGGATTGTGATAGGTGTCAAAGGCAGAACACTCATAAGAAAAGATACAAAAAGAGTATAAGTTATGCAAAAAGTGCCACGTGTCTTTTATAGGTGTTGTGGAACTTGCCAAGTGTCATTTTTGATATCTCTTAAGTAATAGGAAGTTTTTTAAAGAATTGGCTGTGTCATCTAGCATTTAAGATAAGGGAGCGTCCTGTGATCGATTTCAGCCAATGAAATGCCAAAAGACAAAACATTTCTGAATCTATAAAATATCTTCTGTTAGACACTTCTAGTTTTGTTAGATTTCAATTGGGCCATTAGATTGGGAACAAGTAGATAATCTGGAGTGAATCCAAGGTTATAAATAAGGGTGCAGAGATCACCAAAATAATCATATACAAGAGAGATTTTTTTGAGAGAATTATTGTTAAGAGTTTAGACTTTCTAGAGCTGTGACTAGGAATATCATTTGCCTTTGTTCTATATTCTTAAGTTGGAAGGTTTATGTAACTGTGCATGTTTTTGTGCCTCTTATATGACTGGAAAATTAATGAGAAGATTGAATCATGTGCCTTTGTTGATACTTTCTACATTATTGCAAAAGTAGTCTAGGCTGTGTTGTCAAGAGTTTAGACTTTCTAGAGCTGTGATTAGGAATGTCATTTGCTTTTGTCCCATTTTATTGAGTTGAAAAGTTTATATAACTGTGCATGTTTCTATGACTCTTATGTGACTAGAAAATTCAAATAAGAAGATTGAACCCTATGCCTTTGTTGACATTTTCTGTATCACTGCAAAAGTAGTCTATGTTGTGAGCCTTTATTTTTATTGTTTCCATCTTTTACATTGATCATGCACTTGTTTGCTCTTAAATGTAAATGAATCCTACATATAGTTTCACTGTGCTCAGGATTAAGGTCGAATTACATTCAGGCGCATCACCATACTTAGATTTCATTTCTTGCATTTGTGTTTCTGTTAAAATTCCTATCCCTTTTCCTAGTATACACTTAATATAAACAAGATACCAGCTTCTTAAAAATCTAGAGGTTGTTTCAAGTCACAAGTCCCACATCTTGAAACTTCCCATTATTGATGTTAGAACAAGCGTAACTTTAAATCATCAACAATTTTTGGCATGCTCGGTGGGACCAATCTTGAAGTTTCTTTCAAGATCCTATGAACTAAATAGCTACAAGGAGTCATAGTTGTGGACCAGTAACCAGATCACAATTTGCTATAAACCTAGGTATTCTTTTTCCACCTTTGGTAATTAGTCCAAGAAGAAGAGTCAACTAGTTTATGCCAATACCAAGAGAAAATATGGGAGCCCCTATACCTCCAAGAAATTATGCAAGTTGGAACACTGGTAATCCATTGATTCTTCCAATACCCCCAGCCACTTGGGACCCTATCCCAGTGAATGCCTTAAAAGCTCTGCCCAAATTTAGTGGGCAAGACTGTAAAACACTTGAGGAACATCTTCAAGATGTATCAAATGTTTGTCCTATACATGTTGTCACATAGCAAAATGTGGCCATAATATTATTAGTCATTTCTTTTAAAGGGAAGGCTCTAGAATGGTATCGGTCTTTGACCCCAAATACCATACCTACATGGGATCAGCTCAGAGATCTTTTCTTTGAAATATTTGAAGAGAAGGGTAATAAGTCTTCTTTGTTACAGTAATTAATTACCATTCAAAGGGCACCATCAGAAGCCATGACTGACTTCAATTCCATATTTCAAAAGACTTGGGAAAGAATCCCTGCTACAGCTAGACCATTACTAGGTATGGCTATAGTATTTTATCTTAAGGCTTTGAATTCAGATATATCTATTATGATTCAGTCACTTGGAGGACACAATTTGCCAGAGGCTTATGACTATGTGGTCAGAGCTGAGAACAATTTAATAGATGTTGAAAAGTTACCCCCAAGGCCTCCCATGCCCATGTTCCTAGAAATTTCCTTACCATTACCTCAAGAAGCCCATAAATATATAGCCCCACCTGTGTCTATGTACACCTATCCTCAATCATCTGCTAAAGAAATTGTCCCCACTCAGTCATTTGAGCTGGATGATATCAAGAATATCCAAAGGACATTTTCTAATGAGCTGATCAATATAAAAAGACAGCAGAATACTTTTCCTAAATGCCAATATCAGAGCTATCAAGGAAATAGATTTTCATCTTAGCCAAACCAATATTAGGGCCCTCCAAGACAAAATAACCATCAGCCAGCAAACCAATTAGTTGCAGTCCCCACACCCTCACAGACTATTCCTCCTAATTCAAATAGGGAGATTGTTCCAGGGCAAAATAACTATGTGGATAACACTAATTCCTAGTGTTTCCCTTGTAATAATTCTCATACACCTAGAGATTGTCCTATGGGTAATATACAACAAAAGGTGGCAGAACAAAGAAGAATGGATGGTTAGTTTGCAAGTTCCAATGCCAATCAAGCCTACCAGTCTTCTGGTATGTAGAATTCAATCCTAGTGGCTCAAATGCAAGGAATGTCCTTGTAACAAGAGGAAGAAATATCCCTAGAACATGCTTTGTTCTCATGGGTTGAAGATGAAGAATCAATTTTCTTGAATGAAGCATCTACCTCTAAAAAACCAGTGGAGCAATCTGATTATTACACCAAATCAAAGAGAAGGATGGTGGAACAACCTAAGGTTATAAATAGTCAATTCATGGAGAATCCTCCATTTCAAGGACAAAGAAACATAGTTGTCAGACAAGAAGTGCCTCAACCGATGCAGAATCAAGGGATTCCTACACAAATTCAAGGAAAAACAAGATATCCTTATTTTCAAAGAACTCAGACTCTGGGACCAATAAATGTGGTGGATCAATGGAAAAAGACTCCATCAAAAGTATCAATATGGGATATATTGGCCATTATTAAATAGAAGACACTACTACAAGAAGCTCTACAAGGCCAAGCAGTGCCCGAAGGTAATATTATCAAAGGACCTGCTAAAAAAGAAAAGCTCAAAGACACAGTTCATCTACAGACAATAACCCTAGTAAATAATGTAGTAGAGGTAAGCAAATCCAAACCAGATCCCTTCTATTTAACTTTAATAGTTGGCAAGAAACTATTGCATAATGTAATGATTGATTAAGGGGCTAGTACTACAGTAATGCCCAAGCAAATAGCTGATGCTTTAGAAATAAAGTATGAACCACTCACTAAAGGAGTCATACAACTAGATGGCAAAGTAGTACAAATAATAGGGAGAATTAAACAACTCTAATTACAATTATATGTTTGTCCCAATATAATTGTAAATCAAGATATAGTAGTGATAGATATACCTCCTATTTTTGACTTATGTTTATCAAGAGACTTTACAACCAAGATAGGAGGATATATGTCCCTTATTGTTAGGTTGTGGAGCTAAAAGCTTCACTGATGCAAGCAGGGAAGGAGGTTGCGAAGGGTTGTGGAGTGTCACAGACACCAGCGTCAATCAGGCCAATCGACGTCGACAAGATAAGGTAGGAGAGCAACCGACGTTGATCAGAAGTCGGCTGGCGTCGGCACCCCCCAGGTAGACAGGGACCGACGTCGGTCACCTGTGTGGTTCAAACTGAGTGTTTTACAGGAAGTTAGCTAACGAACCAAGTGTTTTCATGTCAAGAGCCAATTTTAGACTGAGAGCTGCAGATCTAATTATTGTAATTAGGTGTCTAATTATTTTTTGCATGAGATCTATTTAAGAGACTCATTGGTTGTATTGTAAACTAGTTCTAGAGAGTAAGAGAGCAAATAAGCTCCTTCAAAGAGAAGAGAGCAATGGTGTGTTCCTCTTAGTGCCACAGTACCAAGTGTGGGTGCTGGATTGGAGAATCAATAGGGTTCTTCATGTATGTATGATCTTGGTCATCAGGTGAGCATGGCTACGATAGGAGATCTGCATGGGTAAGTAAGATCGTTGATTTGCAAGTGTATGTGTGTGCAAGGTCAAGGTTCACAGGTGTGTAGAACCAGATTGATTTGCAGGTGTGAAAGATCAGAGAGGACAGCAACACAACAGGGAGCAGAATCAAGCAGGATCTGCTTGGAGTATAGTGTGTACTTGTGGAGTGCGTGGAGCACTTGTGGAGTGCATGGAGCACAAGGGTAAGGTGAACACCAACTCTGTGTTTGAGTTGGGTGTTGGGACCTAGGAGAGAGAGCTTTGAGGGAAGATTTATTGTTTATGCCCTAGAGGTGTGGGGGCCCTAGAGGTGTGTAAGGAAGAAGAATTGTGGCAGCCTTCTTTGTTTTATTTCCTTCTGAAAGAGTTTTAATACAAGTTGTGTATTGTTTCTCATATCATGTGTTATTTCTGAATTCTAGTTACTTGTGTATTCTGGTTTATTTCCGCATATTAAGTTGCTTGGTAATCAATTGTGTGCTTCTGATTATTCATCCCAACAAATATATGTCCCTTGATTGGTCTCACCTCATCTTAAGAACCAAATATGGTTCAAAGATGAAGATATTATCTGAGCCATTATATAATGATCATATCACCAATGAACCAACTGCAAAGTTAGAGGCAACTCATGCTATGATTAATAAAGAAGAAAGGGTTTTTATTGAGGAGCTAGGCGAATGGACTAGATATAATCAAGAAGAAGAAAATGATCATTTATTAACTATGATGCAAAGTGACCCATATGGAAATTACGATTCTATTGGTCTGGGCACTTACGTTATACTTGATGAAGATCATAAAATCCCAAATGTTCTAGAGGAAGAAAAGTTAAAAGATACCTCTTCTATCAATCCTTGGGTCTCTCAACATGAATTCAACATTTTGAGTGAGAAGTCACAAGCATATGCCTTAATCTCTGATGAAGAAGAAATAATTTCTGATTTTCTTCTTACTTTGCAAGATGATGAGGAAGAGCATGGACATTTCCTTGATGATGATTTAAATGATCTGTTTGAAATCATTGGATCAGGTTATACTATTTTTTAGGGAAATAGTGAGCTAGTTGCAGAGGAACAAGATAGCATTGAGACTCAATTACATATGAAAAATTATTACACTCTTTCAAAATTATCCTTTCAAGAGGTTGGTAATTTTGAAGTCATTAAAGAGGACGATCATGCAATAGAACCCGAGTTTGAAGCAGAAGGAGTTAAGTCAATAAATGATATATGTCAAAAGGCTTTTATTGATGAGAAAATAGTCATTGATTTCTTGATAAGACATACCAATATCAAGAGCCGGCATTCGATGAGCTTCCAAGAACAAGAAGAGTCTATATATGTTGGAAGCAGGTTTGACTCAGACTCACCCAAATGCAAGCCAGACACCATGGCATACAAAGAAAGCAAGTCATCAAAGCTATATCGAATTCAAACACTTGTTCGGCAATATAAGCTAGCTTGTCATGAAAGAGATTTTAGAAATTCTTCTTTTGATCCAGGAGGGAGATAAAGATACTATGTAATGTAGTTAGGTAGTTTCCCCTTTTCGTGTTGCTTTGTTTTTCCATTTTTTTTTCCCACTTTTTTTTTAAATAAGTGTTCTTTGAACACATAGTCAGCAGCTTAAAATTTTCAATTTTTTCAAAATTCTCCTATACATTGAATGTTTCCCAAATATTTAGAAATCCCCAAGGTACCTTGCACTGCCACTTGCATATCGTGTCTATCTCGTTGTTCCATAAAGATTGAGTAGGATATGCTAATAGTTATCCGAGTTTAATGCCATTTCAAGACTTGATAGGTCAATAAATACCTCTTAGAAAGAGTTAAAGCTTACAAGTTCTCAAACATTCCTACATCTGCAAAAATATCTTGCTACTTGCATTTTTTAGTGCTTAGTAAACCTGCTTCAGTGAAAGTGTTTCTATTTTGCAAAAGTCCATACAAATTATCACAGAAAAGACATAGAGATAGAGGGGGCACAATCTTCACAATAAAGAGTTGGGATGTATGAATCCCTTGATAAGTTTCTTGTAAGTAAGTCATATGCTTCAGCTCCCGCACAACCATTAAAGACCTATCCAAGGACCAAAATCCCTGAAGTTGGTCAAGCAAGTGACCTAGTGAAAATAAAAGATTATGTAGATGGCATCATGGACCTAATTCTTCAGAGAGCTAGTAGCAAAACTCTTAGAGAAGGGGCACATCAAAGGTGTTTACAGAGGGCCAGAGTGGGACAATATGAAACATTTACCATGAGGATATGGACTTCATAAGTGGCACAATTCATTGTCCCAGCTGTGCATCCATGCCCCGACTTGGTTGAATTATGTGAAAATTTGTTCCATGCACCCTCATGCACCATTCAACAGGGTCCATTTTCAGTACAAATCACACCACAGGCTATCAGGGATATGTTAGCCCTATATCATGATAATAAAGCTATGTTTCCCACTGTTGCTAAAATGCAAAGAATATGGGCAAACATCAACACTCAGTCAAGGTTCTTGAGATTTGAATTACAAATGGGCGATGATGACACTACGGTGCCTACACTCCCTGCAACAAGAGCCCAATTCGTACAAGCTAGCCAAGATGCACTATTTATGATGGCTTTCATATTTGGCATGAAAGATGATATGGCAGTTTATACAGAACAAATGGCTATCCTCTTCAGGCTGAAGATCATTGATAAAACCTAGGAGTATTAGCTCAACTTTTTTAAACAAATTACTTTTTCAATGGTAGAACAACTGGCCCATTTCAAATCAAAAGGAGTGTTCAGGTATTATTTTTATTTGTTCCACCTCATGATTTTTCAAAACTCTGACCTCTTTGCCCAACATATGTATCTTGATATGTATGACCCAAATTTAGATCTCCAAAGGACCATTCCTATGTCTGCATGGACACATATTTTGTCAAAGACTAGTGACCCATATGAATTCTGGGAATTATTTGTTACCCCTGATTTTTACCACCTCAGCCCCAAACCAGTTATGAATAGATTATTCCAAAGTGTTTCAAATCTTCTGGCCAGTTGCCCAATTCCTTGTGATTTCTATTTTGGATCCCACCATACCATTATAAGAGTCCATGGTTTTTGTGGGGAACCAATATTGCTACCTCAGATATTGACTCTTAGGTTAGCATTCCTAAAGGTCACCAGGTAGGTATCCATAGTTGACAATGAATTTGGCTCTAGGAAGAGGAAAAGAAAAATGTATGACCTCCCATGGATGACAACCAACATGATTTTGGAAACCAGAGACGCTGAAGTTGTGTTGCTCAAAAGCTAGCCTTTTTGGGTTTCCTTCTAATAGAGGACAAATGGGTTTATGACCCAAATGGTTTCATAGTTTCCTAGATAAGGACTAACAGAGTCGCAACCAGAATTGCACATGAGGGCTGCCCTTTTTGGGAAACTAGGAAAAATCCTAGGGAAGACACTCCTGGTTTTTATGTTGAGTTAACAGACTTGCCCCTTCCACAAAATAGACCCTGGGAAATGTTCTATGTTAAGCATAGGGATTATGATCCTAAATTTAGAATGACTTCTAGCTTAAGGAGGACATTAAATAATAAAGATTGGGATACTGAGAAAATAGAGGCCTATTAGAAATATAGGAAGGAAATTTGTCAAATAACCCATTCTTTTAAGAATGTAGACACAGATGAGAGATGGGAAGAACTATAGGACAAGTAATTTGCTAAAACCGAGTGAAGAGCAAGAAGCTAGGTCCGGGTCAAGGCAAGAGTCACAAGCCTCAGAACAAGCTACAGTTGTAGTAACTATATTAGTTTGGCCCCAATCTCTCAGCATCATGGAAAATAAAAAGAGTTTGGTGCCTACACCACCACAAGCTTCCCCATTGGCATCGATTATAGATATTCCTAGTTCTCCATAAGAAGTGGATGTGGAAGGAAAAAGAATGCAGCCAAAAGAAGAAACACCCAAGAAAGGAAAGAGGGTGCAGTTTCAATTTGATTCAGAAGAGGAGACAAACACCCCATAATGCCAATTATAGGGTACTATAATTACTCCTCAGGTAATTATTATTCCTCCCTCTCTTTCTCAGTCTATTTCTTCTCCTATTGGCATGATGATTTCATCTTGCCAAATGACATCCCCTGCCACTTCTGCCATTCCCATTTCCCACTTCACCCCATCTGTGCCACCTCAGGCTTTAACATTACCTCATTTCTCCCCCTCTATTCCCAAGAAACTTTCTCCTCAGATTGCCCATGGCCAAAAATTAGCTATTCAATATGGTTTACCACAGGGACATCCTTTTGCGGGTGGGCACATTGTCTCTCCTTCTACTTTCCAAACCCAAGTAGATGCCGCTAGGAAGGCAAGGGAAGCCCAAAGAGAGAAAAAGAAGATCAAGGAAAATAAAGCATTGGCTACACCCCATCTATAGTCACAATTTGACCCCATCCAGTAGCAATTGATGGTGACTCATTTATCACCAAATGTAATAAAGCCAACTAAGTAGATTTAACTAGAAGATTACATAATGAATGCAGTGGCCATTGACATGTCCCTCTTTAGGCCACAAGACAAAATTGAGCTACTGACTAAATCCACTTCTATAATTACTGAAGACTACTTAAAGATATCAAGGAGGCTACAGAAGATGGAAGCCAATCTAGCCAAGGAAAAGGCAAACTGTAACAGTTTGACCTCAGAGATCAATAAAAAAGATAATGAAATAGAGAATCTAAATAAATAGTTGCAAGATATTGTTTCTCTTTAGACTCACCAATTATTTCAAGCCCAAAATGATTCTTTAAAAGTAGGGCTCACATAGGTAAAGGATGCGGTGATAACCCTGAGGTGGAAAAAGGTAGCATTACAAGGAAAATGTGAGGAACACTTGTTACAAGTTACCCAATTACAAAAAAAGCTACTAGCCAAACAAAATAATATTGTGGTTATACAAGCCCAATTTCAAGCAGAGCAATAGAAAGTAGCATAATTGACACTAGAGTTGGCTAATAGGCCAAGGAATGTCAGAGTATTAAGTCTGGTGAAGGAGCTATATGAATCCATGTGGAAGAGAATCTCTTTAGAGATTATTTAGCTCAGGGTTTCTCTCACCTTCCTGCTAAATGCATAGAAATTGTGCAAAAAGGTGGAGAGTTCAGTTGTAAACACTCTGGCTATAGTCTCTGGGAGAGTAATGGACTTGAAAACATTGCTGCAAAAGCTTTATGATGCGATGGATGCAATGTTGTTAGTAGTAGGAATCAATGACAGAATGGTCACTACCAAGCGAGTAAATGAGGTTCTCAGTTGCAATTCTATAGCCATCAATTGCAAAGAGCTTTTAGATGTCATGAAAGAAGGAATCGATGAAATGAAATAGCATGTTGAAGATCTAGTACAATTAGATCTTCCTTCTCCATTACCTGATGACAACACCGTGTTGATGGTAGATGAAATTGAACCTTTGTTATTGTCCAAATAGAATGATCAGATAGTTTTCTAAGATCTAAGGGATGATTCATCAGTCCCTGAAGTAGAAGCTATCTTGGTTCTTGTTTCCCAGCTTGAATTCAAATTGAAGGCTATGATTCAAATTTTGCAAAATTTTTCACACAAGGATATTATTAACCTTGATTTAGCCTTTAATGAATTGTAGAATAAGCAAGGGTTATCTTATGATGAGTGGTCTACCTACCAGACAGCATTGCTAAAGCTGTGATTTTGAAAATTTGATCTTGTGGGATTTGTGGTTTCTTTTTTAGCAGGCTCAAAAGTCCTTGGGGTCACCAATAACTATAGAGTAAAGATTTATTCTATGTTTCATTCTATTTTTTAGTCACATGCCACAAAATTTTTTTCCCACATACTTTGGTCTGAGATGGAAAAGTTTTGAAATAGAGCATGGGCTCTATTTTCCTTTTGATTCATTTTTGTCTAAGTGTCGAAATCAAGTAGAAGCTGCCAAGTGTCATCATCTGAGGCATCATTTCTCAAGCAAAAACTGCCAAGTGTCATCATCCAAGGCACCTTTCATATTTTCTATGAGTTGGTTAGAATGTGCCACATATCTCATAGTGACTCAGCAAAATGTGCCAAGTGTCAGCATCCACATTTTCATATTGGCACCCGCATTTCATCTCTTTTTAGCGAAAGGTTTTAACAAGCTAAGTATCAGGATTAGGTAGAAAGCGCTAGGTGGCAATCATGGAAGGTCTCAATTTTACTTTTATAAAAGTGACAAAAGATGCCACGTACCCCAGTAGAAGAGAGTGGAAGCCACCACGTGTCACGATCTAAATTATCTTCATTTTTGCTTCACTAATATAGCAAAGATCGTGGTGGGTCTTAAGTGTTGTTTTTGAAGCAAGTGAAAGCTGCCAAGTGTTGTTGTCCGTGTAAATATGAAATGAGACCCATTTGTTTCTATGGTATAAATAGAGTAAATCAGAGATTGCCACGTGTCATCCTCTGCATGTTTCTAAAAAGGTAGCTAAAAGAAGTGGAGACCACCACATAACCCCAGATGAGTAAAGTGTAGATTACCATGTGTCTTTTGATGAAGCAGTGGAGTTTGCCACCTGTCCCTATGGTCCTTTTAAAAGTTACTCGAGTAAGAAATGTTGTGAGTCTTATTTTCTTTTAAACTATTGAAGTTTTGAGGAAGCGGATTGTGACAGGTGTCAAAGGCAGAATGCTCATAAGCAAAGATACAAAAAGAGTATAAGTTATGCATAAAGTGTCACGTGTCTTCAATAGGTGTTGTGGAACCTGCCAAGTGTCATTTTCTAGTATCTCCTAAGTAATAGGAAGGTTTTCAAAGAATTGGCTAAGTGTCATCTAGCGTTTAAGAGAAGGGAGCATCTTGTGATCAGTTTCAGCCAATGAAATGCCAGAAGACAAAGCATTTCAGAATCTATAAAATATCTTCTGTTAGACACTTCCAATTTTGTTAGATTTTAGTTGAGCTGTTAGATTGGGAACAAGTAGACAATCCAGAGTGAATCCAAGGCTATAAATAAGGGTGCAAGGATCACCAAAATAATCAGATATGAGAGAGATTTTTTTGAGAGAATTAATGTTAAGAGTTTAGACTTTCTAGAGCTGTGACTAGGAATATCATTTGCCTTTGTTATATCTTCTTAAGTTGGAAGGTTTATGTAACTATGTGTGTTTCTATGCCTCTTATATGACTAGAAAATTAATGAGAATACTGAATCTTGTGCCTTTGTTGATACTTTCTATGTTATTGCAAAAGTAGTCTAGGCTGTGTTGTCAAGAGTTTAGACTTTCTAGAGCTGTGATTAGGAATGTCATTTGCTTTTGTCCCATTTTCTTGAGTTGAAAAGTTTATATAACTGTGTGTGTTTATGTGCCTCTTATGTGACTAGAAAATTCAAATAAGAATATTGAACCTTATGCCTTTGTTGACATTTTATGTATCGCTACAAGATTAGTCTATATTAGTCTATGATGTGAGCCTCTGTTTCTATTGTTTCCATCTTTTACATTGATCATGCACTTTTTTGCTCTTAAATGTAAATGAATCCTACATATAGTTTCATTGTGCTCAAGATTAAGGTCGAATTACATTCAGGTGCATTGCCATAGTTAGATTTTATTTCTTGCATTTGTGTTTCTATTAAAATTCCTATCCATTTTCGTAGTATACACTTGATATAAAGAAGAGACCAGCTTCTTAAAAATCTAGAGGTTGTTTCAAGTCACAAGTCCCACATCTTGAAACTTCCCATTGTTGATGTTAGAACAAGCACAATTTTAAATCATCAACACTCACTATAGTCCAAACTTTATGGTTACATGAATTTTTTGAATCAACACCAGAAGGTGTACACATATCCACTAGTGAACCTTTAGAGGTATCAATCCCACTATCTAAAACCACATGAAAATCCCTCATTCTTCCACCATCCTTAGTTACATATTTCATGGAATTCAGGAATGAAGTCACAACTTGAGGTTTACAAGTTTCAGTCTCCACCTCTTGATTAATTTATACAAATTATCTTATTATCTTTGTTGATGTGCTATCCAAAAAAAATTGTAAGATGATCAACACTTGCATCCTTGCACTAGGAATAAGTCACTTTATGCTTGGAACTAGGGAAAAAAGTGACCAAATGTCCAATTTTGACGCAGCTACAACATCTAAAGGGAATCTCCTCATATTCTAAGGATTGAATCTAGCACAGAACTTTGACCTTTTATTCAATGCATGTTAGAATTTATTGACAAATATATAAAAAACCAAGAGTCCAAGTAAAGGTGGTGTGGGAAAAATTATAGTTAGAATCATCTATGTCCAACATATTACCCAAAGAATCACCAATGTCCAATAAGTAAGATTTAGCCTAAAACTAAAGGGGAAGATAAGGTAGGCAAACCCAAATGGGTCTAATGGAAAGGTCTTTGAGAAGAGAGTTAAATTTACAAAACCAAAGCTTCAAAAATAGGAGGTGTTGATCCTAGCTTTGAGATTTGACCTTAAAAACCTTGTTACAATATGCAAGACTATCAAAAACCAAAATAAATAAAACTCTAGGACAAGAGTAGAGTTCAAATTTGTCCTCCATTAATGACCACCATGAATTAGAGACCCACTAATGAAGACAAGGTAGGGTTGTCCAAAAATTATCAAATCTACACACTAAACCCCTAACTATAAACCAATCCTCATGTAGCCTTTATAGCATTCAAATGCTTGAAAATGGAATTCATTGTCTTCCCCACCTAAGGAATAACTTTGTAAAAATATTCGGCCCTCAAAATAAAATTAGCCTCATAGATCAGACTTACCACACATGGAGCATCTCCACTAGGGGAAAAAGGGAAATATAGATCACCAAAAACCTATTGGAGGGTTTAGATAACTAATAAATTTGTGAATACCCTAGGAAATCCATTGGGCCCCCACCCTACACAACCCCTATGTCCTTATCATCGCCTAAGAAATTTTTGGTCCACATGTTTGCCAAGGAATTCCCAATACATAGTGGAAGTAGAACCACTTTCCTAGACTATCCATCCAGGATCGATAAAACCCTAGATTGCCAAATATCTTGTGTGAGGATCTATAGAAATATCCAAAATTAGATTTAAATATTTCTTATTCCAATTATATTTGTTTGTTTTTACTTATGTAAGTATTTATTAAAAATAGTAAATTACAATTTTTGAGTTGTTTATGCAATAATTTTATGATAAAGAACATGTTTTTTCATATTTTTGTATGAAGAATAAAAACATCTAATACTTTTGATAATAAAGCCAAAATGACCCAAATATTAAAGAAAAATACTTACTGGGGAAGTAGGATTTGATACTGTTCAATAATATGTGATTTTACCAATATGTTTACTATATTTTGAATTAGAATTAATCAATTTGAATAGAAATAAACTAATATAAATTGATATACAATAAGGTATAATAAAATAAAAAACTTTAAATAAGCTATAAATAATGAATTCCAAAAGGGGAAATATGTACATAGCTTGCAATTTGACTGTTTGTTGAATATACAAGATATTAAGAGATTAGGTGTTAAGTAATTATAATTTATGCACAAGAAACAAATGGACATTAAATGCAAAATGGGAGAATAGGTTAAGATGATAACCAAACTAGCCTCAGAAAACCCTGTATAACTAATCATTTCCTAAGTAGCCCAAATGGGCCTTATGTCGATGTAGTTCACTCTCCTAGATGTGTGTAAGTAATCATAGATTCTCTTTTACCTATGAATATCCTTAACACAATCATGTGAATGATGTATTTATTCCTAGGATCTATATAAAAATCAATTATTCAACACATAAAACATTGTATTTATTTTGATCATTGAGAGTAAGTGAAGTTTCATTTACAAGAGACCTATATAAATAGACTTTTGTATTTGAATTTAAGGACTTAGTGGAATGCAAAGGGACCTACTCACAATAAAAAATGTTTATAAAAATTAATTTTATTGACATATAGACTCAAAACCTTCCACAAGCTATGTTGGGATAAGTTCGCATTACAAGATAGGTCTATAGTGCATCCTTGCCCATGTAAGGAAGACTTGTCAAAAAGACCCGAAATGAATAAAGAGAGACATATATATATATATATATATATATATATATATATATATATATATATATATATATATATATATATATATATATATTATGTATCCCCTAGATAAAAAATGGGAAGATAAAATAATGACATAAATGGAATTTTAAGAAGATTACAAGAGAGAGAAATAAGCCTTGAGACACAACATACTAGTGAGCCATTCATTTGTCAACAATAATCTAAATAAGCATAGTTATGTAAAAATGTGTATTTTGAATAATTTTGTACCAAATTTGGGTGTCTAAACCCATATATATAAATTCCATTATTAGTAAATATCATTTCCATATAACACGTGTATAGTATGAGTGATTAGAAAAATGTTTATAAGATATGTAACTCAACATGGTAGAAAGGTTGTGGATAGATACATGTTGAAGTGTTTATGGATAAAAAAGAGATGCCCCCAACTTAGAAAGGTTTTTGGGTAATTAGAGAATCCTAAAATCAAAGAAATATGTGAATTTATGTCATGCATCATACTAAAATATCTCATGAGAAGCAATGTGTATTTAAAATTGAAATACGTTATTTACCTAACATAGAATAAATAATATATGTAGATAAGTAAGTTATTTTAACCTTTTAGGACTTAGTGAATGTAAATCTTGTCTTTTAAAGAGCTTAGTAGACTAAATCAAGAAAATAATATGCAATAAATATAACTACTAATTTATTTTAGAATTTATTAGCTTTGACTTTTCTAAAAATAGTAATAAATAGTGTAAAAACTTAGCTAGAAAATCAGTGAGACAAATGATTTGGGTGGTGAAAAATGAGGTGGAAGCTAGTTTTAATGTCATAAACTATATCTCAGTGTCATAACCCCTCTTAGACAGTAGCACCATAATTGTACAAATCACTATTATTATAAAAGTGGTAGTGGTGTCCTAATATTGGAGATAGTGTCCTCTATGTAGGAATATCTCAAGATTTTGAGTGCACCTGTGTTTGGATCTATGAGGTTTATTATTGCATGCATGAGTATTTAAACCTTGTATTTGTACTATAATAATTTATTTATTTAGATAAATCTAATCCTCCATATAGCAAAGGCATCCATTATCATGATCTAAAAAGTGTGTTTGTTAGTAGGGTAGGCTGGACATCTTCAACACCCCACTATGAAGAGAGTTGACTATATATCAATGCTCTAAGGAGGGATCAAGCCCAATGTATTTATCCCCACCTAAGTGTTGGTATAATTTCAAATGATGTTAGTGCCTTAAATGTGCTTGAGACTGGAAATTTAGATAATCTGAGATTAGAGCTATTCTAGATGGTAGTATGAAGAATTAAAGTATAATAGTGATTGATAACCTTAATTGTGCTCAATTTGTTTAAAGTTTGAATGTGTATTTTGCATCTAGTTTCCATATAATATTTATAGGGATAGAAGTCATGTATTTTTACTATTTTAATGCTTGTATAGGTGATAAAAGATGTCTAGGCTGACCATATGAGGTTTTAGTTTTGAAAAGATATATGTTTGGGAAAATATAGAGTAAAGGACATTACCACCATTTTGGGTACACTATCACCTTGTGGCGCTAGTGTTCAGTTGGTAGAACACTAGGCATGAAGGTTTGAGATCAAGAAATTAGGGTCTGAGACCATTTTAGGGATGACTAAGGATGTATGTGGCCTACAAAAAGGTTGGATATGTGTGATAATAGGCTCTAAGATAGGTCTAAGGATAATCTAGGAATATTTAGTCTCAAGTAGCACTCTTAGCACTCAAATACCATGTTTGAGTGATTGAATTCCCCCCCCCCTTTATTATATAAATGTATCAAATAAAAAAGACTATGATAAAGAAAAAATAAGTGTACTTAGACTTATTTAAGAGGTGAAGCTAGGTTTAAGTATATGAAGTTGGGTCTAAGTATGTGAAACATGCATAAATTAGTCCTTAAGAGATATCAAAATCAAAAGACTAAACTAAGTAAATAATTAAAACTAAGTAAAGACTGAGTAAAGAGATAGGAAAGAGGAAAGGAATGAATACACCTCATTAGGTACGTAAACCAATGTATAAATTTGGTGACTCCCTATGTGTGTGCATGTATATAGTGATCAATCAGTGAATAGATTGATTAATTTGATAGCTTGCTTAATCCTCATGTGTGGGTGGATCAAGAACTCAATCTAGTTTTGACTCCATCATTACCCACCCCTACTTGGTGGATCAGGACCTATGAATAGCTTGGATTGGACTGATAGTGTGTACAATCCTCTCATGTAGTTGGCTCAAGAAATTAATTATGTTATGAAGCCATTATTTCCCACCCATGTGTAGTAAATGCATCTAAAACTAAACTACATGAAGTATTACAAATGTCTAACTAGGTATCTCTAACTCAGTATGTCAGCTTTATGACCAATCAAGTACATTAGGTGGCTTTGGGCCACTCGAGAATGGCAACCACTACAGATGGATTAAGGCATGAAACTAATGTGCAACCTAAAATATGATGTTGATTGTATGCAGCATAGAGAGAAACTTGGAATTTATCATTCCATCTGATCAATCAGTGTGCAAATGAGCATATAAAAATAATGTGTTGCACACATGCCCTTAAATCTGATATCTAAGCATATGGATTCTGGACTGAGTTGTAATAAACTGTATCTAGGTATCTAAATTGAATATGGGAATGGTCATGTCATGCATGATGCCAAAAATATTAGTAAACTAATATGAATATGATCTAAACTAGTATTAATCTGAGCAAAACTAAGTATAACTGATAAATCTATAACTGAATATGTGCAACCTTATACTGTACCTAATGTACTTTTCTATCCAATCTAGGTTTTTATAAAACTAAGGCTACTAGACAATAGTGCCATGTCTTGGATAGTAGCATATTTTTGAAAATGTGGCACTAGTTTCCCAATTTGGGTGCTAGTGTTCTTCTGATTTGATTTTTGTGCAACTATACTGATTTTCGGGTCACTATTTTTCCACTATATTTTGTTTAGTCTGATTTTATATAATTAAGCCTTTATGCTAAAAAATATATTGTAAATAAAATATAGGATCTTGATATCTATGACAAACCCATGTGAATACCCCCTCTTTTAATGGGAGTTGTTGAACTTGTGCAAGAACTATCCTCAAAATAAAAATCTCTACAAAATGTGTGTTAGCTAGAGCATATATAATATTTGCATAATAATCCAATATTGTGCATACATAACATGAGAATGTAATATAATATGATCATTAAAATGTAATGTAAGATGTATATCATGTTTACCATTTCATAAGGGTGTTAATATAGATATAACAATGTATATAACAATAAATCTAAGTAAAATTGGGTAGCTACCTAGGGGGATGGGGCATGATGTCCATCATAGCACCCAAGTAGGAAGGGTAACATGTATGAGGTCCCTCATGGCATCAAAAATTAGAGTGTGTAAAAATAAAGAGACAAGCATCATGGCCATGATGCATAAAATAAAATATACATATAAAACATGAGTCACACAGAGTAGGCCAAGAGGCCACAATACAAGAGACATGAACACATGCCATTAAATTTGAGAAAATAAGACATATAAGAACATGTTAAAATGTACACACACACAAAAAACAAGCAAGTTTTATTATATACACATAAGTAAATGTTTAAATATCCACATACATAATCAAGAAGACACACAAAAAAACATGAGCACATGTCCAAAGCATACATATTGTGAAAATAAGTGGCATAGAGCCAAAAAGTAATGGCATATTCAAATTCCATCAAATAGAAGAAGCATAAACATATAATCAAGTCTAAACTAAGAAATGTAAAAATGAAAACATGCATGAATATGTAATGTAAATATGTGTAAGAATGAGGATGTACATATGTTGAGTCTAAAGTAGTAATAGATGGCAAAAAAACTGGGTAAATGTAGTATGATCAATATCAAGATATAACAATGCTAAATTTGTGATGTAGAGTGTGAAATGATAGAACCTAATAATCAAAACCATGTATAGGGTATCCCCAAGTGAGTGAATGTATCAAGTGGAGATCTCGTGTATTGGTGTATATGCCCCTAGTGGGTAAATAGTAGCAAGTCTAGATCAGTGTAGTGGACCTGAGTCTTGTAATAATCTACAAGCACTCGACAAGAACAAGTGAAACATATGTGTATGATAAAATTGACTATACTAAGATAGATAACATATGCAGTGTCTAGAAAATATAAGAAGTTAAATATAACAATGCATATAATCTATAATTTTGTATTTTTTGTGTAATTATTTGAATATTTTTGTATTTTTTATATATTGTATTATTTTTGTATTTTTTGGATATAAGCTATGTATGAACAACATAAAAATTAACTATGTACAAGGAGAAAGAGAGAAGGATAACATGTACAAGAAGAGAAGAACAATACTAACTGATGAGTCTCATGGGAGACTCACTATCATTATGGCATGTGGCAAAAGTAAGAATAGTAATATCTTGTGTAGTGTGAATGTTATACTATAGTTGAATGGTGTTGCAGTATGAATTTGAGTATTTTTCATCACTAGAATCATAATAACCTAGAATGCTAGAGGGAATTTTCTCATATGGTGGATTTTACTTTTTTGAATCATGTTTTGGAATATTGATTGTGATTTTACCCTTGTAAACTATGCTTATTGTAGGCATATGGTGCTCTTGAGGCTCTTTTACTAGAAAGATTTTTTTTAGAATGCTTATTATCTTAGCATGATTTTGATTTTGCAACTTAAGTTCTTTATTTTTTGTGACATTTTATGTGCATCTTGACATGTTCTTGATAAACTATATTTGTGAATGATCTACCTTTGTATGTTTAATAAATCACAAAATTTATTGACCAACATTATCAACTACTAGATTAAGAGAAGGGATGCCTTCGGCTTGCTTACCCAAAATTTGACCATGATAAACAAATTTTTATAGATATTTTTGACTAAGCCCATACTGATTTGAAATTTGATCTGCATTTTAAAGAGGTAAATTTGCATCTTTTTCTTGTTTTACCTATGGTTATTGTATTGTTTTTTATTTGGATTATGCTTTGTGAACCATTTGTTGTTTTAAGTTATGTTTTGATAACCATTTTTGTATTGTTTCTAAATTTGAGCTTTTTTGAATTTTTAAATGTTCCATTGTATGTTGTTTGGATGATGTATCATTATTTGAGTCATTTGCGTCCATTATCTATTGTATTTTATTTTTCAATGTTAAACATAAATCAATGTGGTGCCCATGCATTCTATGATATGCACAATAATATATGGATCTCCTCACTGGGTGTAAAGGAGTTAGGTTGATCAAATTAGCTTTAATAATATCCCTTAGTATCTCACTTGAACTCTTATTGGATCTTTGAATATTTTTTGAATCACTAGTTGTAGATGTACTTTGTTGTGATTTATGATTTGGATATGAAAGAGTGTTAGGCATAACCTTGCTAGGTATAGACGCATATACATGGTTTATGTTAGCATATTCTAAAGGTTGTGTACATGTAATGTGATTTTTCAATAATGTGATATGTTCACTTAATAACTAATTTGATTTTGTAAATCTTGTTGTCTCCCAAAAATAACAGTCATTTTTGGGACAACATTTGAATTATTTTGGTCCTACAGACCAAAATTGTATCTTCCATTTTCAAAATTTTGTCTTAGATATTCAAATTTCTCATTTTTAGAGCTTTTCAAAAAATCTACAAACTTTGCAAGTCAAGTTCAATGGATTTTACATGTTGATTTCTATAGACTTTGTATTTTCAATTTCTACATGTAGTTTCATTTATACAGGTTCAAAGACTTTTGCAGGCGGTTTTCAGTTAAAAGAATTGATTTTCAACATTTGTTCATTTATTGGGATTGTTTCAGTGCATTGGTTCAAATAGAAATCTCCATCGGCAAACATCAGCAACAGGTTCAACATTTGGTTCATCCTCTGGTTCAACGTCTTTTGTTTCAAAGGATTGGTTCAAAGCCTAAGTTCAATCAGAAATCTTCATCAGCAAGCATCTGAGTACAAAAAGAGACTTGAACCATTGAACCATTGAACCATTTTGGTTCAAAGGTTCAACGGGTTCAAGGTTCAACAAGTTCATGTTTGGTAAGAGTTAAGTGCTTCAAAATGGTTCAAAGTTCATTCACTTCAATTGGTTCGTTAGCTTCAAGGACATTTGGCCAAATCATTCAATTGAACCATTGAACCATTTTGGTTCAAAGGTTCAACGGGTTCAAGGTTCAATGACAGGTTCAACCAAAAGAATAGATCAATGGTTCAGTTCAACCAAGCAGTTCAATGCTTTATTTCATTCAGTTAGTTCATTCTTTTAGTTCATCTTTTGGTTCAACATCTACAGGTTCATCAACAGGGGCTCGGTGCGCTTCATTAAACCATTGAACCGGTTCAATAGATTGGTTCAATGGATTGGTTCGATCAAATGGTTCAACTGTTTGTTTCAAAGGCAAGTTCAACATCTTGGTTCAATGCTTAGTTTATCGACTTATTTTATTCATTGAACCATTGGATTGAACCATTTTGGTTCAAAGCCTTGGTTCAACCGATTGGTTCAACGTTCAAGTTCATTGCATGGTTCATTGGCTATTGGTTCAAAAGGACTTGGCGCGCTTCATTGAACCTTTGAACCGGTTCAACTAATGGTTCATCGGCCAAGTTCAAAGGGACAGTTCAATGCTGAAAAGGAATTTTTTGAAGGACAATTGCCCTTGTGGAGGACACTTAATTGACCAAAACACCCTTCAAATTTTCAAAAGAAATCCAAAGACTTGTACAAAAATACTTGGCGGAATTACTCGTGGGGAGCTTTCAAGTCAAACACCTGGGAATTTTCCCTGGGTATTTGTTTACGAGAATAAAGCCTGGGGAAACATTTGCTCATGACGACTGTCAAAACAAAAGCCTAGGGAAATATTTGTCTGTGGAATTGATAAAACAAAGGGTTGCCGAATGACCCCGAAGGGCAAGTGCTCTTACAGGGGATTCTCAGCAGCCAAAATAAAGGGCTCGACAAGGATCATTTCTCAAAGCCCAAATGGGTATATCCAATTCAAAAAAATACTAAGCATAAAGCCAAAAGCCGAAAGAAGACCAAGAGGTGACGCCCACAAAAATGTCAAATTCAGCATAGCCGACTAGCCGTTGGAAGCATATTGACGGGCATGTAAATGTCAATTTTAAAGACAGTAAAATAGCCTTTGATTTATAGACCCGAATGCATTTCCAGAATTTAAGACAAAAACTAGCTGAAAGCAAGGAAAGGTAGAACAATGGATGGTACAGGACTTGATTCAATCAATCTGGAGAATGATGAAGACAAGATCAGACTGACAGCTGGATATTGAAAGTTGTAATCTTTCAATTGCGTAGCTTGTTCATCTACATTGAAAAGATCAAATGGGTAAAAGGCCCCAAAGTTTTAGCTAGTCTTCCTAACATTTCCCAATGCATCATGATGTATTACTGTTCTCAAGTCCTTCTCGAAGTGGATATATAAGGGACTTTCTTTCATTGTAAAAAGGATCTTCTTTTTGACAATCTGAAAGAAACTCTGCCAAAATTGAGAAGCATCATTGAGACTTTGTGCTCAGTCTGTTAATCATATTCTGTTAATAAAAAAAGGGACTTTTTTAGACTTTGTGCTATGATATCTTTTCTATTTCATTAATTTAATAAGCAGGATTAGTAAATTAGTTAGGAAGGTGTCCTGAAGAATCAACTATGGAGAGACTTTGTGCCCCCATAGCTGCCTTTAGTGTGTTTGCTTTTTTCATTGTTGTGTAAAGAACTTTGAGAAGACTTTGAGCTTTCATTGCCCTTTGTATATCACTCTTGAGTATTTCAGGTGCAGACTTTGTGTTGTGTCTTGATTTGTTGGTTCTCATACTCCCAATTATGCTCTACTTTAATTTCCAAGAGTATTCTTGGGGCTGGCTGAATAGTTTTTCCTGAAAGAAGAGGAGAGCTGTCTGTCATTCCCTTGAATTTTTCCTTTATTTTGCATACATCATCTCTGAAGAAAGAGAGATGGATGTCTGGTCCTACCCTTGAGTATTATTATTTTATATTTGTACATATACATAGCATATCCATAGGGAACCTCCCCTTGATGAGAGGAGAGAACAATCTCCTTCTGATGTGATAAACTTACACATTAGGATGACTAATCTTCTTGCTTTGGCTGATAAGACCTATTTTGTTTACCAGTACACTGATAGACAAAATATTCAACCAATAGTTTTTGGTGACTTCGTTGGAGATATATTGAATATTATCCATTTATAGTCTATCCATTCCATTCACCTCCACACCATGAATAAGAATGCACAATTTAAAGCCTCAAGCTTTAACTGAAGAAAAATCAAATATTTTCCATTTTTGTTTTACAATCTGGCAGATTCAAGATATACACGAAGCCAAAGGGCTAAAGGTGTCGTTGATCCTGTGTTTGAGTTGGTACAACAAAGTGATTTTGATCTATTTCCTTCACCATCTCGTCTCCAACGAACCAAGAGCTTCCCTCCTACTAAATCCAGATCTCCATTACCAGACGAAGTATCTACTTCTACTATTGATAAAGTTGTGCCTATAATTACCCCTTTGAGATTTGTTATCCCTCCTTTTCAGTATCCTATAATGGCAGTTCAAGGCCCCTGGGGTAATGCTTTTGGCCCTCTCAATCTTACTCCTCTGCATGAGCTTCCACGTAGTTCTAGGAAGAATTTCCTTAAATTCTATGGTGATGGCAAAGTTCATCCTGATGAACACATTGCAGCATTCAATATAGCTTGTGGAGTAATCAGAGTAGAGTTTGAAGATGTAGCAGTCAGACTTTTTGTTGAAACACTACAAGGCCCTGCTGCAGATTGGGTTTACCATTTACAAGCTTGATCTGTGGCTGATTGGAATACTTTGAAAGCTAAGTTTGAAGCTAGATTCAAACCTGCAGAAGATGCACATACACTTCTAGCTCAACTTACACAAATGAAAAAAGAGCCGCATGAGCCTATGAGAGACTTCATAGCTAAATTTGACAAGTTGAAAAACAAAATTCCTATGATTGCCAGACCTACAGCTGAGAATCTTAAATGCTTTTTCATTAATTCTCAGCTACCTAAAGTTAGTTTCCTCTTGAGATGTGCTGGCCAAATAGATCTCGCTATAGCTCAACTTTTGGCCACCTAAGCAGAAGATGATCTCATCTTAGCAGGGAAAATAAGAAGAGATCCCAATAGAAACAAAGCTTCATCATCTTCTAAATTTGCATCTACAAGCACCATAAATCCAATGGTGCAAAAATTAGCAAATGAACTCCTTGCCCTCAAAAAGCAAAAGGCTCAAGGAATGTCTTCTGCTCTTACATACAAAAGGACATTCCTAAATTAGTCATATCAGGGAAATGTTGCCAGAAACTAAGGACAACAAAATCGCCTTCCTCCTCAACAAGGAAAACTTGCCTTGGAAGCTCCTCTAACTAATTCAACAATGGGATATCTTGAGATAGAATCAAAATTTTCTTATCAGCCTAAATTAAATCAAGAAAATGATGTTGATATCATTGAAGACAGTCAAAAAGAATCAGCTGGTGACTCCCACATTGGTTTCTTGAATTATCAAGATGAACCCAGAAGCAAAGGAGAAGCTTTAGATGGATCATATGTAGTGTTTACCAGGTCTAAGAATCAATCAGCCCAGTAAGCTGATAAAGAAAAGATAGAAGAACAACCACATCCAGCAGTCACAATTGTCAAGCGTGGGATAGCTCTGCCCTTTCAACCAAAAGATCCGATCATTACTCAAAAAGTAAATACATCTGTTGTGCCTTCCCCTTCTACTTCTAATTCACAAACCAACCCACCTCCCATCCCTTTGAAAACTCAGAAAGCTGAAGTACCTCTCTCTATACCTAGCTCAATTCAACCATTTGACATAATTGATCATGTCAAAAAGACAAAAATATAGATGTCTAAATTTGAGTACTTGCAGTCTAATCCAGATCAACTGAACAAGCTGGTCCAATATGTTAAAAATTAGACCGTCCCTACAAGACAAAAGGCCAAAAAAATAACTTTTGATTCTTCAATAAATATGCCTATTCCAAATAATCTGATTATTACTCCTCTAGCTACTCCTGGAAAAATAGAACTCTTCTATGTTTCTCTATTAATCAATGACCACAAGCTGAGTAATTGTATAATAGACTCAGGTGCATCTGACAATGTCATGCCTGCCAAAGTCACTGAGTCTCTTGGTCTCACATTGACCAAGATGTTTGGCAGATGTTTCTCCATGGAGAACAAGCAAGTGCCATTGCTGGGGCAAATCAAAGATGCCCAATTTGCATTCGTAGCCTTTCCAGACAAGAGGATTAAAATGACTATATTAATAGTTGACGTCCCAGCATCTTATGGCATTTTGCTTGGATGAAATTTTTGTAAAGACGTAGGAGGAGAACTGAACATGGATCTATCTGAGGCAAGGATTCCTGTCCAAGGCATGATGAAGAGATTACTTCTTAAAAAAGAAGCAATGTATGTAGTTACCAAGACGTCAGCTCTTGAAGCTCAAATTCTCTTTGAATCCGCAGGTATGGGCAATTAATTTTTATATACAGATCATGAAGAAAGACCCTCCATCTCTGATGAGGGAAAGTCTGAAGCAAAGACAGTGTCTGATGAGATTTGAACTCTAGAATTTGATGGTAGTTGTTCCTCTACTGGTTCTAGAGCTAGAATTGTCTTAATATCTCCTCAAGGAGATATGTTCCCTTCATCCTATAAGTTGAAATTTAGCAACACAAATAATATGGCTAAATATGAATCCTTGTTGCTGGGCATGAAGGCTGCTCAAGAAAGAGGCGTCAAATTTCTTCATGCTAAAGGGGATGCTGAATTAGTGGTCTGTCAAGTGAGAAATTCATATCAGACCAAGAATGAGAGGCTACGCCATTACCGTAATATTGTTTGGGACTAAATTGAAAGCTTTGATGCTTTCAACATTTCTTCCATTCCAAGAGAATCTAATGATAGAGCTGATACACTTGATATTTTAGGAACTCTTTTAGTTCCTCATTCTGATTTTAAAGAAGATAAATATACCATTGAGTTGATATATAGACCTAGTGTTCCTGACAATGCTGATAATTGGCAAATTTTCAATGATGATAATCAGATCATTGCTTTTTTGGAACAAAAAGACATTTTTGAACAGCTGTATTTTGAAGGCAGAGAATCTTAGAAGTCTGAATTAATTTTTGAATCTAATTCAGATGTAAATGAAGAGTTTCTACAGCTAAAAGGAAATAAAATTCCTAAAGGCCTGGTTTCTCTTGAAAAGCTATTCGACAAGCATGATAGATTCATCAAGCAACAACAGACAGATTCAAATTTCTCTCAGGGATTTGACCAAGTGAATCTGACCAACGAAGAAAATCCAAAAATGGTCAACATTGGTAAGTGTTGTACACCTAAAGAAAAATTCAAATTCACTTCTTTGCTCTGTCAATACTTTGATGTCTTGGCATATTCATATGAAGATCTGAAGTCTCTCAGACCTGATGAAATTTGCCATCATATTCCTCTTAAGGCTGATTCAATGCCTTACAAGCAGAAATGCAGACAATACAATCCAAAAATTTTAGGTACGATTATGTCTCAGATTTAGAAAATGTTAAATGCTAGAATTATTTTTCCAATCTATCATTCTACTTAAATTGTGAATATAGTTCCTGTAAGGAAGAAAAATAGATAAATTTGCATTTGTGTAGATTTCCAAAATCTGAATCAATCATCTCTGAAATATAATTACCCTTTGCCAATCATGGACCAAGTGCTTCAAATAGTAACAAGATCAGAAATGTTATCAATGCTGGATGGCTTCTCAGGCTATAATCAAGTTGAAGTTGCTAAAGCTGACCAACACAAGACTGCGTTCATCACGCCTTGGGGTACCTTTACATACAAAAGAATGCCTTTTGAATTAATAAATGCTAGCACCACCTTCCAGAGAGCTATGGACATGGCTTTCAAAGATGAAATTGGCAAATTCATAGTTGTATATCTTGATGATTTAATTGTCTTTTCAAAGCATTGATCTGATCATGTACACCATTTGCAACAAGTGTTAGAGCGCTATTGGCATAATGGTATTTCTTTGAATCCTAAAAAGTCTATTTTTGGAGTGACAGAAGGGAAACTCCTTGGACACATTGTGTCCAAAGAAGGCATAAAGATTGACTCAAATAGAGTCAAGTCTATCCAAGAGCTAAATTTGCCTGCAAGTAAGAATGTTGTTCACTCTTTCTTCATAAAAGTGAATTTCTTACAGAGATTCATCCCCGAATTTGTTGAGAAGACAAGACATATTGTAAACATGATGAAAGGAAAGACTACCTTCAGCTGGACCAAAGAAGGCAAAGCAGCATTTCAAAATATCAAGGTCGCTATTGCTCATGCCCCTACCTTGGTTTACCCAGATTATCATAGAGATTTCATTATATACAGCTATGCGTCTAAGCATACTCTTTCAGCGATTCTTGTCCAACAAGACAAAGAAGGTATGGAATCCCCTATTTCTTTCATGAGTTGCCCTCTGAAAACTCATGAAATAAAGTATTTGAATATAGAAAAGCATGCCTATGCCTTGGTAAAAGAAGTCAAACACTTTCGCTTCTATATTCTAAATTCACATATTACTGCCTTAGTTTTTGACAACACAGTCAAATCTATATTAACTCTGTAAGAGTTTGGCACAAAGAGAGGTAATTGGATTGCAAAAATCCAAGAATTTGATCTAGATATCAAGCCAACAAAGCTGGTTAGAGGTAAAAGCCTTTGTCAATTAATGGCTAACAATAAGCCAGAAGATACACAGCGTGAAGACGCTGAAGTAGACAATACGCCAATAGTCCTTTTTGTTTCTACTACCAATGAATGGTATTCAGATATTGCCTATTTTATAACTTATAGAGAATGTCTTGCTCATTTGTCTTACAAAAAGAGGAGAACTATCAGATTGAAAGCTGTTAATTTCATCCTTTGGGACAACAGCCTGTACAAAAGAAACATAGATGGAGTTTTCCTTTGCTGTGTAGATAAAAAATAGCAGACCCAGCTCTTGAAATCTTTCCATAATTTAGCATGTGGAGGATTTTTTTCCCCTATGACTGTTCACAAAATTCTGTGAGCCAGGTATTATTGGCCGACTCTTTTCCAAGATGCACATAAGTGGGTAAGGAAATGTGAACTTTGCCAACAATTTGTTGGAAAACCCAAGTTGGTTGCTCTACCTCTCAAGCCAGTAATCATAGAGGAACCTTTCCAATAGTGGGGACTCAATTTTATTGGGACAATAAATCCATCTTCAAGTACTGGACATGATTATGTCCTTACAGCGACTGATTATTTCACTAAGTGGGTAGAAGCAATCCCGACAAAGCATGCTACTTCAAAAGTTTTATGCAACTTCCTAAAAGAGAATATCATTTCCAGATTTAGAGTTCCACTCAAAATTGTTAATGATAATGTAGCTTGTTTAACCTCTCAATAAATCACGCAATTCTATTTTTAGTATGGAATTATGCTCTCTCATTCTTTTTATTATTTTCTGCAAGGGAATGGACAAGCTGAGTCCAACAATAAAAATTTGGTAACTATTATCAAGAAACTTGCAGATGATAATCAAAAGAGCTGGCATAAAGCATTGGTGGACACTCTGTTGGCTAACAGGATCATGCCAAAAAGGGCAATTGGTATGTCTCCTTTTCAACTTCTCTATGGGACTAATGCTGAGATACCAATCACTTTAGAGTTACCAGCATTAAAATTGGCAAAGGCCATTGAAGATCAGATATATGAGAGTTCTCTTGACAAAAGAATCATGTGCCTGACTCAGCTGGAAGAACAGAGAACAATGGTAGTGGATAGAATTGTTGTTCATCAAAGTCTGGTAAAGAAACTTTTTGATCAGAAGGCCAGAAATCATGATTTTTAGATTGAAGATAAAGTCCTACTTTGGGACAAAAGAAGAGAGCCAAAAGGGATGCATGGAAAGTTTGACTCCCTTTGGAGAGGCCCATTCATAATTCATCAGCAATTGGGTGAAAACAGCTTTTTGTTGAAATACCAAGATGGCACGCTCTTTTCTCTGCCCCATAATGAGCAGCATCTAAAACACTTCAATTCTTGAAGTATCAGATCATTACCTCTGTATATACGTATATTTGTGCAGTTTTAAATTTTGTTTTGTTTGTTTTCATTTTTGATGTCTTTCATTTCTGGAAAGCATGACTCTGCAACCCAATGGCATACTTGAAGACACTGGAGATTTTGAATTCTACTCCTTTCAATTCATTTTGCAATTGACAAAAGTTCCCTAACTGGAGCCAGCTATTGTCTCCTAAAAATAACAGTCATTTTTGGGACAAAATTTTAATTATTTTGGTCCTACAGACCAAAATTGTATCTTCCATTTTCAAAATTTTGTCTTAGATATTCAGATTTCTCATTTTCAGAGCTTTTCAAAAAATCTACAAACTTTGCAAGTCAAATTTAATGGATTTTACATGTTGATTTCTATAGACTTTGTATTTTTAGTTTCTATAGACAGTTTCATTTATACAGGTTCAAAGACTTCTGCAGGCGATTTTCAGTTAAAAGATTTGATTTTCAAAATTTGTTTATTTTTCGGGATTATTTTAGTGCCTTGGTTCAAATAGAAATCTCCATCAACAAACATCAGCAACAGGTTCAACATTTGGTTCATCCTCTGGTTCAACATTTTTTGTTTCAAAAGATTGGTTCAAAGGCTAAGTTCAATCAGAAATCTTCATCGGCAAGCATCTGAGTACAAAAAGAGACTTGAACCATTAAACCATTTTGGTTCAAAGGTTCAATGGGTTCAAGGTTCAACAATTTCATGTTCGATAAGAGTTAAGCGCCTCAAAATGGTTCAAAGTTCATTCGCTTTAATTGGTTCATCAGCTTCAAGGACATTTGTCAAATCATTCAATTGAACCATTGAACCATTTTGGTTCAAAGGTTCAATGGGTTCAAGGTTCAATGATAGGTTCAACCAAAAGAACAGTTCAATGGTTTAGTTCAACCAAGCAGTTCAACACTTTATTTCATTCAGTTAGTTCATTCTTTCAATTCATCTTTTGGTTCAATGTCTATAGGTTCAACAATAGGGGCTCGGCGCACTTCATTGAACCGGTTCAATAGATTGGTTCAACAGATTTGTTCGATCAAATCGTTCAACTGTTTGTTTCAAAGGCAAGTTCAACATCTTGGTTCAATGCTTAGTTTATCAGCTTATTTTATTCATTGAACCATTGGCTTGAACCATTTTGGTTCAAAGCCTTGGTTCAACCGATTGGTTCAACGTTCAAGTTCATTGCATGGTTCATTGGCTATTGGTTCAAAAGGACTTGGCGCACTTCATTGAAACTTTGAACCGGTTTAACTAATGGTTCATCAGCCAAGTTCAAAGGGATAGTTCAATGCTAAAAAGGACTTTTTCGACCTTGCGGAGGACACTTAATTAACCAAAACACCCTTCAGATTTTCAAAAGAAATCCAAAGACTTGTACAAAAATACTTGGCAGAATTACTCGCGGGGAGCTTTCAAGTCAAACACCTGAGAATTTTCCCTAGGGATTTGTTTAAGAGAATAAAGCCCAAGAAAACATTTGCTCGCAATGACTACCAAAACAAAAACCTGGGGAAATATTTGTCTGCGGAATTGATAAAACAAAGGGCAGCCGAAGGACCCCGAAGGGCAGGTGCTCTTACGGGGGATTCTCGGTGGCCAAAATAAAGGGCTCGACAAGGATCATTTCTCAAAGCCCAAATGGGTATGTCCAATTCAGAAAAGTACTAAGCATAAAGCCAAAAGCTAAAAGAAGACCAAGAGGTGATGCCCACACAAATGTCAAATTCAGCATAGCCGACTAGCCGTTGGAAGCATATTGACGGGCATGTAAACGTCAATTTTAAAGACAGTAAAATAGCCTTTAATTTATAGACCCAAATGTATTTCCAGAATTCAAGATAAAAACCAGCTGAAAGCGAGGAAAGGCAGAACAATGGATGGATACAGGACTTGATTCAATCAATCTGGAGAATGATGAAGACAAGATCAGACCGACAGCTAGATATTGAAAGTTGTAATCTTTCAATTACGTAGCTTGTTCATCTACATTGAAAAGATCAAATGGGTAAAAGGCCCCAAAGTTCTAGCTAGTCTTCCTAACATTTCCCAATGCATCATGATGTATTACTGTTCCCGAGTCCTTCTCAAAGTGGTTATATAAGGGACTTTCTTTCATTGTAAAAAGGATCTTTTTTTTGACAATCTGAACGAAACTCTGTCGAAATTGAGAAGAATCATTGAGACTTTGTGCTCAGTCTGTTAATCATATTCTGTTAATGAAAACAAGGGACTTTTTCAGACTTTGTGCTGTGATATCTTTTCTGTTTCATTAATTTAATAAGCAGGATTAGTAAATTAGTCAGGAAGGTGTCCTGAAGAATCAACTGTGGAGAGACTTTGTGCCCCCATAGCTGCCTTCAGTGTGTTTGCTTTTTTCATTGTTGTGTAAAGGACTTTGAGAAGACTTTGAGCTTTCATTGCCCTTCGTATATCACTCTTGAGTATTTCAGGTGCGGACTTTGTGATGTGTCTTGATTTGCTGGTTCTCATACTCCCAATTACGCTCTACTTTAATTTCCAGGAGTATTCTTGTGGCTGGCTGAATAGTTTTTCTTGAAAGAAGAGGAGAGTTGTCTGTCATTCCCTTGAGTTTTTCCTTTATTTTATATACATCATCTCCAAAGAAAGAGAGATGGATGTCTGGTCCTACCCTTGAGTATTATTATTTTTTGTTTATACATATACATAGTATATGCATAGGGAACCTCCCCTTGATGAGAGGAGAGAATAGTCTCCTTTTGATGTGATAAACTTACACATTAGGATGACTAATCTTCTTGCTTTGGCTGATAAGACCTATTTTGTTTACAAGTACGCTGATAGACAAAATATTCAACCAACAAATCTAATATTACTTTCTCATACTGATAATTTGATTCCTTAGAGTCTCACAAGTGCAAACCCTAGTTGTTTTTGATTGAATATGTAGGCACACACCCTATAGGGAATATGTATGAATAGGTTGAGTATGGATATTAGTGATAATGGTATAGGCTACTTCATCTTTTGGAGGAGTGATATCATGGCCCTGGTTAGATGGAAAGTAGATATCACCTGAATGAAGATATGAAAGAGAAGGAGATTATTTTGTATGCATAAGATATGACATTGAAACTCAAAACATAATTGTTAGCTTATATGATAAATCCTCTATATGTATAAGGGTTTGCTTGTTAATGGAATTCCACATAAGAGAACAATAACATACTAGAGATAGAATTAAATTTGACATACATTGCAATTGATATAAAACATCATTTATACATGTGTTTATGTCTTTTTTAAGATCATTCTGAATTAAAGGGGGAAAACATGCAGATGAAATTATTAAACTTTGAAACAAAAAGTGATATGCTTATTCTATCATTATTGTCATGATTATATCAAATAAAATCAAAAATATATATATAGATATGAAATCTGAATGCTAGAAATGTAACCCTAGGGTTAAAGTTTGGGGAATATTCAAAGTAAGTCAGATTTGCCAAATGTTTTAACCTTTTAGGACTTAGTGAATATAAATTATATGTTTGTTAAAGAGATGAGTAGAGTAAATTGGGGAAATATTATGCAATAAATACAACCACTAATCTATTATAGAATTGACTAGCTTTGACTTTTTTAAAAATAGTAATAAATAGTACAAGTAAGAACTTAACTAGAAAATAAATGAGATGAATGATTTAGGTGTTAAAAACTGATCTAAGTGATATAAACTAGATTCCTATGTTAGAACCCCTCATAGATAGTAGTGCCATACTTGGATAGTAGTGCCATACTTGGATAGTAGTGCCACTATTATAAAAGTGATGGTAGTGTCCTGATATTGGTGGTAGTGTCCTTTGTGCAGGATTGTCTTAAACTTTTGGTTTCACCTGTGTTTGGATATTTGAAGTTTGTTCTTATGTGAATGAGTCTTAAAACCCTATATTTTACCTATAATGACTAATTTAATGATTAAAACTTAATCCTTCATGTAGATATGGCATCTAGTTGGCATGAGCTAAAAAGTGTGTTTGTTAGTAGGGTAGGTTGGACATCCTCAACACCCCACTATGAATAGAGTTGCCTACATACCAATACTCTGAGGAGGGATCAAACTTGATATATTTTTCTCCACCTAAGTGCTAGTGAAAGTACAAGTGATCCTATTATGATAGTGTTATTTAGTGTCTTGAATGTGCTTGAGATTGAAAATCTAGATAATCTAAGCTTAGAGTTGTTGTAGATGGTGGTATGCAGAAGTAGGATTGAATATGGATTGATAACCTTAATTATGCTCAATTTATTCTAAGTTTGAATGTGTAGTTTGTATTTGATTTATATCTAGTGGTTAGAGGGTGAGAAGTCATGTATTTATATTTTTTTTATGCTTATGTAGGTGATAAATGATGTGTAGGTTAACCC
Source organism: Torreya grandis (assembly GCA_037957365.1). Lineage (NCBI taxonomy): Eukaryota > Viridiplantae > Streptophyta > Pinopsida > Cupressales > Taxaceae > Torreya > Torreya grandis. Next base: position 1,784,222 of record JARHVA010001255.1, read on the forward strand.
TAGAAAGTTTTAGTTTTGAAAATATATCCATTTGGGAAAAGATAGGGCAAATAACATTAACACCATTTTGGGTACACTAGTGCCATGTAGCGTTAGTGTCCTTGTGATGGCACTAGTGTCTAGATAGAAACACTAGGCATAAAGGATTAGGATCAGGAAATGAGGGTCTAAGACTATTTTAGGGATGACTAGGGATGCCTATGACCCGCATAAAAGCTGGATAAGTGTGATAAGAGGCTCTAGAATGGGTCTAGAGCTAAACTAGGGATACATAGTCTCAAGTAGTACTCTTAGCACTCAAATACCACTTTTAAGTGATTACATAAGCTATCAACATTTAAATATGCTTAGAGTAATCATATTTTGAATTTTTAAAATATTTTGAATTTTTTGAATTTTAGACATATATGAAATTTTTTTATTTTTTAAAATATTTGAAAAAATAATAATATTAAGCAAGTTATAATAGTGTCATAGATACAATTTAATTTATTTTGAATTGAATGAATCAAATTAATAGATCTAAATTATTGAAATTGATATACAAGAAATATACAAATCTAGAAGTAAAATATAGAATTTAAAGAATTAGAATTTTTCTAAAATAGTAAATGAATCAATAGATATGTAAACCTCTATCAAATAAATCTTATGTTGACTATAACTAGAAACTAATTGAAAATGTATGTGTAATTTATTCCTTCGAAAACAAAAATTCAAACTATGTTGGGATGAGGCTATACTATGAGGAAAAGGATGCATTTTGGACTTGTTTATTGACTACGGTTGTGTCTTGGTTGACTATGTAGCTATTTTTTATTTTGAATATGTGTGCATGTTTATGAGGGCTTAATGATTTTATGTGTGTACTGATTTACCTCATGAATACCTATAAAAGATAAAACTCTAGCTCTTGTACAATAAATACAATAGATATCAAATGCCAAAAGGGGTTAATATGGTTATGTGAATAACCAAGCCATCATTAGAAAACTTTTCATAATCTGAGTGTTTCTTACATATCTCAAATGGGCTTTAAGACAATGTAGTTCTCCCTCCTATAGTGAGTGTGTGATCCATAATAGTGTAACTATATAAATGTAACTAGAAGATTGATTGAAATGATTGACAATGGATGCCCTTCATCAAAAATAAATTGAATTCAAACTTGTCATATTATTGTTATAATGCAACATAATTAAGTTTGGAAAGAATAGTGATCCTTTACTTAGTGTGCAATAGAATTGTCAATGATTGCTAGATGTATTTTAAGAAGCCTTGATGTGCTTATATAAGGGAATAATGTGAATATTTATTCTACCCTACCTTGCTAAAATCATGGGAGGGGTTAAGTGTAATGTCTTAAATTTAAAAAGTTACCATTAAGGTGTGGGGTACAAGGTCACGCTAGTGGACAAAACCAAAATATGACCCTATCCATCCTAGCGTGACCTTGTCCTAAAAGGATAAAGACTATTGGAAAAAGTTTAACAGGTCATGTAAGTAGATTAGGGATGCCTGAATTATGTTTTAATTATTTTAAAGATAGTTCATAGAGTATGGAATGCTCCCATATATAGTTTAAGTTAGTTGAATGGTGAATAGTCCAAGCGAAGGAATGATGTCAACTTTAAACATTGTCAAGCATTTAATGTTAAATTTGAGTGTCTACATTTTCCCTCACTTTATTCTAGTGATGAAAATAGTGAAATTATCTAAGTAAACTAGATTCAAACTAAGTTGTGTATACACATTTATATTTTAATGCAAATCTTGATTGTGCAAGATGCTTTAATGTGAAACCTACAACAATGCCATTGAAATTAGTTATTATCCATATTTGAAAAATTAAAAATCTAAAAAATTTAAATTTAAGTTTTTTAAAAAAAGAAAGCAAGGAAAATATATGCCTGAAAGAGTATGCAATCTAATTTCCATGTAACTTGAAAATGGAGAAGTGATTTCTCCTTTATTAAGATATTTGGAGAAATTTTGAACCTATGGTGAATTGAGAGTGATCAAGTCTCAATTTAAAAACCATTGAAAGCTCTTGAATTGAAAATATTGTATGCTTCAACTCTCATTTGAATATGTAGAGTACTCTATAAAATAATTAAAGTGGCGAAACTATTAGAAAATGTTTATTAGCTATCACATGCATGATATTATAATGTTAGTGTATGAATAATGAGTTCTAACAAATTAAATATGTAATTTTGAGGAGAATAATAAGAGTTTTACATGTGATAAAACAACTCATTAGTAGATAGGTTTATGAGAAAGTTTATATGAGATAAGGTAGTGATTTATAGGATTGAAGATTGGTGTTGACTCCTATTTTTTAGGAGAATAATACACTATAAATTAATAACACTATATGAATACAATATGTTATTTGATATGTGCCCCTGAGTTGGCCTAATGGTGAATAACAAGTGCTCCCAAAAGGGAGGTCACATGTTCTAATCCTGCAGGGGGTAAAGTATGCACACCTTCATGAAAAGTATCCACATGCAATGGGTTAACCGGCTTGAAGTTTAATGTAATGGAGGTCAACAAGTGGATTGAAACTTGTGTTAAATGTGACAAGGCATTCCACCACCCATGGTTAGGGATAGATTCACCACTGGTTTGGGCATCCTGACTATAAAAATACTTGTACCTAAACTTTTCCAAAAGGACTTAGGGAGAGCAATGGAAGAGGTCAAATTAGGGTTACATAGTGATGAAAGAGGTCTTACAACGATGATGGAAGACTATCAAAATTGACCCAATAATGAACGATCAGATACAAGGGTTCAGTAGGGACACATGGTGAGGGAGCTTAAACCAATTTTTGATGAGGTGGTAGAAACACTCAAGGCAAAGTATGGATCTACAATGACGACGTGGATATCTATTTCTGTAAGGGTGTTTACAAAATCAGAAGAGAAGAAAGATAAAGATGGATCCAGTATAGTAGGATATTTATTGATGACAACAATATAGTTTCCCTAGGTGGTTGAGGCTATGGTAGCGTCTAAGGTGGGTCAAACATCTTCACCTGGAAGTCCAAAGGAGTGCAGTAGAGTGTCTATGGTAGTGAAGGCTTTTCAACTACGTGCTTCATATGCGGATGTAACATCTAGAAAGGGTAATACCTTTGGCAGACAAAGTAGAAGAGAATGCATGCTTTAGGCTAGATAATATGCACCAGAGTATTTCAAACACGTGATTGGGTCTTCCAGATGTTGATGTTGCAGAGAGGAATAGTTTCTAGATTATGATAAAATCTCTATAAGGTAATACTCTATCTTTGGGTAAAAGTATTTGATCTGGTGTTGGACTTAAAAAGATATTTAAAAAAATTGATCAGGAGTCCTAAGACTATGTAAAATCTGATTTACAAAGGAAAAGAGCTCTAGGAGTTCTTTCCTTTATCTTGTTATCAGATCTGCAAGGACTTCACCACTGTCATGGCCTCACGGTTGAAGGGGGTGTTGCTAGACCAACACAGGTTTCTTCCATGAAACTTTCATCTTTCAAGGAGGTAGTCAAAATAGTCTCACATTTGGTGAAAAGCTCTCCCCCTCCTTAAGTCTACATTATTGATCAAGCGAAGGAGGTCCCTTCTATGGAGATCTCAAACGAGGAAGTGGATGATTACTTTAACACTTTGGTGGAAGATGTAGTCATTTATAGATTTAATGGTATTTGGGCATCTACGTCAACTTTATATAAATAGGTTCTTGAGACATGGATGAGCCATTATGAAATTTCTTTGTGTTTTAAGGGCTTTTTTGTTTTCCATTTCTATGATCAACAAGATTACCATAAATTCCTCTCGAAAGGCCCTTGGTTTCAAGGCATGACAAGCTTGTTCATCACGTCCTAGTTTTCAGATTTTAACCCTCTCACTCTCTCAATCACTAAGATCCCAATTTGAGTTCATCTTCCTAACTTGCCTTTGTAATTTTGGCGTGCTTACAGAGATATAGCTAATGTTTTGGGGACATTCTTAAAAAATGATAGTGAGCGAGCTGCTACAGGATTATGCACTTATGCCCATTTTTATGTTGAGCTAGATTTAAGCAAAGGGGTTCCTGATAAAATCATTTTAAAGTATGATAAAACTCAGCGTATTCAAATTCTTGACTATGAGAATATTGCTTTTAGATGCCACAATTGCAAATTACCAGGTCATCTTTATGCTTTCTGTCCTTAGGGACGTTCGCAAGCAATGAAAAAGAAGGGAGAAAAGTCCAAATCACATAAATGGAGTGCATCAGATCTGTCACTAGTGGTAGAAGATTGTTTTGAGGATCTAGAAATACAAGTGGACAAAGAATTGAGAGATAGCAAGAGAGGAAAAATCGTTGCTTCAGCGAATGAAAAAGTACACAGGTTGGTCTCTATCTATGGCTTTTTGCCTTATGGCTAGTCTTTGTTTCTGACCTTCTATGGTTGGTTCTTGTAATTTTCTTTTTTATGGTTGGGGGCTTTAAATAACCTCACATCAATCAAAAAACAAAAAAAATATGTTATTTGATTGACCAAAATATTTTTGAGTGAAAACTTAACCAATTTTCAACATTGATATCAGCCCAGGGTCCCCCTCGGATCTCTCTTAAATTCAGATATTGATCATAACAAGATTTTTAGAGTGTAGACCACATTTATAGATCTTATGATTTTGAATATATTCCTTATATTGGTCAATAGGGGTGTAATGCAGACCACTATAAATTCTGATTGATAGTAGTTATTTGAAAATTTTGGAGATAAAATATCTCTAAGCGCAACCATAGGCTCTACTTTAGTGAAACCCTTTTGTAAAGCATTGAGGATTTGCAAAAGCCTTGGATTGCAATCTATTTTCATCAGTAGGGATAACTATCAAATTCACATTAGATTTGGATCCATGTGATCTCAAAATCAAATTCAACATTGAAAGAGAAAACTACAGAGAGACTCGATGAAAATCAGTGTAATGATTTATTTGACGAATAGCATTATTGAAGGAGATCTAATGTTGCTCGATCCTCTGAACAATACCATCTAGTCTATCAAATATTATCCCATGGATACATTTCACAACGTCCACCACTCTCAAAGCTACCCTCCATTTGGCACTCAACCGACATTTTCCACAGTTACCACAGATTCACATTTCATCTACAGCCCTACCGGATCAAAAATACTTGGCTTAATTTGCATTTTGGTGTGTTGTTTGGCCTATCTCCATACAAACTCCACCTCTTCACACCAACAAAACCTGCGACCCCACGTTTTTCTCAAGTTAGATAATACGCTTTTTTTTTTCCGGTTTTGTTTTAGTTTTAATTATATGTATTTTATTTGTTTTGAGTTTTTTATTTTTGGGTGAATAAAAAATGGTTTTGTTATTTTGTTTTAGTTTAAGAGAAGTTTGTGTTTTTCTCTTATTGATATGCGGTTTTGTATTTTATCTTTTTAAATTGAAAAGTATATTTTTATTGATATAAAAAAAATTATGTTTTAAGTTTTTAACATTTTTTTAATTTTAGTTTTGTATTTGATAAAATATGGTTTTATTTTTTTAATGTAAATTTTGTTTTTAAATTTTATTTTGTTTATTTTTTATAAAGTTTATTTTAAATATGTTTTGTATTTTATATGTTTTAATTTTTTTATTTAAAATAATTTGTTTATATGTTTTTAAGTCATTAGTTTTTTATATTCTTTAGTTCAGTTTTTTATTATTTTAAGTTTTTATTTTATTTTTAATGTTTTAGTATTATATTTTTTAAGTTATTTGGTAGTCATTAAGGTTCTAATTTTTCGTCTCTTGTGTCATTTTTTTAGAGATTTTTATTTTTATTGTCGTTGACATTTTTTATGTGTCGTCATTTTTGTATGTGATTCGAGTCTTTTTTAGTTGTTGAAACTTGCAAATAATCATATCAAAAGCATTTGACAATAAAATAAGTTTTATAATATAATAAATCTCGCAATGTTTTAATGGATATATTTTCGGGCGAATCCAATATCCATCTTGTAAGGGGGTAATATAGATGTTTAGTTCCTCTCACCATGTGATTATTAAGAGGGTGATGTGAGAAAATGTTTATTAGTTCTCATATGTGTGATATTATAATGTTAGTGTATGAATAATGAGTTGTAACAACTTAAATATGTAACTGTGAGCAGAATAATAAGATTTGTATGTGTGATAAAACAACTCATTAGGAGATAAGTTTATGACAAAATTTATAGGAGATAGGGTAGAGATTTATGGGATTGAAGATTGGTGTTGACTCCTATTTTTTAGGAGAATAATACATTATAAATGTAATAGCTCTATGTGAATAAAACATGTTATTTGATTGTTCAAAATCCTTTTGAGTAAAAATTCAATAGGTTTTAAATAGGAACTACCAAATATGGCTCATCGTAAAGTGTAACCATAGATGTCGAGTGTCATTAGATTTTAATGTGGCCCACTTGAAACAATGAGACAAATCACACCGTTGTAGATAAATCTAGACTCTATTTGAAACTTTACAAATTTTGAAGCTTTGAAACTTTGAACTTGAAAAAATTGAAATTGTCATATAGTAAAATAAATATGAATGAATATCATGCCCTCTGTACTATTTTGAATTATTATTTAATGTTAATTTAAAAGTGTAACTATTTTTTAAACTTTTAATTCATAATTATAAGAATGCTTGCAAATGCATGTCATATGAAAGTTTCAAAGTTTTAAATAGAATGTAGATCCATCTGTAGTGTTGTGATTCATCTTAATGTTTGAAGTGGGACATGTTAAGGTTTAATGCCACTCAACATATATGGTTGTACTTTTTCTATATAGCAAGCCACATTTTATGATTCCAACCCTTCAATTATATTACATAGTACTCTACATAGTCGAATGAGAGCTAGTGTATACAATATTTCTAATTTAAAATCTTTCAATGGTTTCCAAATTGAGATTTCATCACTCTCAATTTGTCATAGGTTTAAATTTATCTAAATGCCTCAAAAATGGGGCATAAACTTCTTCATTTTCAAGTTACATGGAAATTAAGTTGCATACTCTTTCAAGTGTATATTTTCCTTGTTCTCTTTAAATAAAAAAATCAAAGTTTTAGATTTGTATTTATTCAAATATGGACAATAACTACTTTTAGTGGCATTGTTTCAGGTTTCACATTAAGACATCTTGTGTAATCGAGTTTCACATCAAAATAAAAAGTGCATATACACACTTAGCTTTGTATCTAATTTAATCTAGTAGTTTCACTTTTGAGTATCACCAAAATATAGTGGGTGAAAATTTAGACATTCAAATTTAATAATTAAGTGATTAACAATGTTTAACTTTGACATCCTTACTTCGCTTATCCTATTTTTCATTTCAATAAATTGTAATATATATAGGAATATTCACCATTATAAGAACTATTATACAACCACTTAGAATATCATCCAAACATCTATAATATTATTACAAGTAATTATCATAACTTTTCTATCAATCTATATCCTTCTAGGATAGGACCATGTTAGGTTACACTGTGTTGCACTGCATTTATGGATCATAATCCATGTTTTGTACATTTTGAAGTGGTTGACTTTTGGTCTCAGGTGTGCTCGTGATGATTTGTGCCAGTGTTTCAACTTTATCTTTTCTTAGGGCCCCCCCTTTTTTTTGGCCAAGTCCCAACTTCCCTCCATTGCTGACATGTGGTATCCCGATGCTTGTTCAACTCAGAGAAGTTCTTGGTTCACCCAAGAGTAGTGCCAACTCTCCACATGGTGATCAGGGTCTCATCCAAGGGAGATTTAGTTTTATTAAGCTTTCACGTAGCATCATTCGCTGATGGGGGTATTAGGTGAGTCCCACTATATAGTTATAAAGAGGAACATGGACATTCCACATGTTGCCCCCATGCTTAGTTTTACAAAGGAATGCTTGACTTCTCTAGGAGTAGTGCTAGCTCTCCACATGGCATCATGATGCTCCTTAGGAGAAAAGGTTATTTTTTCAAGTCTCAAGATCATGCCACTGGCTAATAGAGTTATAAAAAAGGCCCACCAAGCAATTACAATGAAGAGGGGGTGAATCTTCCATGTGGCATCCCAGTACTTGTCCAAGGCAAAGTTTTCCTGTCAGAACTAGGACTTGCATCATTGGTCAAAGTAAGTGGGCCTCCATTTCCAACAACATTCTAGAGGTAGTTCTAGAGGCATACACATGTCACCACCGTACTTATTCTAAGCATCATGGGCATCATAAGGAATTTTAGTTGCACCATATTTAGGATTCCTAAAAATAACTACACTCATGATCCGGAGCTCCTCATTTGGTTCCAATAACCTCATCATGAGTGAAAGTGCCTATTTCTAGGTGTCACTTCTTCATGGGGTATTTGTGCCTATATAAGTAGAGTTCATTTTTTTTGGAAGGGGTTGGTAAATGATTAATTATTTTTGCTATTATCAGAGAGCATCCATTTGTAATAGTCTAGTTTTTATAATAGAAGTAACAACAGTTACCATTTTTCATTCTACAACCTTATCAAGTGCCCCTCACGGGTCAGATTGAATATTATATATGGTACCCTTGAGGGATTTTGTATTTTATTCTCCACCTAAAAATGAAGAGGATGTAGTATTTTGTGTCAAACTGAGTGGAAAGTTATTTTTGTTTGTTATTTCCTTTCTCTGCTTCTATAGTATTGGTTCTTGTTCATGTTATAGACTTTAATTCATGCATATGTTCCTTTAATAGTTTGTGATATTCGAGGATTTGAGCTATTTTATGTAATTGTAGGTCCATACTTTAAATATCTTGATGCATTGCCTTAGTTGATTTCAATTTTATTTGTATTTCCTTCTTATCCTTTTTCATCCCCCCAAATCAATTTGAAGAGATGGTTTTTAAAACCCCAGAGGTTAATTTACAAAATGTATTTGAGTCCCACACCTAAAAAGCTTTCCATAGAAGGTTGTTCACCTAGAGTGAGAGTTTTAGGCAACAATAGTTTATTCTTTTCTGACATGCCTAGTAGGACTTGACTACTAATCTAATTGACTAGAAGCAAGAGTGTATGAGCCATAGGCCCATTACAAGATCATAAATAGTGAAGAATCCAAGTTTGTTACCACCACCTCTGGGAGCTCTAAATTGATAAAAAGCTATGGGATCTAGTGCTACTCAATAACCTCAATAGATGGCTATTCAAAGCCCACCAAGAAACTTTGTAGCATGGAATAGCAGTATCTTTCATATCCCTCTAGTACCCCCAACTACATGGGACCCTATTCCTACACATTCCTTAAAGGCACTCCCTAAATTCTCAAGGGAGGATTTCAAAAGTGTAGCATAACATCTCCAAGATGTTGTGATGTATGCACTTGTACTATGTCACATAGCAGAATGTGGCCTTAAGACTACTAGCAGCTTCTTTCAAAGGGCAAGCTCTTGATTGTTACCGATCCTTGCCACCTAACTCCATCTCCACCTGGGATGACTTGGTTAATAGATTCTTTGAAAAATTTAATGAGAAGGAAAATCAATCATCATTCTTATAACAACTAATTACCATGAAAAGTGCCCCATAAGAGGTTATTATTGATTTCAACACCAGATTTGATAAGACCTAGTAAAGGATCCTGCTAACAACTCGACCACCCACAGGAATGGTTCTACCTCAAGGCCTTTAACTCTAATATAGTGGTTATGATTCAATCCCTTGAGGGGTAAACTCTATCAGACACATATGAACTAGTGGTTGGAGCTAAGAATAACTTGATAGATGCTAGAAAGCTTCCCCCTCGACCACCAATGTTGATGTTCCCAAAGATATCGATGCTGCTACAAAAAGAGGTACTAATCACCTTACAGGCACCATCTTCCATGTATGTATATCCATCTACTTAGGTGAGTACATCCTCTTCATCCTCATTGGATGTAGAGATGAATGACATGAAGAGCATCCTACAAAACTTCTCTAATGAGATAATAAATCTCAAAAGGTAGCAGGCCATGCCCCCAAAACCCCCTTTCCAAAATTACCAAGAAAGAAGAGCACCATACCAACTGAACCAGTACCAATAAAGTTAGAGGCCAAATCACTAGGCACCAAATCATCAAATTTCCAATCACTAGACATGACCTATGAGTCAAATCATTTTGGTGTCATGCCAAGTATAAATAGATAATTTTTCATAGGCCAAAACAACTTAGTAGATGATAATAATTCATGGTGTTTCCCATGGAATGATGTGCACACACCCTAAAATTTCCCAAGAGGCAACCTACAACAAAAGGTCACCGAACAAAGAAGGCAAGGGAATGTGCCTAATTTAACTTCTTATGGATACCAATCCTCAGGTGTGGAGAATGTTGTCTTAATATCACAAATGGAGGGAATGTCTCTAGAGCAAGAAGAGGAGATAGCCCCACAACACACACTTTTTTCCTAGGTAGAGGGCGAAGATGTGGTCTATACAAGTGATATATTAGTATTGAAGGCCCCATGAGTCCAATCTAACTACTTTACCCAATCCAAGAAGAGACCAACAAAGACCTAAGAAGTGTAGGAATGCTTGCCGTTGCGCCAAAAGGTCGACCTGTTAACGCCCGATACAAACCCCAGATAAGTACCCACGGGAGGCTGTTAGTCCATGTCACGAATCCCTAAGGGGGATGCTGGCGATTAGTCCAACAATCCCCCCCTCAGCATCACCCGAGGGGATTCGAACCCGTGACCACGGCTCTGATACCAATTGTAGGAATGCTTGCCGTTGCGCCAAAAGGTCGACCTGTTAACGCCCGATACAAACCCCAGATAAGTACCCACGGGAGGCTGTTAGTCCATGTCACGAATCCCTAAGGGGGATGCTGGCGATTAGTCCAACAAGAAGCCATCACAATGCCTATGGTGACTTCTAAAAAAGGCTCAAGACCCCAACCACCACCCCTGACATATCAAAAGTGTAGCAAAATAACACAAAATGAGCCAAAGGACCCCAAGGTCTGACCAAAAGGGTCATACAACAAGGTGCAATAATTAAAGAAGGCTCCATCCAATGTCTCCCTTTATGACATATTATCTATCCTTGAGTAGAAATCCTTACTAAAAGAAGAACTGGAAGATCAGGAGAAACTTGTGCAGTCTATTCTAACTATAGAGCTGACACAAGATAGGGAAAGAGGCCAACACTAGTACACAAACTCAAGTGTCATCTACGTTTATCAACTCTTAGGCAGGGTTAAGTAAGACAAAACCTACCCCATTCTACTTGACACTCATTATGGGGAATAAGTTGCTGCATAATTGCATGATTTATTTTGGCACCAACACTATGGTAATGCCCAAGCAGATTGTAGATGCACTGTAATTGTGATATGAACCTTTGAATAAAGGGGTGATGTAATTAGATGGGAAGAAATTCTAGATATTAGGTATTATTATGGCTCTCCCTATAAAATTGTACTCTTATCCCAATATCATAGTCACCCAATAGGTAGTGGTGATAGATATTCCTCTAGTCTTCAAGCTATGTTTGTCTAGACATTTAACCACCAAGATAGGTGGATACCTATCTTTGGATTGGTCCCATTTAATCCTAAGGACGAAATATGATTTGAAGTTGAAAGTGTTGTCCAAAAAACTACATCTAGAACACATATAAGATGAGGCTATGATGAAATTCAAATCAACACACACCTCTTTCTCAAAAAGGGAGATGCATTACGTAGAAATGCTTGAAGAAGAAAGAGTGGAATAAAATAGGATCCCAAACGAAGAAGTCCTTATCAATGATTTTATTAAGAATGATCCTTTCATGAATTTTGATTCCATCAAAATTGAGACCTATGTGATTCATGATGAAGATCAAGCCATCCTCAAAGTAATGAAGAAAGAGGAGGATCATAGTAAAGAACCTAAAGGTGAGTCCAATTTTTGGACTCTACATTTTGATGATGCAAAATACAAAGCTGGCTCCAAAGCTGATATCTGATTAGTGTCCCCATCCAGGAAAGGAACCCTCTGAGACTTCTAATTCTAATTTTCCTGCACAAATAATAAAGCCAAATATGAATCACTAATCTATGGCCTCAACATTACTGAGTGCATGGGCATAAAACATTTAAAAGTGTTTGGGGATTTTGAATCAGTGGTAAGATAGGTGAGAGGGGTCATGACTGCAAATAATGTCTGCATGAGTCCTACCACCATCGTATATGGGATTTTATAAAAGCATTCAAATATTTCAACATCCAAATCATCCCTAGGACCATGAATGCCAATGTAGACATGATGGTGATAATTATTTCCTAGTTTGATCCAATGATAGATTTATTCACCAATGAGTAATCAGTGCAAGTGATCATTAGACCTTTTGTTATTGATAATGACCAAAATTGGCAAGTGTTCAAGAGTGATGCTTAGATCACCATGTTCCTCCAATAATCATGTGAATTTATAGAGCAGTTGTAGCCAAAGATCAAAAAAGCCTATGAGGGTCAAATCATGTAACTAAAATCTAATAAGCTACCAAAGGGGCTGATCACCCTAGAAAACCTATTCAATTCTAAAAATGTAAGGAATAACAAATGGGAGTTTACCATAGATAAAGGTGAATACTCCAAAATCTATGTTGGAGGCAAAATAAAACTAAAATTAGGGAAATAAGTTTCCTGAAAGGACAAGGACCAACTGATGTAGTTTTTCCATAAGTATGGAGTGATGGCTTGGACCTACGATGACCTGAAAGGGTATGACCACAAATTGATATAGCACACCATCAATCCAATTGAAAACTCCAAGCCCATTTGATAAAAATAGAGGCTGATTAACCCAAAAATTGAGTCTCTTATGGCTTAGGATCTAATAAAATTGATTGACTCAAGAATCATATACCCAATCAAGCATTCAACTTGGGTCTCTAACCTAATTTTAGTGAGAAATAAAAATGGATAAATATGGCTATGTGTGGACTTCAAGATTTGAATAAATCATCTCTGAAGGATCACTACCCCTTCCTTCTATGGAATAGATCCTCTAGACAGTGGTGGGTATAAAAATGTTCTCTCTACTAGATGGATTCTCTGGTTACAACCAAGTGTGGGTCAATAAAGAGGACCCAAAAAAAACCACTTTCACCATTACGTGGGGAACCTTTATGTATGAGAATATGCCTTTTGGTCTCTCCAATGTAGGAGCAACCTTCAAACGAGCCATAGACATAGCCTTTAAGTGCTTGATCAATAAGATCATCCTCATCTAATTAGATGATCTCACTGTATTCTCCAAGAAGAAGGAAGACCCCTTTGATCATTTGGAGAAGGTTTTCCAAAAATTTCAAGAGTTTGGGGTGTCTCTTAACCCCAAGAAATGTTTTTTTGGAGTCTCATAAGACAAACTAATCAAATACATAGTATCCAAGGAAGGGATCACCATTGATCCAAAAAGAGTAAAGTCCATCAAGGACCTAGCCTTGCCTATAAATAAGAAAGGGGTCCAATATTTCTTGGGAAAGATCAATTTCATCAGTAGGTTCATTTCTAAATTTATGGGATTGGTAAGGCCAATCACATTGATGTTGAAGAATGATTATCCCTTCAAATGGACCATAGAAGGAAGAGTACTATTTGACAATATTAAAGAAGTGATATCAACTACCCCTGTGCTAGTCAATCCTAACTTATCCAAAGATTTCATCATATATGTCTATAGGGGCAAACATAACATGGTGGTTGTGTTAACTCAAAAGGAAGAAGGGAGAAGTGAACACCCAATCACTTTCTATTCGAGAACCTTGCATGGGTATGAGGTTAAATACAATTTCTTTGAAAAATAGGCTTTCGCCATTGTCAAAGGCCTCAAAAAATTTAGGCACCTTATGGCAGGAAGCAAAATTATAGTTTTTGTGGCACATTCTAGTGTCAGATAATATAAAATGGAAGGAGAGGTCACAAAAAAGAGGACCAATTGGATCACTAAGATCCTAGAATATGACGTTTAAGTCAAGCCAATTAAAGTGATTTGATGAAGAGGGATATGTGAATACTTAGTCTAATGTGTAGGTGCCCTAGTAGAAGAATAAGGCATACAAAAAATGGTTTTGGTGAATCAATATGAAACTGATGTGTCCTAGGTTGATGATAGAACCTAATTCATGCAAACCAATTAGTATCCAATTGGGCTCCCCACACAAAAGAACTGATTCTATAGGTTGCAAGGGGCCAGCTACACACTGGTTCAAGGAGTCATATTTAGGAGAAACTTCAATGGAGATCTGCTCTGATGTGTCGATAATAACTAGGCTAGTAAGATCCTCCAAAATATGCATTTCACCCCTTTGTGTGGCTATTTCTTGACAAAGACAACCATGACCAAGATCATGTGCATAGGATATTATTGGTCAACCATGTTTTTAGATTATCATCAGGTAGTTAATAAATGCTAGCAATGTCAATTATTCATGGGTAAGAGAAAAAATTCTTAGGCCATGCCATTAAACCCAATTATGATCAATGAGCCCTTTACATAGTGGGGCTTGTATTTCATTGGGAAGATCAATCCATCTCTAGTGTAGGCCATAAATGGATACTTATAGCCACTGATTACTTCACTAGGTAGACTGAAGTAACCCCGATGAAGGAGGTAACTAAAAATATGGTCCTCATCTTCCTAGAATAACTCGTAGAAAGTTTCAACCCTATTAAGATGATCATATTGGATAGTATAAAGGCCTTCCTCGATTCCAATATTTAGGAATTTGCACTCCAAAATGGTATTTTCCTAAAGACTTCATCTAATTACTACCCACAAGGGAATGGGTTGGCTGAATCAATGAATAAAAATATCATAATATTGATCAAAAGAATGGGTGTAGACAAATAGTGTGAGTGTCATATACATGTGAATATAGATATGTAGACTGATTGCATTATTCCCAAGAAAATTTTGAAGACATCCCCATATGAACTAGTATATGAAAAGGGAGTGGTCATGCCCATATCAATAGAGATTCCTGCCTTACAAATTTTGAAAGCTATTGAGATTGTGGAGAATTAAGAGATGGAGGTTAGGTTGGTAGAATTACTTATCCTTCAAGAAGCAAGAGAGCAAACAAGTGATGTGAGGGTCACTTGACAACAAGCAGTCAAGTGATGGTTTGATAAGAAATCATCAGACCTAAGATTTAAACCAGGGGAATCAATCCTCAAAAATTACCAAAGGGCCATGAAGCTAGTCAACATGTAAAATTTGATTCCCTATGGAGGGGGTTGTTTTGCATCATTGGAGATAGACAAGGTAATGCATTCTATTTGGAAGATAGAGAAGGAAATGCATTAGGGATTCTAGTCAATAGAATCAAATTAAAGTACTTCAACTAACTTACCAACCTTTCCCTTATATAATTGTTAGTTAGTTTCCCTTATTTTCTATTATTTCCCTTCGTTAATTTATTTTCCTTTCTTTGTTGTTGTTTTCCTTCAAAAATAATTTTCATTAGCATAAGTGGCTCATCTTTTTGCCAAGTTTCTGCATCCTAGCTCCCCTTATTTTGAAACATTCTCTGAAAGACCATTATCCAGCCACTCCTCCTACCATTAATGTCATACTCTCCTTATTACATGATCCCTTATGAGGATCATCATAAAATCTCTTTTAAGTTGATCCTCAAGCATGTGTGCCACCCTTAACATTTATGGGGTGCCTAAATTCAATATCTACATGATGATCATGCCTAGAAGCATTGGCTTATAAATACCCTTCTCCTCATCAAGCCAAATAGTTGAATGCCTAAGATTCCCCAAGAGAACTAAGTGAAGAACATTGATCAATTAATAAGATCATATTGAGTAGAGAGATTTAAGCCAAGAATAATGATATTGATAAGCAAGAGTTAATATTCAGTACCATCCTTGAAGTAGAGAGTGAAACATTTGAGAGGTATTTATAAAATGGAAACTTCTACATCCTCATATAGTAATGAAAATAATCTAAGGAAGTAGATAACCCATGGGTTAGGTGGTCATGGAGACCTTCCCCCATAGTATGTAATGAGCAAATCACATTCTTCTGTTTTCACTTAGCCAAGGCCCAAAGTACCAAATGTCAAGAGTATCACCAAGGGGCATTGTAGAGACTTCACACTAGTCTTAGATTATGTAGATGATATCTTCAACCCAAAATTGGCTAAAAACATAAAGAAATTGAGAGAGGGCACCTATGCCCAAATGATCGAGAAGGTTCAAAGGAATGACTATGAGTCATTCAGGTATAGAATTTGAAACTCCACACTGGCCCAATACATGGTGCCTCTTATGAATCTATGCCTGAAGACCATTTCCCTATGAATGCATAGATATGATGTTAGCATTGGCATTATTATAGGAAATAACCACTTAAAAGTGGATGTCAGTATCAATGCCATAAGGGAGATGCTTTGAATCATGAGCAACCCTAACACTAAATTCTATAGTAAGGAGAGCCTATAGAATATTTGGGACACCCAAGTCCATAAGACATAGGTTATTAATTTGCTCCTCTAAAGTAGCTACATCAAATTGCCTCCTCTACTAATCACTCTCATGAGCTTTGTGTTGTAGGACATGAAAGAAGCCCTTTATATGTTGAAATTTATCTTTGGGATGGACTTAAATGATCACGTCATTGATTTCCAATTGGGGGTGGTCTTCTAATTTAAGATAATGAGAAAGGAGAGAGTTATAGGATGGAATTTATAAAAGCCATCACTGCCACCATCCACACTAAGTTGGCAAGCTTCTCAGCATAGAATACCTTTAGGTATTCCTCCTTCCTCCTCCACATGATCTTATATTAGAACTCCCACCTCTTCTCTTCATACTTCACCTTCAACTCCATTAAGATGAGTACCCATCCTAACATGGTGATCCTTGTGTCTATGTGGACACACATCACATTGGCCATGTAGGATTATTATGAGTTTTTAGAATGCTTCCTATCTCTGATCCTCATTGATCTCAGTCAGGAACCCATCCCTTTCATAATGATAGACAGCCAAAGGCTATGGCTAACCAATGATAGAATTCTGGTTGATTGGTTCTTTAAGGCCCATTTCACCTTCATTCAAGCCCATAGATTCAAGGAGGAGCCTTTCTAACTCCCTCACTTGCTCATAGATAGAACTATAGCTTTAGATTTGGATCACTAACTTGATGCAGTGGACTTAGTATAGGGTGTAGGTAAAAGAATAAGGCCATGTATGATGTCCCCCTTACAATTAGAGGCATCATGGTGGTGAAAAGGTCATAGGAGTGCCTACTTATGTTCAAGCTTATAGATCTTGACCTTAACTTGATTGCTATTAAATGGAACTATGACCTAGCTAACCACATAACTACCTTGAAGACCACTACCCTATTTAATCATGAGCCCTGACCATACCTCAAAGAGTGAAGGTCACTAATGGAAGATGACATCAAGTATTACATGGATCTATCCAAGATCCCATTGGACACCCACAAGTTGTGGGAGTCATTTTATGATGTGGTCTAGAAGTTCAACCCAACCAAGAAATTGATGAAGGGACTAACGGCACAGCCATCCAAAGATAATGAAGTAAGGAAAAAATCGATGCTTGTTAGAAATATAGTTAGGAAATTGATAAGCCATTTATGAATTTTGAGGATGTGGACACAGATGAAACATTTGAAAACCTTTGAGATGAGCACCATAAGGTGGAAGCTTTGGAAGAAGGATAATTCTTTGTTGAGGAAGAATAAGAGGAGGAGGATACTCCTTCTGAGGATGAGGAAGACACCCCTCCAAAGAAAGAAGAAGAGGTTTTGGTGGTCCAAAGGACTTCAACCTAGCCACCTCCTCTATATCTATATCTGACTACCCTATAACAATAGCAGGTCTCTTCAAGGTATCTCATGGTGGTGTCATCTCAGCCCAGATGACCCAAGGTGTAAGCCTTTAGTTCTCCCCCTGAGCCTCCACAAAAGAAGGTATGCTTTTCCTAGCCCTTTCTTTCCACTTCTACATCATTCTTCACTCCCTCATCACCCTCTACTATTTCTATTGAGCTCATGCCACTTTCATCCACCCAACCCTCATTATCCACATCATCATCTATTATGGTGCAATCACCTTCTACACTACTTTATAGCCTCCTATCTTTCTCTCTTTTCCAGCCTAACCCTTCACCCATTCATCTCTGAAGGAACAACATTCACTACTTCACAACAAAAAGTGACCATTCTTTTTAGGTTTCCATAAGGATCCCCATTTGTGACGGAAAATATTTATTCATAGGAGTAGTTCCATCAACATATTGAGGCTTCTATAAAATCTTGACTGGCTAGGGTGGAGAAGAAAAGAGGAAAATAAGCCAAGGCCCTAATAGTGCCTCATATATGGTCATTTTTTGACCCAACACCATAATCCATAATAATTTCACACATGTTACCCCAAGTATCCAAGACCTAATAATAGATATAGTCAAGGGACTACTCAATACAAGTTTTTGGCCTTAATCCTAGCCAAGCCAGATCTGCTAACAAGGTCGAATTGATGGAAGAAACATAAAATTCCATCACCATGAACTATATCAAAGTAGGTCATCAATTGAAGAAGATAAAGCTAGAAATCACAAGGGTAAAAGTTATGGTTGATTACCTCAACACTGAGGCTAAGGTAAAAGATACATATCTCAACAAGATAAGGTCCAAACTTCATATATGCATCTCCAATGAGAGCTTCCAGGCGCAAGCCATTTAGAGGGCCCAACTACAGATTTAAGTAGCTAAACTTAAGACCAAGATAGATGGTCTAGAAAAGGAAAAGGTGATCCTAGAAGCTAATATATAGGAAAAGTATTTAGATCTTGCATATACCTATCAGAGTCTCTCAAACTCTAATTGAGTACATCAATAATTACATCAACAAATGCAATAAGAGTCCTTAGCCAAAGACCAAGAGATCCTACAATTAAAGAATGAGCTCATCGCCTACTCCCAAACTGTAGGGATCCTCCCATGATCCAATAATTATATATATATATATATATATATATATATTACTGGGAAAGGATAAATAATGTGGTAACTAACTTGAAGCTAGCACTTAATTTCATCATGAACTCATAGTGATTGAGCTCCTAGGTAAGCACATCCATAGACTAGGTCCTTACCTTCATGTCCCTTAAGGTTCAAGACTTGTAGCTCCTTTTTTAGTAGCTTTACAACATAATGAACAAGACACTACATGTAATAGGGGTAGATAATCTAATTCAAGCAACAACAAAGGTAAACATGTTTCTAATCTGCAATAAGGAAATGATAGTGTAAGGAATTCCTAGATTCCTTAGAAAAGGTGGTTTGGGATTTGAAGGCGCATATCAAATAACTAGTCCAATTGGGATTCCCTTTCTCATTCCTCACAAATAACACCATCCTCCTAAAGGACAAAATAAAAGAGCCACTGGAAAATAAATAGGGTGACCATACCATGTTCACAGCTCTTAATCAATCAACAAGTGTCTTCAAGGTGGAGACCATATTGTAGCCTCTTACCTAGCTAGAGTCCAATATGATGGTAGTAGTCCAAGGCCTGAGAATTATCTCCTTTAAATAAATCATTAACTTGGATAGAGCCTTTGAGGCTCTAAATAAAAAGACCCTATCGAAGGAGGAAGAGTGGGTGCCTTTGAAGGTTTCTCTTCAAAATTTACAAGTGTTGTGGGCTTCCTTCTTTTTTCCAAATTTTACTTCTACTGGTCCATGAAACTAGATTTTTGGGTTCTATCATCCATAGTTAGATTCTCCACGAGTCACCAGGAACTGTAGATTATAATCCATGTTTTGTACATTTTAAAGTGGTTGGCTTTTGGTCTCGAGCATGCTTGATGATGGTTCATGCCAGTGCTTCAACCTTCTCTTTTCATATGGCCTCTTTTATTTTTTTTGGCCAAATCCCAAATTTCTTTCACTATTGACACATAGTAGCCTAGTACTTGTTTAACTCAGAGAAGTTCTATGCTTACCTAAGAGTAGTGACAACTCTCTATGTGGTGATCAGGTGCTCATCCAAGGGAGATTTATTTTTATCAAGATTTCACATGGCTCCATTGGTTGATGGGGGTATTAGGTGGGGCCATTATGTAGTTACAAAGAGGAACATAGACCTTCCACATGGTACCCCTGTCATATTTTTTCAAAAGAATACTCTACTTTTCTAGGAGTAGCATCATCTCTCCATGTGGCATCACAATGCTCCTTAATGAAAAGGTTTTTTTATTAGGTCTCAGGATCATGCCATTGGTTAACATAGTTAGAAAGAGGGCCCACCAAGTAGTTACAATGAAAAGGAGGTTAACCTTCTATGTGGTGTCTTAGTGCTTGTCCAAAGTGAATTTTTATTGTTAAAACTAGGAGTTGCACCATTGGTCAAAAAAATGGGTCCCCATTTCCAAAAAAATTCCATAGGAAGTTATGGAGGCATAAACATGTCACCACCATACTTATTCTAAGCATCATGGGATTTATAAGGCATTACAATTATGCCATATCTATGATTCTAAAAAATAACCACACTTATGACCTAGAGCTCCTCATTTAGTTGCAATGGCCTCATCATAAGCACGAGTGCCTATTTCTAAGTGTTGCTACTTCTTGGGGTCATCGTGCCTATATAAATAGAGCTCATTCCTTTTGGAAGGGATTGGTAAATGATTAATTATTTTTTCTATTATTAGAGAGGATCCGTTTATAATAGTCTAGTTTTTAGAATAAAAGTAATAGCTATTACCATTTTTCATTCTAAAACCTTAGTAGGTACCCCTCATGGGTCAGATTAAACATTGTATATTGTGCCCTCAAGGCCTTTTTTATTTTATTCTCCACCTAACAATGAAAAGGATATGGTGTTTTGTGTCAAACTGAGTGGAAATTTATTTCTATTTGTTATTTCCTTTCTTTGATTCTATAGTATTGGTTCTTGTTCATGTTACAGACTTTAATTCATGCATATGATCCTTTAATAATCTATGATATTCAAGGATTCAAGCTATTATATGCAATTTTAGGTCCATACTTTAAAGATCTCAATGCATCGCCTTAGTTAGTTGATTTTGGTTTTATTTAAAATTCCTTCTTATCCCTTTTCATCCCCCCAAATTAATTTGAAGAGTCAGCTTCTAAAACCCTAGAGGTGGCTTTACAGACCACATTTGAGTCCCACACCTGTAAAGCTTCCCATATAAGGTTTTTTTCCTAGAGTGAGATTTTTAAGCATCAACAATGTCCTTGCCCACTAGCATGATATTTTACCCTACACCCCAATAGTAACTTTTTAAATTCAAGACATTGTACTTAACATCTCTTGAAATTTTATCAAGGTCAACTAGCAAAAATATTTTAAAGATTCCCCAAAATAATCACATAAAGGATTTTCAAAGTACATTTGTAAATGACTAAGAGATTTTATAACACAGTGAGTAAAATTGCACTATTCATTCCAAATTTAGTTATGTTGCATTATATTAGCCATAGGCAAAGTCTGAATTCAATTTATTTTAGGTCAAAAGAATTTATTATTAAGTATTTCAATTAATATTTTAGATACATTCATACAATTGTACAATCATGAATGACACACACCCTAATAGGAAGAACTACATCAACTTGACGTCCATTTGTGCCATGTAGGAAACACTCAAATTACGCAAGATTTTCTAAGGATAACTTAGCTATTCCCATAATCTTATTCCTTCCTTTTGGTATTTGATATGTACTGTGTTTATTGTGTAGAAGTTAGGGTTTTGTCTTTTGTTGGTCTTTACATAGTAAATCAACACACATAAAAAATTAGTAAACCCTCACTGATGGGGACATAAACATAGTTCAATAAATTAATATTAAAATGAACCAAGATGCTACCATAGTCTGATACAAGGTCATAGTGTAACCCTATCCTCTTAGTTTGACTTGTCCTAACAAACCTTAGATTCATGTTCATAGATGCAACATGGTTTGCATGTTCTTTCATATAGTTTTCAGTCACAATCAACTTATAAGTCATCATAAAATCAGTTTGAGGGAGGTCTATATATCTATTGATTAATTTATTGTTTTTACCAAATTTTCAATTTTGTATTTTACATTTAGATCTATATATTTCCTATATATCAATTTCAATAGTTTAAATCTATTAATTTGACTCATTCAATTAAAAATATGATAAAAAATTAATAGATCACAAACATATAAATTAAAAATAGAAGTTCAAAATGGAAGTATTTGAATTGCATAAATCTTGAGTGGTATATATATATATATATATATATATATATATATATATAAAATTAACTCTATAAATATACTTCTCTAGAAAATGCTATGCGAGAGGATAAAAACTAGTTACAATGCCAAGCCATGTGTTATGTACTCATTAGTGGATCCTTTTTTAAACGTTCTTTTGATGGACAATTGTTATGATGTTTAAATCAGATTGAAGCTCAAATTGCTATACTTTAAGTTTGTGATAGTTAATGTGTAAGTCACTTTAGTGGTAAAACCATGTCTTCTAAGATCTTATGTCAAGGATGTTATTATCCAATAATGGAAAAATAATGTCATGATTATGCTAAATTATGTTCCTAAAGTTAGAGGCATAATAATATTAATCATGCTCCATTGTATGTGTTATAACCTGTATACACAATATTTTTAAGCTTTATCATTTACTAATAATTTCTTTGTTATAACAACCTATCAAGTTTCAATCTCTCTAAGTTCATGTCTTAAATGGTGCACTGGGAAACATTTGGGTATACTGATAGTGCTTTGTGAGAGATATTGTTGTTATAATTATCCACATATCTATTCTATCTTTCCCAAATTTAATCTCCTGAGCTATCTCCTTCCATCTTGTATCATGTAACTATACCAAGACTTATATTTTACAACCACATCATCTTGTTTGATGTAGTTTTAAATGTTATCTATCCAATTCCAACTACATCAATTAGATTGGTGCAGTTCTGAATGTTTTGGTGCATGCTTTGTAACTAATTCATTTTGGCTAACCTAATTCAAGGATAGTCTACCCATTTAAGACTAAAACTAGTTGGCCCATATTGTTGGCTAAATATCTAGAAAGGATTAGGGTCACTCATCATTATAAATACAAGCCACCATTTCAATCCAGTAGAGAGGAACATTCATTTTCAATTACTATTGCTCATACTTTTGCTCTAAGTGTACATTTGGAGGAGTTATTGCTTAGATATTGTCTTGGAGATAAAAACTTGTCCTATGTAATCTTAGATACAATAGGAGTCTTTTTAGCCTAGATCTTGATTTAGCCATTGAGATCCTTACAACCACAATAATATATTTCAAATCACCATTGGCTAAGGAAGATATTAAGGCTCAACATATCTTGTTCAAGGTAAGTATTTTTAACCCTAGCTCTTTCCTTTTGATAGATAGAAGTTTCATAATTTCTTGGTTATTAAATGCATGTCTCCTTGTTTGAATTATTTTTACACTTAAACTTAATGTGGACATATGATTATTTAAACTTTATATTTATACACCTTAGGTAGACAAGGGCCCCATTTGCCTACCATGGCTCCTTATCCATATTAATATGTTTTTAACCCTTCCCCTTACTTACATTGCTTGATTGTGATATTTGATTACTTTCTAATTAGCATCCTAGTTAGGGCTATTACACTATGTTGATTTCCTACAGGTTTTTTAACCCTTTCTCTTTGCATTATGTGTATGTGTTCCTCTTGATAGGTTTAACATATTCATTAGTCATATCCCAATTTTATTTAGTATTAATGAGCTCTATTTTATTTACCTTCTTTGAGTGTGGGTATTTATATAGGATAGTTGTAGGTCAATCTTAGCACATTGCATACATTCTAGTGACCCTGACGTGAAGCTAACCATCACTTTCACCTCTACTATAAGTTATATCAAATAGTTTGATCCAATTTTATTTTAATTTTTATTTCATCAAACTATATCAAACAAGTTGATATAGATTAATCACAATTTTTACCTACATGAAACTATATCTAACAATGTGACATAGTTTCATCTTTATGTAATCCAAGTGAACTATTTTGGCTAACGTGGCATAGTTTTATTTTTAGATATGCTTATTATTTTCTTTAGCCAACTATATACACCTAGTTGATGTAGTTATGTTTAACCACCTTCCCAGTTAATCATATTGATTTGGTCGATCTAGTTATGTAATTACATTTTTATTTCTATCTAAAAATTATTTTTTAGAAAACATTATCGATTTGGCTAATTTAGTTTTATAGTGCATTTATTTTTTAGTAAACTACATCAAACTATTTGATTTTGTTTTGTATTTTATTTATTTTTGATAAATTGTGTAGGTATGCTTGACTTAGTTCTAAAATTATAATTGTTTCTAATAAATTGATTCAAACTAATTTATCTTGTAATCTATCACTATCTATAATTATGCTTCACATAGACTATATTCATCTACTTGATACAATTCTATATTATGTGTATAACTACATCAATCATTGTTGATACAATTATTTTTGTTTAGTTTTTCAAGCATAAGCAAGGAAAATTAAATTTTATTTTCAAAATATAATCACACATTTCATTTCAAGTTGACTTCCTATTTATTTAAATTCACTAAATGTTGCAAATTAGTTTTTGATATTGATTTTTGAAATTTATTTTCTATTTGTTTAGTTTTCTCTAGAAATCATGTTCCAATAATTTTTAAACTACTTAGTTATTGTCATAAAGGGCTATTCATTTTTCTATTTGCAATCCTTGTTTATTTTCTACATACATTATGGCATGAGAGGCTTGCCCCAATACTCAACCATAGTATAGAGCTAAACTTAGACTTTAGTTTCCACGTACCTCACAATATATCAAAAACATCTAGGAATCCCTTTTTATTGAATCTTAAAAATTATCCATCCATTTGATTTTTTAAGTGCACCTAAGAGGAACGTATCACCCAAGAAAGTTACTTTTATATTACCCTTGAAACCAAGTTTATGGGCTATAGGCATTGTTCTACCTCTGTAGCCAGTGTTGTGAAACATTGGGCTATCACTATCTAACAAACAAGTAAATATCTATGAAATCCTACACTAGCAAATAAATCTTGTTAGTACATCTACTTAGACATTTTAAGCAAAAATAATTAGTTTTCAAGTTTGTTGCTTGTTATTACATTTTGTATTGTAGACTACATTGGCTAACATTGATACAATTATGTTATGTGTAGTAACTACATCATCCAACATCAATATAGTTACTTGTGTTTGTAAAGTGCATTGACTAGACCAATTTAAACTCCTATGTTTATACACCACCTCGACTAGTTTGATATAATATAATATATGTGCATCCTGATGATGCCTAAATGTGTACCATAGGTTCCCATAGTGTTTAAGAAACATTTCTCATTTTATAATTATAGGAATTTCATGCATGAGTTGTGGGTTGTGATAATTTTGTTATTTGTTGATGGAATAGAGACTGAACAAGTGACCATTTCATAATATTTATATTAAGTGGTGGTTGGGAGCCACCATGGCCTAATAATAGATCTATATAGAATATACAGTATACTATGCTAAGATCTATGAATTATGATCAAGAAATAAATTAAGAATTAGTTTAGGATGGATATTTACAATGAAAAATTAAACTAAGGTGATCTAGTTTTAAAAAAATCAAAAGGAAAGGCAGGATAGAAAGAAAGATGTTGTTGGTCTTATTTCAGAAATTATGACAAAGTTCAGATTTCATTCAAACATGTACTTAACCAATGTATGAAATGAAATAGCTTAAGCCCAAATCACAACATACACCCAGCAAGCTTCAAAGGAAGGTATGAAATGATGCAAATAGGAACCATAATCACTTTAAATATTCACTCCTGCAAGCGAACAACATTAGCCCAAATGGAAAAGAAGTGCAAAAAATGAAATAAGCCTAAGAACCTTCAACTAATCTAGCATATGCATAAATTAGCAACTCTACATCCAAGATACACATAGAAAATCCATAGGAACCATTAAAATGTAAAAGTGAAACTAGACAACTGAGAAAGAAACCATATATCACTCTACACAAGCAAATACTGGACAATCTTTGCATAATTTCTTGCTTATATTAATTGCTCCTAGTTTACAAAGTAATTTAGTTCTAAGAACTCCCTCCATTTTTTTAAATTAACAAGGGTCCTTTTATAGGGTGTAAGAGAGCATGTTGATCAGTCTTAATCTAATTATATTTAAACATGTGTATAGGACAGATGTCCTTTTTATTACAATCTAGACAAATGATCTTTTATTTTTAATCGACTGACCTATAAACAATATGCTATTACAAATTACACATGTTCATATAAAAGAATATCCTATTTCAAGATATTATCTAATATTGGTTACAATAGGAATATTCCTATTTCACTTTATTTAGGACCTATTGGCTGATGATGTGCTTGATAATTAATGCAAGGTATTCATGGTTCTCTAATGATGCCCCATGCAAGTATGGTCCCATCTTCAAGTTACTCAAAGATAAATAGTGCTCCAATGGACAATAGCTCGACTATTTTACACATACATCAATTTGTGCTCTCCTTTACATTATTAGGTTTGTAGAGTCTATGATTTGGCTTATGGCACTCATATAGCTTTAAAGTGGAATTTTCATGGCATCCTAAGACATCTTGTTCATCATTATCCAAAAATGATCATTGCCCTTTAAAATTTGGATCCCAATTTACTATGTTTAAATTGACATCCTCACGACCATCATTTGACATCTATGAGAATGTCTTTGATGATCATGTGACCATAAATTTTCACCACGTGATCAAGACTCATTACTATGTTAAAATTGAACTCCTTGTGACCATCATTTGACATTCTTGAGAACATCTTTGATGATCACGTGACTGCAAATTTTAAACACATAGTTTAGGTTCTTTACTATGTTAAAATTGACGTATTTGTGACCATCATTTGACATCCATGGGAACATCTTTGATGTTCAATGACCATCAATTTTAACATAGTTATGGTGACTATTTTCCAAGCCTACCACTTGTCATCTTCTAGTTCACTCTACATTCTTCATGTGCCACATGTCGATTGGAATCTGAGTATTTGAATGTGATTGGTCCCTACATTTTATAAAAGATCAAGTTAGGCTTGAGCATGTATAAAGGACTTAGGATAAAAATGATTAAGCTAAGTTCTTTATAAATTATATAGGACCTCATGAATTTAAAAGGGATTCAACATAACTTTGGACCATGGTTTGTTTGTATTAATAAATATGAATATTTTGTCTAAGCTAAGTTTGTAACATGTAAAAGGGACCCTGAGTATTTTAAAAGGGACTAAGCATAAGGGTTTTGACATAGTTTTTAAAGCTAGGTTAAACATAAAAAGACCCTAAAGAATATGACTTAGCATAAGGTCTTAACCTATGGTTTCATTGTATAAATAAATACGATGGAACTTTGGGATAAGGCCTTAGGCTAAGTAATAAAAGTGACCTTGTATTTTCATTTAGACCATGCTAAGATAAAAAGGGACCATGTGATATAAAATAGACCAAGCATATAATTTTTAGCCTAAGGTTTGGTTGTGTTTAAAAAACATGACCAAGCCTTAGGATAAAAATTAAACTAAGACCATGGTATTATTAAATTGGTCCCAATTAAACTTAAGTAAAAGGTTTCCACCAAATTTAAATTTGAATTAAAAGGTCCAGATGAAACATTAGTCTAGATATTCAAAAAACATGAATTTAATTAATCAATCAATTTAACATTGAAGCACAAAAACCCTAATCATGCTCAACCCCAAATGAGCTCCATTAAACATGCATCGTGAAACATAAATATCCAATGCTAGCACTTTAGATAAGATTAAAGCAAAACCATGAATAAATAAGTTAGCTAGACCATGGTGTGGATGATCTTCAAATAAAAATAATGTGAAATCATGCTAATGATACTTTGATGAAGTGGATTTTAATCTTTAAGGAACAAATCTACAAAATGTGACACATGGGGTACCTATTTTTTAGAAATGGGGGTATGTTGACCTCAATACATGATGGATTCTGGGGGAAATATAACAATATGTTAGAATTTAGAGACTCTGGTTTAGACTAATAATCAATCTACTTATTCCACTTGATCAGGCACCATTATTAAGATCAGTTCATGGTTAAAACAAATCTTGCACATGTAGAATTAGGATCACACATCAAACCTAAGTCATGTTGTGTGTGTGCTTTGATTCCACTTACTGATTCCCAAAGGATTTAGAGAATAACTTCTAGGTTCATGGCTTTAATCATTAACATTGACTTTCAACATGTTTGAATATTCATTGGGAACCATGATTTAGCTCAAGGAAGGCTTGGGTATTGATCAGCTACCAATTAGGCATCCATAACCCTAATAGATATACCTTTAGCTCCATTCAAGGCCTTTTTCCACTACCAGCTAGGTGTCTATAGCCCCGATGGAGATTACTAGAATCACTTTTGCTTTGAAAGCTTTTGATTTTGCAATAAGGTTCTTATTTTGGTATTTTCAAGTCATTTTGGAATTCTAGCAAAGGTTTGGAACCAAGATAGCCAAGTTTAGGGATTTGGTCAAGTGATTGATTTTTAGACAATCATCTTTAGCTGTAAACTTTGTCCCATCCAATTAATATTTTTTAAGTGCAAGCATGATTGTGCTTCAATAATTTAAGATTTCATCCTGCATGTGAAATCCTTTTTAAAACCAATATTAGATAAAAAAAAGGTTTAAAATATCAAGGAATAATTAACTTATCCATCAGTCTTTGTCGGTTTCTCTAAACTACAACATCAAGCTCATATTTTAACAATCCTTGATTAACCAATGTTGAGAAGTCATACCTAAATTTTTGAACTATGAATCTCTTGAGCATTCTAGATAAAACTTGAGTTGAGGGTTGTCCAAAAGAACTTATTCAGAAGCAAGGAGCAAAACACAAAATCAAATAAATATATACAAACAAGGGACATGAATGAAAGAAACAAAAAAGAAACTAAGAACAAGAAAGAAACTAAACTAAGCCCTACACTAACTACATAAAGTACCTACCTCCTAGATCAAATGTAAAATTATTTATTCTACTACAAAACCTTAAAACATGAATGTTTTCATTAAATGGCCTCTTATTTTGGATAAAAGCACTTGTACACTTTTGTCTTCCCAGTGATGTATCTTGGTCTCCTATGAGAATTCTTAGATGCATGGATCAAAGATATGAATCTAAGACCCAATCATCTTCTTCCCAAATCCTTCTATCTTAAATTAGGAGTGTTAATTCTCCTTTAGTCATAAACAAATAGTGATGTATATCATCCTCATTCAATGATGGTAGCTCATCTATCATTCACATCCTCATGTCTTCATTAAGTTGAGCTTGAGGTGGAGATGGACTACCAATCTTTGTATCAAAACTTTCAAAGTAATCCTGAAGGCTAATTCATCTTGATCAACTAAAAGAGCATGAAATTCATCTACAACCTTACCATTTGAATCAATTTGATCACATATTTGAACCCTTTTGAAGGTGTCATATAAAAATTATTGGTCCATTTCACTTGCTTCATCTTCATCCTTCATGCAGAATGACATCGCAACTACCCAATCGAGTCCCAATTCATCTTGCTTTGGGATCTCCAAAATGACATTATTGTCTTGGAAAACCTCAATTTCCTTCAAAAAATACTAGCATAAATGTTGCCAGTGGTCTTCTTCCTCAGGGATATCCTCAATTTTAGCAATGACCTCATATGAATTACCCTCACAACTATCTTCTAAACAAAGGTCAGCTTGTATCTACTTTTTTCATGGGGTTACTCATCTTGAATGTCCATTTCATATTCTATATTGTCTTCTAATTCACTTTCTTCTTGAAATGGAAAATCAAAAGCATGCATGAAGGATTTAGAAGTTCCTGCAAAGCCATATGTCCCTACAACAATGTCTTGATAAGCATAGGTTTAGATGTATCCCTTTCAATTTGACATTCTTCTAATACATTATAATAATCATCTAGACCAATATCACAAAGATTCATTTCATGTATGTCCTCAAATGACTCATTGTAGTTGTTATCATGAAACCTATTAAACCTTTGGGAAACATAGCCCCTGTTGGAGCCTTCCCCATTTTTGCCCACTTCTTTTTGCAACTAAATAAAATTAATGATTAGCTTTTAAACCATCTTAAGTATAGATTCATCTTCATTCTTTGGTAGTTCTGAGTTATGAACATGACTATCATTACTACTGGGTACCAAATCTGTCTACCATTATGGATGAAGTCCATTTATATCTTTTTTTAAGAACCCCAAATTTTGGTAAGGATAGGCATGGCTTAAGGGCAATTGGTTCAGTGGTGGTGTCTTATTTAAGGAAGACACACTCTGATTGGCATTAGGAATGGCATTCAGTGCTGAGAAATTGAGTTTGACATTTGGGATAGCATATGCGAGATGACCTTGAGGCTGCATTTGATCATTGATTATTATTGCTTTAGCATAAACTAATGCCAAGGTATTTATGACTCCAACATACCTTTAAAGGAATATATAAGTCATGGGATCTAAAGCATCCTTGTAGATATCTAAGCTAAAGCTTCTTCAAGTCTATAAGGGGCTATAGTTTTGCTAAACATCTTCTAAAACCTAGCATTAAAGGCTCTAATCAACTCATTTGAGTCTCTTCTGATAGTGGTGAATTGATGATACAAAATGCATGGATTAATTATTTTACCAAATTGATCAACAAAGATCTTGTTAAAATCATCCTAGCTAGCAATATAATCCTCTGGAAGGTTAAAGAACCACTCATATGCAGTATCTTTGAAAGTAAATTGGAACAATCTACATGCTACATCTTCATGGATAACATTCAAGAGCCTTAAAGTAGCTTTGAAAGATCTAACATGTTCTTCAACAGTGACAATGCCATTAGGATAGAAAGAAAGTAAATAAATTTCTAGATTTCTTGGTAAGTCATGTACCTGACCAGGCATGTTGATAGAAGATCCACCTAACCATGACATATTTTGATGAGGATATTAATTGTGGTAATTCCATCTCTAAATCATGTTTGAAATATGATGTGTAAGTTTCATATTTACAAATAATAATGATCAGACTCACACATTAAGTAAATTTTATACAAATATATATAAAGAACAACAAAGGACATTGATCTTTAACTAAATTAGCTCAAAGATGTGCCAAAATACATCAGTATGAATGATATTTACATGTTTCAAGCTCAAATGAACTCCAATTTGCAAAGAATCAGTTAATTTTGAACAAAATAGCTATTACTAACTTCAAATGCCTTGGATTTAAGCTATATTTACCATAAATACTTAAGTATCTTCAAAGAATGTCAATCTTTGGCTAAAAGAAGACCAAAGACTAGTCTAAAACCATAAAGATTGATGATCTTTACACAATTATGCTCAAAGAAACATGAATATTGAAAGAATACACTAATATTTGGACATAATTCACCAAAATGAGCAAAGATTCTAAAAATTCACAAAAAATCTAACTAAAGGCTTTCCTTCTAGTGCTAGTGAAGGTCCTCATGTTGATGCGTAAATGTGTACCACAGGTGCCCAAAATGTTTAGGAAATACTTCTCATTTTAGAATTTTAGGAATTCAATGCATGAGTTGTGGGTTGTGATAATCCTATTATCTATTCATGGAATAGAGGTAGAACAAGTGACTTTTTCACAATATTTATGTTAAGTGGTGGTTGGGATCAACCATGGCACAATAGTAGATCTATGTAGAATATATAGTATATTATGCTAAGATCAATGAATTATGATAAAGAACTAAATTAAGAATTAGTTTAGGATAGATATATACAATGACAAGCTACACTAAAGTGATCTGGTTAAAAAAGAAGTAAAAAGAAGGGTATGGCAGAAAGAAAGATGTTGTTGGTCTTGTTTTAGAAATTATGACAAAGTTCAAATTTCATCTAGACATGCATTCAACCAATGTATGAAATGAAATAACTTAAGCCCAAATCACAACATATACTAGGAAAGCTTCAAAAGAAGATATGAAATGATGTAAATAGGAACCAAACTCACTTTAAATATTTACTCTTGCAAGCAAACAATATTAGCCCAAATGCAAAATAAGTGCAACAAATGAAATAAGCCTAATAACCTTCAACTAATCTAGCATATTCACAAATTAACAAATCTGCATCCAAGATACACATCCAAAATCCATAGGAACCATTCAAATCTAAAAGTGAAACTAGACAATTGAGAGAGAAACCATATAGCACTTCAAACAAGTAAATACTGAACAATCTTTGTAGAATTCGTTGATTATATTAACTACTCCTAGTTTACAAAGTAATTTGGTTCTAATAACTCCCTCCCTTTTTTATAATTGACAATGCTCCTTTTATATGTTGTAAGGAAGCATGTCGATTAGTCCTAATCCAATTATAGTTGAACATGTGTATAAGATAGGTGTCCTTTATGTTACAATCTAGATAAATGATCTTTTCTTTTTAATCAACTGACCTATAGACAATGTGCTCGTACAAACTGCACATGTTCATATAAAAGAATATCCTATTTCAAGATATTATCCAGTGCTAGATACAATAGGAATATTCTTATTTCACTTTATTTAGGATCTATTGGTTGATGATGTGCTCAATAATTACTAGAAGGTCTTTGTGGTTATCGAACGTTGCCCCATACAAGTGTAGTCCCATCTTCAAGATGCTTGAAGATAAATAGTGTTTTAATAGACAATAGCTCGACTATTTTACACAGATGTCAATTCATGCTCTCATTTGCATTATTAGGTCTGTAGGGTCTATGATTTGTCTTATGACACTCATATAGATTTAACATGGCATTTCCATGGTGTCTCATGACATCTTGTTCATCTCTATCCAAAAATGACCGTTGCCCTTTAAAATTTGGATCTTATATTATTATGTTAAAATTGACATCCTCATTACTATCATTTGACATCAATAGGAACATCTTTGATGGTCATGTGACCATCAATTTTAACCACATGATCAATGCTCATTGCATAGAATTCTTATCCTAAGATTTGGTTGTGTTTAAAAAATATGACCAAGCCTTAAGATAAAAATTAAACTAAGACCATGGTATTATTAAATTGGTCATGCTTAGACTTAAATAAAATGCTCTCACCAAATTTAAATTTGAATTAAAAGATCTAGGTGAAACATTAGTCTAGGGTTTCAAAAAACATGAATTTAATTAATTGATCAATTTAATATTGAAGTACAAAAACCCTAAGCATGCTCAACCCCAAATGAGCTCCATTAAATCTGCAAGTTGAAACCCAAATATTTGACATTAGCACTTTAGATAAGATTAAAGCAAAACCATGAACAAATAAGTCAGCCAGACCATGGTGTGGATGATCTTCAAATAAAAATAATGTGTAATCATGCTATTGATACTCTGACCAAGTGGATTTTAATCTTTAAAGAATAAATTTGCACAATTTGACACATGGGTCCCCAATTTTTAGAAATGAGGGTATGTTGACCTTAACACATCCCTAATTGTATCAAACAACTTGACACAATCTATTACCCTATATATTACCAATATGCATGTGCAATTACATCAAGTAGCTCGATATAGTTCACATCTTACTTTTTTTTCTCATATCAGTGTCCTACATACTACATCAAATAGATCAACTCATTTTGTTCCCTATTATTTGTAATCCCATCATAATAAACTATATTGACCAGCTAAATAGTGTTTGTTTATCATCTCCAACATGTGTAACTATATCAAAATGTTTGATATAATTCACTTTCAAATTATAGTTTAACCTCTCCACCAAAACTCATCTCATTATTCGAAACATTCTATATATCATCATTTATTTGTGTGAATGTATGGACCTAATTAATACAATTCATTTCTAATATATTACCCATTACTTTTAAAACTTCTCATATTAGATTGTATCATACAACTCAATATAATTTGTATCTCAACTTTGCTTTTGTGATGATATCAAACTACTCAATATAGTCAGTTTGTCTCAGTCAACATTTACACTACCTTTCTTGTTATATTGTATTGATTTGACTGATATAATTTTATCCTAAGTTACTTCTTTATAACTACATGATCTTGGATGATGTGATTAGTTTTCTATAATTAATCATTTATATCACCCCTTCACATCTTGTTATCATCATGAAGTCACATATTAGGATTTTTCTTGATAGTCTTAATCCATTTAGGTTTTACATGGGTTGATATTTCCTACCTACCTTGTCCACCATATAATCTAACACTTCATGGTGTAATCAATCTCAATAATCATCTAAATCCACTACATGTAACATGGTTAAAACTAGTCAACATGATGATCTAGATAATTCTAGCACCTTTAGGAATCTCTATGATGATAACATTTATATTCTTTATCATAATTATACTCTATCTAAACTTACTATATTTTTGGAGAAATCAATACTAATCTTTATAATCCCCCTCTCAATAATAACATTTGGAATTATCCTCACAACATTGGGAATATTTCTCCCAATATTGGAAACCATCCTCCCAAATCATCTAATAAAAACCCACCTATTGATACAACTCAACTACTTGCACAAATGGTTAAACAAATAAATGTCATGCAAACAACTTATAATTCTCAAATGCTCTAAATGTAAAATCACATCTTATAAATGGATATCCAACCTCAAGTTATCATGTCTCAAAAAAATCAAATCCTCCTCCTCTTAAAGATGTTGATGTGAATATTATCCGTCAACCTATTATACATAATGAAATGTTACAACATATTCGAAATGAACATTTATCACCCTCAATTATGTCCATATATATTGTAAATATTTCTCCAATTATCCCATATGATGGGACTAAGGATCCATCTATTTTCCTTAAGTCTTTTAGAAATATATATAAGGAATGGGTCTAAATTAATACATTTACCACTATTAAACTTATTGTAAAATTCTTCATGGGAGATGTGTTATAATGGTTTAACCAACTCCCTAAACATTCTATTTTATAACTAGAGGATTTATTCAATGTTCTAGTCAAATACTTTCAACATAATGATCTTCCTGAAAATAGCCTTATTCTTTTCATAAATACTAACTTCTTAATGAATTTATTCACACCTTTAGTAAACGATGGAAGTATTAATCACATAAAGTATACCATAACATGAGTGATGATAATCTTTTCAATATTTTCATTATTGCTCTTAAAGTATCTCTTCAATACAAGGTTGGGTTATTTTCTCCCCAAACCTTTGAAGATGTTAGGATTTAGTATTTACTTTGGGTAATATTGTACAGTGAATAATTATGTGAGTAATAATTCACTAGTAAATTATAATTGGTAAATTGGTTATTATTATTAATTAGGTAGATATATTTTTATTATAATAATATATCTCTTACTATTATTAGTTAGTTGTTAGTATGTAAGAGATATATTATTATAATAAAAATATTTCATAATATAGTGAGAAATATATTATTGTTGTCTGATTAAGACTATTTGTCAATGTGTTTGTCTCCTCTGCATGAGTTAATTATTTGCATATATCTCCTACAATACCTATTATTGATATCAGAGTAGGCTAGTCTAGTTTTGTAATGGAACTATGATACGGAAAAATTGAGTTTTTTTAAGGGACATCTGACCATTCTTTATTTCCATGATGCATGAGAGTTTGAAATAATTTATATGAGTACATATTAGTTTTTTAGAATTTTTTTATGTTTTTTATGAGGTTGGATCATAATTAAATACTACTCAATGCATCATATCTAAACCAGTTCAAACATGTAGCTCATGACAACATTCTAAAAAATCTTCAAAGATGTTATAGAGATATACCTGGCATCATGACATTTAATATGATACCTAATTGATTATTTGTATCTCTATATCAATATTCTAAATAATTGTACTAGTATGTATTATCTTCCATTCACTGGTATATGAGTAGATCTACAAATCTTTCAATCACCAGCTCTACCAGTATCTTGAAGGGTTTAGCCATTGTATCATACAGTCATGTCTCAGATCTTATACCATTCAACTCACTATCCATATATTCAATGCCTAGCATGCATCTTTTGACATCAAATCTAAATGTGTTTTGAACTCTATTATTTGGTGATTCATTAAGTGATTCTTCTTGTGCTTGCACTTGATCCAAGTAGAGTAGATTTGCCATCTCCATGAAAACTCTACATCCACCAACTGTAGTCTCAAGTGTCATTTGTGCATAATTTATCTCCATCATCATCTATTTAATCTTTGGTGAAATCTCACTGAAGGGTCATTTTAATGTTTTTTTAGTATGTTATAATTTAGGTTTTAGTTGACATTTACTATTTTTTTATTGTTAGCAGGTCAAATCAATAGTTTTTGGTTTTTGTAAAAAATATATATAGTTTTTAGGTGCTTATAAATGTGTTGAATTAAAAAAAATGAAAATGAAAATAAATGGTGAAGTGATATAGGGTATTTTTATATGTCTAGTTAAATTTGGTTTAGATCTATTGCTTATAGTTCAAACAATAGAGTTATTTTATTGATGGGCTTATAAGTTTTTAAAATGATAAGATGTTTAATGTTTTAACATAATGTTTAATATAGTCACAAATTACTGCTTCTTGTCTATTATATATCAATATTAAAAGTCAAAAAGATTTTTTGAGTCTATGCTTATTAAGTTAAATTGTCAAAAAAATAAAAAAATTACCTCAATTGTAACTGGACACACTATCGATTGAAACTGATATCCAAGTCAAAAAACAATTGTGGGGGTGGCATTATGTAATTGATCCTCAAAGATAAAATTTCTAAGTATCATCCAATACGAGGATGGAGGCATAGGAGTTTGGAGGACATTCAACATCCTCTCACAAGCTGCTAGTGATATGGTTGCATGACAGATTAGTGACACTTATATTTGTACCAAATTAGCTAAATCCAAAGATAATTTTTAGTGGCAGTGAAGATTGTCTGTGTTGTTTTTTTTTAGGGGGAAACAAACATGGACAGAGGCTACAAAAGAAGATAATGAGGATTTAGTCAAAATATTTTTATTTTTCAATTGTTTGTATGGTGTGTGAAAAAATAAAAAAAGTTTTTAATCATTCCCCTACTAAAATTAGAGAAAAAGAAGAATGTAGATATCATGGAATATGTAAACAATTATATAGTAAGGTAGCTAATTGAAAAAATCCTTTGACTACAGAGATACTCTGACTATCATACTTTGTAAGAAGATTATCAACCAGTGAATATGTTCACATAGAATAAATGTGGGATATGTTCTTGTATAGTAGTGATCATGTGCATCAATATCCAGACAACAAGATTCAAACAATAGTATACATGGCTAAAAGTATTATTGACATATGATTCTTTTTTTTAGTTCACATGATGTACTTTCTCCCCATGTAAAAACTAGGGGGGAATGTTAAGATTTAGTATTTATTTTGGGTAATATTTTAAAATGAATAATTATGTGAGTAATAATTCACTAATATATTATAGTTGTTATTATTAGTTAGGTAGATATATTTTTATTATAAAAATATATCTCTTATTGTTAGTAGTTAGTTGGTTTGTTAGTAGGTGAGATATTTTTAGGAATATCACTATCCCATGTATAGGAAACATATTTCCTATGTAACTATGTAATGCAGTATGAAATAATATAGTGATAAATATATTATTATTGTGTGATTAAAAGTATTTGTCAATATTTTTGTGTTTGGATCTACTATATGAGTTAATTATTTACATATAGTTCCTATAATACATATTAGAATAATCCTATGATTAAGAAAAAATACAATACTTTCTTATCACTCAATTTGAACCTTATCATAATCTCATAAAGCAATATTTCTAATCCTCAACTAATTCAATAGCTATTACCAGCTCTTAACTCAAATTTTCTCAAACCAAAATAGGAGACATCAACTCAGATACTCAAAATCCCTCACACCCACCCTCTAGTGTGTCATAAATGAGGAAGTTATTATCTCCATAAAAACCTTTCATTCATGTCACCACTTTTCCTCCACCATGGTAAAATCCTAACAAATTTTATTGGTTTCAATCCATCATTATCCATTCTCATGATTCATGTCATGCTCTTCCAAAATTTGAGGTTAACTAAGAGGATTTTGATCGTGATGATATGATTAAGGTTAACCATAATGAATATCTTAAATCTTCTTAAAAGCAAACCTTTTCCAAGTCTACAGATCATAAATTTCAAAAATCCTCTTTGGATACTAGTACACAACTTTACAATGAAAATGTTTGTACTATTGATGCCAATTATGATCTATATTAAATTAATTCTCAATATGTGAATATGGAAAAGGTTAATTACCATAGTAACCTACTTATAAAGACCCTATCACCAAGCCTTAAAATCCCTCTATAGAGGATCAACTTATTAAGGATACTACAACTAATCCATCCTATTACTTCTTTAAAATAACCCACTAGTGATGAGTTACCTCCACAATCAGAGCCTCAACCTAGCTCTTCCATGCCTTACAATAATATTATTTATAATCAACCTAAGCCTTATGCTAATTATTCCTCCAAACCACATTGGAAATTTTTAGATGAACTTAACTCTATGCCTTGTAAAATTCCACTCATTGAATTAGTAAAAACTTATCCTTATCGTCTCAATTTTCTTATGCAACAATTGAAATACATCAAATAACCCCCATCTAATGATTATGATATACCTACTTCAATCTCCAAAGGACCCCCACCTATGGAGGTTCATGTTATTGGAACTGTTTCTTCATCTTATTTGTCTAAAAACCTTTCATATAATTTCTTTAAGAAGATAGATTAATGATTAAATTATTTTTTGAGTCGATGATCCACCCTTATTCATTAAGATTAGAATCACTTATACCCTAATACGAAAAGTCTTGGTAGATAAAGGCTCAAGAATTAATGTTATTTCCCTTTGGATAGTCAACAAATTCAATATTAAAAAAAAAAACCTTAAACAAACTCACCTCACTTGTCATGGATTTGATAAAACCAATAAAAAAACTTTTGGTTGTATTTGGCTCCCCCCTCATGATTGGATCCAAAAAAATTCACACCAAGATTATGGTTTTATATCTGACAGTTTCTTACAACATGTTCTTAGGTCATCCATAAACTCATAATAGGCAAGCTATAACATCTTCCACTAGCCAATGCATCAAATTTACCCATAATGGAAAATGTTACAACCATGAGGTAGATCCCAACCCTTGGAGCATCTAATTCTAAATCCTAAATCTCAATATCACATTCCCACTATGGCTCATATCAATAATTCACCTCTTCTTGAGTTCATCAATATACATCCTGATCTCCATGTCACTCTTACATAGTTTGATTATGATAAACCTAATGAATTTCAAAATACTTGCAATACCACTTGATTAGCTCCTTATATCTCAAAATGAATCCCTCCTTCTTGTCTTCCTTGAGATAGGGATATTCCTCTAATTGATGACAATACTAAAATTCCTCCCCCATGAAATGATCATTAAGTCTCTTATACATAAGATGATTTCACTTGCAATGAATATGGATTGGAAAAAATATTTCAAGATATTCTTACCATGTCTCCAAGGAATTTTAGCACCATGAGAATTTACACCATCAATATCCATATTGGCATAGTTTAACTTTCATCTCATCCATGTGTTAATTTTATCTCTTATGATGATGCTAATTTCATGGCTCAATCCCAATCACAAGGCATAGATGTAATGTATTATTAGAAGACCTTAGCTAAAATTCATTCTTTTACTTGTGATGTTCATAGTATTCATATATCATCTGACTATTATGATATTGATTTAGAACCAAAAGGTTATGTCCCTATAGCTAACCCATCATTGGAAGACACTCCATAGGTTGTTTAGGAAATCTTGATTATTCCCACATTTGATTGAATCATCTCTCTTGATACCATTTATATATTGCACTACAGTCCTAAAACTATTGATCAACCTAATATTATTCCCTTTATATCTCAATATCTACATTATATTATCCAACTCTATATAGTCCAAAATTTAATATCATACTATATCGACCAAGCATCATCAAATATTGATACATGACCCTTCAACTCACCATCCACATAAGACTACATTGGCCAAACCAATACTATCAAAACTAGTGTTGTAACTGATAATTGTATCAAACAAATTGATATAGTTCATGTAGATACTAGAAAACTATACACTATGGTTATAGATGTCACACTAACCCTTAGATCACTCTTTGACCCCCTTGGGACCATTTCTTGACCATTTACCCCACCAGTCACTAGTAAAAATGGATAAGTTTAGCCAATTTTGACTATGACCCTAATCGTTGATGGTTGACCCTTAACCACTGATGGTTAACCTTGTTTTCCCTTAACTTCCTTAGGAGTTCACTTCAACTCAAAATCCAACTTTATTTTTTATTAATATTTATTTAATCCATCATTTGTATAATCAATGCTTATTAGGCTAAAATTAGGCAACATGTTAGACTTATTTGTTTCACTGCTCCCTTCCCTCTATATTAAGAGAGGAAGAAGAGATGAAAGAGGAGGAGAACTTCTTGGTGCAAGAGATCAAAGCTTCTTATGTAGGTATTCTTCTTACTTCTAACAAATTTGAGAAAGCTTCTAGTGAAATAGTGACTAGGACAAAGATCAAAAGTACTACTACAACTCATCAGTCAACAACCAAGGTACTATCACTCTATCAAAATTGCTCCAAAATCTACAACAAAATTTCATCCAACCTCAACATTCTTCAGATTAGCAACAATAAATATAAGTATTTGTTTCTTGTTAGGATTTATCAATTAGTTTCTTTATTTAATTCCTTGTATCGCTTTCTATTCCATCCCACTTTCTTATGTTGGAGTTATGCAACTCTAGACACTTCTTCTCTTTTCCAAGACCACCCACAACCTCTTTAAATCATCTGAATACCCTATACCTAAACTAGACACCTTTGAACATTACCCTTTGTCTAACAACCAACATCCAACCTAAACTCACCTTCAAGAACTTTCTTACAACCTTCCCAACCAAACTTCTCTTATTAAGTCAAATCCCATAGTAACTATCGATGGTCAGCTAACCACTGACGGTCACTAATCACCAATGGTCACCTAACCATCGATGATTTGACCTTAACCACTGACGATCACTCTGTGTCAATTTTTAATAGCAATTTGATTTGACCTACTAGACCCTAACCAAATTCCACTTTCTAAGTTTTTGTTTTATCATGGAGGACCATTCTATTTTTTGAATCACATTTGATTCATCTAGTATTGATATTTAATCATTTATTGCTAAAATTAGTCAAATTTATCTATCTCCCATCAAGAAATTATTATATTTCATTTCAATATCTTATGTTATTTATGTAAGCAATTATCTTTTATTTTTAGAACTTAAATGTTTTAAAAGTGTGGATTGACAGCGTCCAAGGAAGCTTGTGCTTCTTGGATCTAGCTCGTACTAGGAAAGCTACCCTACTACCCAACTAATCAACCATTTATTTAGTGATTTCTTATTTGTAGGTCATTCATCCTTAAAAAAAGAGGATTCTCCATAATCATCTGGATTAATGCATGCACAACATATCAGGTTTTTCTACCATACCCTCTTTGAGTTTCTTCTTTCTTTCTTCTAAGAAAATAAATGAAATTTTACTAAAATATTTTAGTACACCCGATGGGATGCCTAAGATTTTTCTTGGGTTCATATCTATAGGAAATTTATTTGCATTAGATAACAGTTATCCATTACATTCTTTTCTAAAAATTAAACGTTCTTTATCTCCTTTCTTTCTTTCCAAAATACAAGTTCTAGTTTCTTTTGTTTTCTTAGAAAAAAAAGTAAACATTGTCTTATTTTACTTTCACTTATGAAAATAAAAAGTATTCATCCTAGGATTAGGATTTGCATTATCATCATCATATCTAGGTGCATCTTAGTTATTTATTATTCACTTGAAAAGACACCAAAATTTTCTTTTGGATTAAAATTAACTTTACATCTATTGTCTGCTTGTATTGATTAGCTCACATAGCTTAATTTGGTCAAGTAAATTAATCATAGTCTCACTTCTCCCCACACACATAAGACCAAACCACACATTAAGGCTTGACTAGGATTTCATCACCTAGTGGTCACCTTTCCTTGACTATCCTACTTATATTTCACCACCAAGGGGAGAACCAACTCAGTAGGTTGGCTAAGTATAATCTCTAGTAACTCAGTATATTTTGGCTAAGCACCCAACACCTTTATCACTACAGTGTGCGAAGCGATGGGGTAGGCTCCAATATCAAGCCACGTACCAAGTTATATTAATGATCTTGAAAGCCTTTAACTACCTAAAACCATCCTTAGACATCTTCTTCTAGTACCCATTCTACAAATCCAAATTTAGTCCTTCATAACTTCTTTAGAATTTAGGCATAAGCCTAAAGAGAGATAATAAAGTATCTTGGGATTTTTAATGCACATTAGTGCATGCATTATTTTCCTTGAGATATTTTTATTTTGATTGCTTCTCTTTTGAGTTGTGAGATCACTTGTATCTTTATTTTTCCCTTCCTTGCATGGTTCACACTACACAACAACTAAAAAACCAAACAAACTATGATACAACTCCCAACCACCTGTCTTCATCTTCATATTCATCCATGGAGTGCATCTTAGATGTAGATAGCTCTCCCCATCCTTTCAAAAGTCTCAGTGTCCCTCAGGTGGTTGCCCAAGGTGATACATACTGGTACTCCACTTACCATTGGAGTACCCTCTACTAGTGTTGCCACCCTTCCCTTTATTTACAATCCACCTAACTCCACTCCATTCCAAATATTAGTGGTTCCCATACCTTCTACCCTTCTACCCATTAGTAAAAATGTTACCACCCATCCTCAACCTATCAACCTGACCATGCCTCCAGCCCAACCCATCTCAATTCCTCAATAAATTTTTATTGCACCCAACCCAAGTTATATTCCAAACCCATAGGGGTATATGGCTCCATCCTCTACCCATCCTCCTATATCCACCTACCCATACATGGAATTTTCCCAATCATCCATGTCCATAGCTATGGGGGTTCACAACCAAAAACATATTTTGTTAAGATGTTAATAGAAAAGATGACCATTTTGGAGTCATTTATCTCTAGTGCCCATAAATTTTATCATATGATCAAATCTACAACAAACCAATTCATCCATCTATTCTAATCTAACCTTATCCTCCTCAATGGAAGCTTCCAAATTTTTTGAAATTTTAGAGCAAGGAAGATCCTCAGCAACATCTCAAAGTTTTTAGACACTCTTACTACTTGATTTCTTATGATGATGTTCTCATTCTCTACACTTTTCTCATGTCCCTATCCATTCTGACATTGGATTGGTAAAGTTATATTACCATGCACTCCCTCTTTTCTTTTCCCCAATTAGCTCAAACTTTATTAGAACATTTTCCATAAATATATCTATGAAAGTTTCCATTATTGACCTCTATTCCATTCAATAATTTGAAGATGAGTCAATTGTCAATTTCATGGCTCATTAGAGAGGTTTGATAAACCAAGTCTCTTTATCCTTACCCCAACCCAAGCTATTGAGATTTTCTTTTGAGCTTGTGCCAAACATATTTCCTCCACTCTACAGGTTTAGACTTTCAAGACCTTTGATGAAGCTTTCACCATGGCATGGAAATTGGATATTAGAGCCATTGATGATGGGAAGCTAAAATTGAGAAACAATAACTCTAGTTTCAAATCAAATGAAACTTCCTCCTCCAAAACCACCAACCACTCCAATACTAATACCAAAACCAAGGGAGTTATAAATGCAGTTATCCTGAAAGCTGCCCCTCCTCTAGTTTTTAACCAACCCAACTCTTCTAATTCTTCTAACCAGAGTACCTAAAATCAAAACTATAACAACCAAAATAAATACACTCTATTAGGGGATTCATATTCTTCAATATTATAATTTTTTTTGAAATCAATCATCATACAACTTCCTCCAATTAAACCCCCATAATAATTTGATTTCTCTCATCTTGCACCTGGTTGGTATAAGGAGAATGAATTGTATACCTTCCATCATGTTATTGGACATGATGTTAGTAGATGCAATACTTTCAAAATCATTTTCCAAGGGTTGATTAACAAGGGGGAACTTATAATGGATAACCCCAATGCACCCTCAAATCAATCACTTGACATATTTAGACAACTTTTTTCCAACCATGTACCTTTTGCGAACAATGAAAATAATAGAGCATAATATTCTCACAACCATGAGGTACATACCATTAATGTGGTTCTTAGTGAACTTTGTAGTCATATAAAATGTGAAAATTGG
The DNA here is from genome assembly GCA_037957365.1 of Torreya grandis. NCBI lineage: Eukaryota > Viridiplantae > Streptophyta > Pinopsida > Cupressales > Taxaceae > Torreya > Torreya grandis. The sequence goes on from JARHVA010001255.1 coordinate 1,828,811, forward strand.
TAGCTTGAGTGTGTCTTGTGATATCCAACCCATAAGTCCCTCTTGGTTGCTCTCATGACCCTCATAGGCATCTTTTCACTAATTCTTAGTCATTTGTAGCCTTCTAGATAGTGATTCTACCTCCTCCACATAGAATTTTTAGTGATGATTCCATCCCCCTAGTTCTTGTTCCTTTAGGACTATATCACCCAACTTGGACTATAGCATCGGACCCTAGGGTGTCCATTTCTGGTGCTCATGTCCAAGTGCATTTTTACCTCTAATGGTTAGTTACTTTTGGTTCCTATTCCTCTTCTTATCTACCTAACACAAATACATTTGATCCATGGCAAATATATCCCTATAAAATCCCATTCAAAGTTCATTTAGAAGAGGTTGGCAAATATCACAAAATAATGAAGAATACAAGCAAGACTACTCAGGCGTACTCCCCTATTCTTTGTATACAACCATCCAATACAGCTACAAGCACATCCAAATCCTTACACCAATCCCTAACCACCTCAAGCACAATTAATTTAGCATTTTTCATCTTCATATACATAATTTCATAAAGCATATCAAATGGGAGAACTACATATGGCTTGATCCCTCTTTAGAGTATTGGTATGTAGGTAGCGTGCCCACATAAGGGGTGTAGATACACGTTCAGTGCATCTTACACACACTAACCCACCCTCTTCCTCAAATTTTGTTAAAGCATAATAAATTATATGTTTTGAAGACTAAAACATCTATACAGGGAGTTTCATGAACATCCAATAATCAAAGTTTCATAGGCAAGCTCACACGGACACAATGAACAAAACCCATAAAGCTTAGGTCTCCTAGACAACAATGGTAGAAGAGGAATATAATATTAGACCCCAAGGTGTCTTATTTTGATGCTCTTGTTAAATCATAAAATGAAGGCCAGATCTTAATTTATGATAGTGTCCCAATCCTGTACAATGAATTTTAAACCCTATAACAGTCATCTTAATCAATTTCTATCTAAGTCTTATTTTCTCTCCCTTATTACTATTTTTATAAAGATTTAAATTATAGTCAAATTATATAAACTATTAGCTTAATTATTTCATATTTATTTACTAGTTTAATTAACTCATACCCTTAACTAAATTAGGAATAAGAATCTAATATTCCCAAAGCTGTTAAATTATTTGGTGAACCCAACTTAATTTTTTTGTGCATAAAAACCTTAGAAACCCTAGGGTAAATTTCTTATTGATTTTTCCTATTTTTTTCTAATTTTTTACTTGCATAATAAAATAAAAAATTAACATTAAATTTTAAAATTTTATAGTAAATTTAAAATAATTTTCTTTCAAACCCTAGTTGCCCATACTAGGTCTCAATATTTTTCTTATATTTTTATAATTTTTTACCTACCTAATAAAATTAGAAATTAGCATTAAATTTTAAAATTTCATAGTAATTTGGGCCCAATATTTTTCCCATTATTTTTCCTATATTTTTCTAATTTTTTTTACTTACATATTTAAATCAGAAATTTGCATCAAATTTTAAAATTCCTTAATAATTTTTTAAAAATAGTTTCATTCAAAACCCTAGTTGCATTACTAGCTCCTAGTTTCTTCTTGAGGTATCACCTTACATATTTGTGAGCTTTGTATCTTTTTCATGCATATCCTAGTTCATTGTTTAGATTACATTTGTTTAACCTTTTCTTCCATTATTCAAGTTATTTTCCTTATGCCACCTAAGCTCCTTGCATCTATTCCTTCAAGATGAAATTCAAGACTTAGTGGCAACCCTCTTGAAGTCACCTAGATTCCTTCAACCTGACCATATATCATAGATAAACAACCAGCTCAAGTTTTAGTTATAAATCCTACACATCCAGATTACACCAATTTCAATGAGAATAATTTTGATGATGAGTAATATGAGAATAATAATGATGATACAAACACTAATGTTCATGATCCACCACATTAGACTCATGATCAAATTCCACCAATTATTGATAATGAAGTTATCCTCAACAAATATTTGATCCTATAAAGTTTTCAATAAAGACTCAGGGAGTAGCCCCAAGATCATACTCTTATTTTATAATCTATCATGGAAATCAAAAAAGCTAAATAAGTTTAGTCTTCCATTCCTTTAGAGAAACCAAATACACATGACACTATAGGGGTAACTATGTTGAACAACCCCTATAGTAACCCAACCTTCCTCTATGCCACCACCAGCTATAACTAGTATATCTTTGTCTCCTGATGTGGTAACCCTTATGTAAGAGATAAGATCTCTTCAATCCAAGGTGATACATCTTGATCAAGGTGCCTCTAGACCTACATAGGCTTTGGATTCTTTTGCTCTACTACATACACCATTGGCATGTCATATTGCTTCTACACCCTTGCCATAGGGTTTTGTTCAACCTAAGCTTACTTTATATGATGGAAAGGGTGATCTAGAGACACATTTGAGAGTTTTTCATGCAACATGTTTAGACTATGTGCCAAATGACTAGATACTTACCAAGCTATTTCCATGAAGTCTAAAGGGTTATGATTTACAATGGTTCTATAGTCTATTGAATCAGTCAATCAATACATTGAATCATTTAGCTAACATGTTCCTAGCTCATTTTAGCATCAACATTGGTGATAAAGTTTCATATGCCCAAGTTGCAAAATAAAAACAAAGGTCAATTGACCATATCATAGATTATATTCTTTGATATAAGACTATTTTGGCTAAGATGACTAGCCCCATGGCTGATCAAGAGTTACAAGATATCTTCAAATAGAGTCTTCTAACAGCTTTGCATGAATCAATAATGTTTAAAAGGTTCTCTTCCTTCACTAAATTATGTCACACACTAAATGAGAGGGAAGTCAAACTAATTTCAATGGGCAAACTCAAGTACATAAGTATATCAAAAACAACAAACAAAAATAATAGCAAAGTCCTATACAAAGTCAAGGTCAATGATAGAAAGAGTCATAATCAACTTACAATCGATGCAACTTCAGAGACCCCTCAACATGTGGATTTATCAGCACTTCCTCAGCAAACCTTTACCAATCTACCAGTTCCTCTAGCCATAGTTTTATAGTATCTTTTGGAATATAATATCATATCTCTCCCCCTTATTTGGCAAGTTGATCTAAAAAAGCCTCTTCCATGAGGATATGATCAACATGCATTTTATGAGTTTCATAGGGCACTAGGACATATAAGAAATAGATGCATCAGTTTGAGACACAAGATATAGGACTTGATAGATGGCAATTTTATTAACCTTAAAATTTTATAAGTGCCTCCTCCATCAAAGAAAACATAGGATAAAGTTTTGAAAATCTTCTCATATCCTTTTCTAAAACATTTTAAACAAGAGATAGGGGATACATCAGGTGTTCACCATGCATATCATGTACATCCCCCACTGGATACATATAGGGCACCTTCAATTGAGTTACATCCTTTGAGAAACATGATTTGTGTATACAATTCATAGTTCTAGCTAGACCTTCCATCTCCTTTTTAGAGTAGGAGATAGTTGAAGATGATTCAGATTATCATGCACTCTTTATCAGAGTTTACATTCATAATCATCCTATTCATATTGTTCTCATAGATAATATATCTAGTGTGAATATGTCGACTATGCCATTATTGTAGCATCTAGGATATTTAGAGCACAATATTACCCTA